>JAUIMM010000489.1:3220000-3607500 GCA_031769625.1 Taudactylus pleione
CACCAGTGATCAGGAAATGCTGGAGAGGCAGCCATGCTTGCAGAGGGACCAGAAGGTTCCTCTGATGTAGGCGGCTGCGGGAAGATTAGCTTCCCACAGCCGCCTAGTGGGCATTTCTTTATCAGATACGACCATGTCAGGGAAAGCCCAGCCTGGTGTGGTCATATCTGATACGACCGTGCCAAGCAAGTGGTTAATAAGTGGGGTTGTAAGTAGTGGTGGCCGCCTTGCACTGTTCCTGTCTTACCGCCACTGTCCTCCGAATCTGTGTGATGGCAGGGACTGTCAGCGGCAATAGCGTCCTCTCCTCCCCGGCAGCTGGAACAAGCCCCAAAGATAACAGTAAGTAGAGAGCAGGCTGGGAGAGATCCAGAGTCACAGAGACAGGAGGGAGTAGTCGGACTACAGTAGCAGGAGGATGGGGAGTATTGGGCCACCCCATAGATCTGATGTCTCATTTAAAATTGATTTTAATCAGATTTTAAGCACTTGAAACAAGCATTTAATTGAGGGTGAAAGGGGAGGAGTGGCAGGCAAGGGATTGTTATGTCTGGGGGGGCACTTCTGGGATATGCTTTTAGTTGAGGAAGTTGTCAGGTTTGAGACTGATAATAGAGTACACTGAGGAGGATTGTCAGGACTGGGTTATGTTTCCAATTGAGGGAGGGGGTTTGTCAAGTGTGGGGTATTATCATAATTGAGGTGGAGGCTTGTCAGGTCTGGGGTATGAACATAATTGAGGGAGTCTGTCAAATCTGGGGTATGATTTGATATCAATTGAGGTATTGAGTTGTGCTTACGACTTTAATATTCCTGATGTAAAAATTCAATGTTTTTATATGTCCTTAGTTACTACCCATACACTAACATCCTCTGCTCATAGTACTATAGTTTTCAATGTCCACTGCAGGACACACCCCTGAGTGGCAAAAGATACACCCATAGGTGGAGATAGACACATCCTTTGGAGGCGCATTCTACTACTATTTGCAACCTCCCTGAAAGTAGTTTTCCAAAGTAGGCAAGTATGGATTATATGCAGTGCTATTTATCAGCAGGAACAAGCCAGAACCTCTCATTAACTATAATGTATTGTCCTGGGCCAAAATGTGTTTTCCATAAGATTAAGAATTATTCTAAAGGCCCTTTTGAGTGCCTTCTTTTCTACATACTATATATATATGTATATATATACATATATATATATATATATATATATATAAAATTGTTTTTCTATAGCTCCACCCATAGTTCCTGAACCCAGTTTTTCAGAAAAATAACCCTGATTATATGTGAATTAACATTAGCCCAGGTGTGTATTGCTTGAACATGGATGGTTCCCGATCCTCCCTCCGTTTCCTCCTGGTTGGCTCCAGTCAATGCAACAGTTACTCGTGAATGTTTTATGTTTAAAAAACAAATGTTCTCCCTAAAGTTGATAGAGTCTGCACTCTCCGGCAGGAATCCTGTTTTCCTCTTCTCACTCCTTCCGACGGTCATGCTTGATGATTGGAGGGTCTTTTTATGCCCGTGCTCTGCCAGTCCGCACCCCATCTTCTCCTATGTTATTGTTGCTGTTTGATGGTGACTACTAATTGGTGCCCGGTGTTAGATTATACTCTTCCTCCTTGTTAAACTTTGTTGCTCTGAATATACACCTGTGTTGTTACCTGTGAATGTACATTTGTCACTCTAATAATTTAATGTGATTTTATGCTCATAGCTGTTGTAGGTTTTTTTTTGCTTGTTTCGCTTTTTTTTTCCCCAACAAAAATACTTGATTAACATTTTTTTTATGACAGGCCTGATCTTATATGGTATATTACCTTTATCCTCAGGCCATGGACACACAGGGTTTGGCATTCTTACCGTGCCTGTGGGTGCTATGGACCTGACGTGGTGTGATATTTACCTAATCAGTGACCACCAGTAATGGCCATATATCAGGGGAGAGGAGGAGCAGGAACTCTCAGTGGCTAATGCTATATTATTATTATTACAAATTGAGAATGATCAGTGTCAGGTTCCATTATTATTAATATTTTGGAGCTCTATAAGCAGTAGAGGTGTCAGGTTGCGGCCTAGGACCGGCCATTGCTCACCTCTGCGCCGGCTTCCCCTGATCTCCCATGTGGTCAGACGTCTCAGGTACGGCGGAGGGTAACGCGCTGAGTATTCTGCTTAGTGCCATGTGTACTGCCTTGGTTTGCTCTGTGCCTGGTTTTTGCAGTGGCCGTCATGGATGCAGCCATGACAATTTGCATCACCTGACGACTCCATACCCAATGGTAGCATGGTGCTGGTCAGCTGACGCTGTACACCAATGATCTGCTACTGCAGGGGATAAAGCCAGACTCCGGATCACAGAAAGTTGCCTGTGCAACGTTATCGCTACCTGTGTGTTTTGCTACTATTCCGTTCCAGATTCCCTCAAGTTACTGGTGACTAAGTACTGACCTTTTCTGCAACAGTGTGATCTACATCTAGCCTGTGTGCAAGTCCATACCAAACTCTCTCTGCAACAGTGTTCTTAAGATCTGACCTGTGTGCATCGAGTACCAACTACAGTGCAGCAGTGTTCTTATCTTCTAACCTGTGTGCCCGACGCAGTAACACCTCACTCTGCAACAGTGCACTTACACCTGACCTGTGTGCATCGAGTACCAACTACAGTGCAGCAGTGCGTCCAACACACCCAGCCTGTGTGCCCCAAGTGCCAATCTACAGCGCTATTGTGCGTCCTATTATCTAGCCTGTGAACACTTACCCCACAGCTTCCCATGACGTAAGGTTGCGTCCAGGACCCCTCTTTGGCAACCCTCACTTCCTAGTGCTACATTTGATGCAAGTTAGCATCCAGGACTCGCTCTCTCATTCTGGGAGAATCGCCCTCGAGGATTTCCATTGGCATTCCGGCATCCCAGGTCTCCAGTCCTCCTCCTATGCCATACTTCTATTTGAAGTATATCTCCTCGGGCCATCGTATATTGTACTCCATTCCCACGGTATCTGACACCAGTGCAAAGGACCGCGACCTGCCAGTTGGGTGCAGCTAAACCCATATCCCGATTGGTGCGGTCACTGGTGAACACCTCCCGGCTGGTTAGACTCCGCACCTTTGTACTGGTCTCGCCAACGTCTGATATTTGTGGATGAGGAAGTCTTATATACAGGCCCCACGCCTCCGGTTCTTTCCCCAACCCGGGACCCCAGCTTTCACCCCAGTAACTGGGGAAACCTCTTCCAAGTCCGTGACAAGAGGCTATTGATAAAATTATTATATTAAACTCTCTTTCGGCTGTTGTCAGCCCACATTCATACACAAGTAAAATAATAAACATGTAAAATAATGACTCCGAGATGTATTGGGGGGAAATGGGTCAGTTTTATTTATTATTAAAAAAAATAGGGAAATGTATGGTGGAGAGGAAAGAACATCATGCATTCTATCTGCTCAATCAAACTGCCAGCCCACGACATCAATCATCAATACCAAGCTGGGGGCCAACTGTGAGCCAATCACCATCATTTCAATGCCTAGATCGGAGACAACTGCAAACCCATCAACTCAATGCCTAGATCAGGGATAACTGCCAACCTATCGCCAACAACTTCAGTAATCCAAACTACCCTCCCAATAACATACAAGAAGGTCAGCTGGCCGGTGGTGCCGCTGACCCCAGTAGGGTAGAATCAGCCTAACCCGTACATTGGCAGGGTAAGCACCTCAAGAGCTACATCAAGACAGCCATTGCTACCGTTCTTTCCCGCAACTGCCACCATACTAAAAATCTATATACACCTAACACCCTGAACCAGGTTTTGTTTAACCAACAAAAACATACTCTACACATTGGGATGGACTACATCTGACTTGTAAAGGTGGACATCCTTAAATCTGATCATTGGATGGCCGACCTCAACCCACTACCACATGCTCTGAACCAAGTAAATGTCAACATTACTGTTGTTGCAATGCCAAATTGGCAAAGGAATAATGTTAGATCAAACAAAAAGGCCGTAAGTCACAACTCCTCTTCAAATTTCTCCCAATCGTCAATCTCATATCCAAAGATGTACGAGACGTGAGATTGTTGCCACCTAAATGGATAACCAGAAAACATGAAAGTCCAAATGATTTGACAGACTGCTCTAAAAATTCCTGAAAAGTATGCCAACGCATCCCCCTCCGGCCTAACTAACCAACCACCCAAAGCTTGGGAAACAAAACAAAATCAACTGATACAAGAGAACTAGCTGCCTAAAATACATAAAATGGCCTAGAACCCAAATAAATTATTTCATCAGTATGTAATTCTGTAACTTAGATCACAAAAGGCATTAATATGCCATGAAGCAATAGAACAAACAACCACAACGGGCCAAAATTCAAAGACAGCAGAAAAATTAAGAAGGAAGGGAGGTGGTGGAAGTGTCCTAACTTGACCGGAGGCAAAACTAAAAAAAACCAACAGATGGTAATATTCGTTTATTTATATGTATTATAATAAATAAACAGGTCAGGAAAAAACAAAATTCCTTACAGACCCCACCAAAGGTGACGAGTAGCTAGCCTTCAAGTTAAGACACATTTCTGGCATAGAGAAAACAGCCCCCGCTGCCAACGTTACCGCTACAATGCAAAACGACTGCGTTCCGAATTCAGAAGGGGATAAACCAAGGGACACGATACAGTGTTTCAAGACTCACCCAAACTGATACATCAACACATCCCCAGCCACTTTAGGCCTCTGCAACAGGTAACATGAAGCTAAACCAGGCAAATCCGATTATCGCTGCAGCTATGTAGAGAAACCCAACGACCTTTGTCTAACTGATCATCTTGAAACACTGGGCCTCATTCAGAGCCGGACGCTATTTGCGCTCGCTCGTCCAGAAAAAAGGGCTGGCTATTTAAAATTGACCGTTCGCTCTTTGCGGTCTGTTGACGCCTCAATGTCTGAACGAGCGAACAAAACATGCGGATGTTTTTTTGTAAAAAACGCCCCCTGGCCGCTCGCATCATACGTCATCTCCGCTATTTATTAGATTAATCGAGTACATCGAAAGGCGAATGAACTGCTCGCTATTCTTGTGATTGCATTTTCCTACCGCAATCATGCAAGCAGTTCTGGCTAAAAGACAACCAACTGACGTGGTCGATGACGCTGCTTTGTTAATTATGCACACCCTTAAAACGCCCGTTTTGACCTTTTGGCACGCCTGCGTTCGGATCTCCACTCCCTGTTTTCAAGCACCTTCCCCTGTTACCACCCACAAACGCCTCATCCTGTCACTCAAATTAGCAGGCATTCGCTATTTTGCGAGCACACAATTTCCGACCGCAATGACTGGTTCGCGCATGCGTATTACAACCCATACGCATGCGCAGTTGTGCGAACATCGCTCGGAGCAGCCGCTTGCGAGCGGCTCTGAATCAGGCCCTCTGTTCCTAGCCCCAGAGCCGGTGGGCACTAGGACCTAGTACGTCTCTAATCTCCAACATGCGCAGGGTGTATTAACACCCGAGGGGGGCCATGTACAGTGGGCCCCCTCCTCTGAGGAGTAGGCCCCACTCAGCCACATATCTTAACTCATGCATCAGAAAGCGGGTCACTCCTCTGCGGGATGGCACACACGCACGAGAGAGCAAAGGCTTTGTCATAGTGCCAGAGTCTTTGCTTCCACTGTGTGGTGTCATTTTCCCAAAGATGTCACTGGAAAGATGGCGCCACAGAGGAAGAGCGACCCGCTTGCCGACATAACAGTGCCAAGCCCCCCTAGACCCAGGGGCTTATGTACCCTGCACCCATTATAAATAAATATGTCCTAGGTGGATGGACAAACCCTAGAAGTAGCCCACCCTGTCTGAAGCCACAAGATTATCAAACTCCACTGTGTCACCCCAGCTTAGCATAGCAAGCACCCCACTGGCACTATTGTTTGCTACAAATGCTCCCAATGCATACTGCACCTGGCGCACTAAAACACCCAGCATACCCAATATGTTCAAGGTTGCAACTGGAAATATCTCTGCAGCCTGTACCTACTAAATAACCCTGTGCCATACGCTACCTCTTTCTGCTTGGCTAATAAAGGGACTCCCTGGTTAGGCCAATCTGCTGTGTGGACTCGCCTCCATATGCTCACCTGCTGTGTACTTACCCGCACTCAGCATGTTATAAATATGAGATGCCAGCCAATGCCTTGCCTACAACCGACCTGGACTTGCCCTCCATATACAATTTCCGTACAAAGAGAATCAGTTTATGGCCACTCTTAAGGTGCCCACGCACATACCGACTTTTCATCCAATTTGGACGATTTCGACGAATCGTGACGACAGATCATGTAAAAAATGGCCAAATTGTGAGTTTCTACACTTGATCACGATGCCGATGCGCGTCCCCGCTCGTCGTACATCGCATCTTCAGATCTGCCGTGCTGTAGGGCAGATTAGCCAATCTGGAATACAATGCACTGGTTGCAAGAGAGATCTTAAATCAGATTGGACATTTTTAACTCCAAATCGTGACCACGACTGCCTGGGGTGAGTTCAGGGGAAATCGTGTACATTGGCTGATTGGGAGCAAGTCGGTATGTGTGTGGGCACCTTAACCTTCATTCCCACTACTTATACTGCACTGTTACCACTCTGTCCAAACTGCTCCATAGGCCCGATAAGTGTAGGAATCAAGTGACCAATAAGCTAAGCCCTCCATGCCAGCCTGATGACCTGCCAGAATTAAAATGGGCACAGCTTACCAATCAAATTTGCAGTTGGCACAAGTTCCCGAAACCTCGTCTAAGCAAACCGAGCGAGCGCGCCGTGCCTAGCGCAGAAATAGATGTTACACATAAGGCATCTCAAGATAGTGAGCGCCAACAAGCGAGTGGCCAGTAGCTTGGCCTGTAGAGCGGGAGCTGTCTCTATTGCTGGTTTGGCTCTGTCACTTCCTCTTACAGATGATGCTGGGTGAAGCTGTTGAAGTCGAAGCACCGTGTGCGGCACAGGGGGCAAACGTTGTTAATATGAAGCCATCGTCTCAAGCATGGTAAATGGAAGACGTGGCAGCAGTATGGCACGGCAATGTCCTCTCCAAGTTGAAACTGTGAGAGGCAGATGGTACAGGAGTTTCCTGCTTCTCCTTCCCCAGCAGTGCATCTTCTGTAGGTTGGAAAAAGAGGACGAACGACTCTCAGCGCGGTGTTCAGTGCAAGGATCTCTACTCGCTGTGCGATTGCTCCATAATCGCTTTCACTAGGTCCATCTCCTGCACTTCCTGATGATGATACTCCTGGGGATGGTCGCCCTGAGTATGGTGCTCCTGATGGCCTTCCTGCTGCCGTCCTTTCTAATGGTGTCCTTCCTGCTGATGGCCTCAGGCGCCCTGATCTCAGCCATGTCCCAGTGGTCTGGTTTGCTCCAGCTGTAAAGATATTTTATATATTGCAGATATAACAGATAGCCATAGGTAACATATAAAAATCGTCTGTTCTAGCCATACTCCTAGCACAGATCCTGCGCTGCCTCCCTCCAGCATTCTGCTAGATCACTAGGACCCACCGTAGCTCAGTCAGAAGGGGTCCAACCTCTGACATGTGCTTCTGCGCTGCCTCCCTACAGCATCCTGTTAGCTACACTGAGCCAGGGGTCACTAAAACGCACAGGAGCTCAGTCAGAAGGGTTCTGACATACGTTACTGCTCGTCTTCTCGGTGAGTCTTTACTCGAGCCATTTCTGAACCTAAACATAACCGCAAGCGAGCAGCCGTAGCTTTTCCTCTCACCGAGTTCCGGCGTGTTTCATCTGTGACTCTGTACATGTGTAGAACCAATTCCTGTGTGGTTAAAGTTGCAGCCCAGCGACTCTAGTACACTGTGAGCGGCTTTTTCCTGCGTCTGTGATGTGACTAAGATGCAAAATTTTGAAAGAAATTATGGTACGCTACTCCTGGGAGTCCTGGCGGGAGCGTCTCGCATCATATGGTGTAGAGTCATCCAGTGTATAAGGACATATCTGTATACAGAAGCAAAAAATTCAGACGGGACATCCTATTTAACTATGCTGTAGAAGTGACCAAAAGTAAGCAGAATATAATATCCCAATAGACAAGCACAGGCAATTAACAAAATATTCCCTTTTACAGCTAGGGTTTGGCTCTCCTCCAGGCAATGGGCTGCAAAGCCCAGCTCAGATAATACATAATGACCAGTGTCAGATCCACAGCCCGCTCTGTGTGCAAATACCTCTCATTCTATGTCTGCTGGGAATCACGGTTACCAATCCCGCTCCCCACAGGAGTCATTTTTCTGCTCTAGCCCGTGCCTGGGGAGCGCGACTGCTTGATAAATGGAGCGACTCCCGGTCTTCATTGATCTCCGTCTGGTAGAACTAGCATCAATCACACGCTGGTACTGTTAGCTGGCTCAGCAATACTTCACAGGTGAGGGATTGCCAATCTGATGTCTGATTATTCCCCTGGTTAAAAGGGGTGAACACTGGTTTTCTGAAAATCCTGTTGTGGGGCTCACCTAATGAGGGAGGAGGGGGGTTACCACTCCAGTCCTGAAATATACGCTGTTAGATACAAAAAACTCCAAAGGTAGCTACCATTGTTATCTGCAACTTTATGTTACTGCCGCTACAAAGCCCTTCCCTGGCGGAGAGCTGTGTATAGATATATAATATAAATGAGCACAGCTGACACAAAGCACCTGAATTTCCTCACAAGGGAATGAGATGTGTTTATAAGGAATAAAACTCTGGAGATACAATACTGTGTAGTACTGGATAAGGGACACATACCTGGAAAGTGTAGCCTGGCCATACATAGCTAACCGGTCATGGAGCTCTGCAAAACTCCACAGTATGGGCTTGATGCAGAGATGCACGCTAATGCTGCGACTATGTACACAGCGGCTGTGCAGCAATATGCAAATGTCTCAGCCACCTGGAATTGTATTGAGACGCCCACCGGCGGCTGTGCGAATCCAAGCAACTACCTACAAAGACGTAACATCGGTGGCAGGTCAGATGATAATCGGCCTCCATACTACGCCTATGGTCGCACAGCCACACCTGCATTCCAGTCACCACCCCCTTTGCCGACCACAACCGGTCGCTGCTTTTCAGTCACTAAATCTTTACTGCGAGCAACAGCAAAAATAAAACGTGAGGCGTGCACCGTGTGACTCAGACGCATGCGCAGATTGCCAACGGCTCACCTACGTAATCATCGGCATTGCGTCCATCTATGGATCAAGCCCTCTGTACACGGCTGCTTTCCCAGACATGCCCCCAACATTCCCATAAGGCAGAACTTCTGTGTGTGTGTTATTAGCCTCCCTGTTACCTCCCAGGGGATGCCCCTCACGTTTCTACTGCCGTGCATCCAAATCTGTACTGCATACAAAGGGCCCAATTCAGAGCTAAGCCTCTACCAACCAATCAGCTTCTGTCATTTTACAGGGTGTGTGTGAAAAATGACAGGAGCTGATTGATTGGCACTTTATCTCTCTCCAAGCTTTGATAAATCTCCCCCATTGGAGTTAAGTTCCACTAATTACAAAAAAAATTGTAAATAAAAATACAAATAAAATATTGAAAAAAAATGTTTATGAAGCAGAATAAAGCACTTTGTAACTGATTGTCATGTTCTATCACTATCCAAACTAATATATCACTGGTTGCTGTAGGTTATAGTATATTTGTGCCATATAGACAATGTTATTGACTAAACCCAGTAATATAGTTCTACATCTCTGTACATATAAGGGGCATATTTATTAGAATTTGTGGTATTCCCCTGAAAACCAGTCTGTATAAAGTTTTTAAGTGTTTGCTTGCTTGCATCCGCTAAGCTTGTCTCATACTGTACCTATAGAAAACTATTAGGATGGATACTGCGAGAACTGGCATCTGGAAAACAAAAGCGATCTCCTATCTCCTGCTTTTTTATTTTGTTACATTTTAATGATGCTTATTTCTGTTATTACACAGCCTTATTTGCATATTATAAGGGGGGAATTCGCTTGATAAATATGTCCCATAATACTTATGTGTAACCAAATATGTTATTTTCTGTATTCACTGCATTGTGCTACTCTGTCCAGTAGAGGGAGACAAAGCACCTTGGTACTTTTTGGGAACATATTAATTCAAGCAAATATCACATAGTCCAGCAGGTGGCAGCATTATTTGGTGACTCGATAAATACACAGATTAGCAAAATGATTTAGTATAAATGTGTACGAGTACGGCTGACCCAAATCAGATGCATTTCCTCACAAGGGAATGATATTTATTTATAAGGAATCTTTTATGGATCACAAAAATGTTTTATCTAGAAATACATTACTGTGTAATACTGTATAAGGTACACATAACCGGAAGGTGTAGACTGGTCATACATTGCTAATCAATCCACAGCTGCGGCTATTGGCGGCCGCCTGTCACGCTGTAATACTGATTGGCGGGTCTTTAGATGCACCATGGAAACTTGCAGCAGACCTAAGGCAGGTGCAGATTGTCTGTCTGTGTACGTCCTCCATGAGCGTCTGTGTACACAACTACTTTCACCCACACTCCTGAAACACACCTGTAACATGCACCATCTCCACGTATGTGCTAAGACGCCTCCCTGACACCATCCAGGAATGTCCAATACATTCTCAATGTCACTTTTCCCCACGTGTCTGAAATCGCAACTGCGACTCTGTACAGACACAAAAGGGACACGTGTGCAGTAACAAAAAAACGCTCCACTACGTCCATCATCGGCAGTGTGTCCACCTCTCAGTCAGGCCCTAATGCCAGGGCCGTAATTAAGGTTGTGCGATCGTCACCGCCCCGCGGCCCTTGCTTCTGGAACGGCATCCAGCATCCAGGACCCCTGCTGCAGAGCACAGGGATGGAACATCTACAATGTCTAGATAGACAGTCAATAGATCGACATGCATATGGGCAACAGGGTTAAAAATCGATAGACTTAGGTTCACAGGGTCAAAAGGCTGACACAAGTGGTCGACCGAAAAGGTCAACACCAGGTTTTTCATTATTTTTAGGGTTAGGATGAGGGTTAGGTTTAGGCACTTGACAAAGTGTTTGGATTAGGCTGCAGAGGGGGACAGTTACGGTTAGGCACCAGGGGGAGGGTTAAGCACTAGGGTGAGGATTAGGGTTAAAAAAAAAAAATGTGTTGACCTTTTAACAATATCAACCATTTCACCCTATCAACGTTATTTGGAATGGGTATGTAATAGCGCTGGACAGAAACCCGGCGGTTGAAATCCCGACGCCGGAAGGCCGGCGATGAAGATCCCGACAGGGAAGGTAAGTAGGCTACCCCTCTCCCCCCCTAACCCCCCCCAGTGCCTAACCATTAACGTTGGTACCTAACCACCCCACCCCGCACCCTAACCCTCCCCTTCCCTTAGCCTAACCCTCCCTGGTGGGGGGTGCACAACCCTAAGTCCCCCCGGAACTCCCTAAACCTAACCCTCCCCCCCCGGCTGAGAGCTCCCAACGCCCGGCTTACCTACGTTCGGTACGCCGGGCGTCAGAATTTCGGCGTGGGGCTAATGATAGGCGTCGGTATTTAGACGCCTATCTTTGGTCCCATGCCGGGCTTTCAGTGTTGGGAAGTCGGCGGTCGGCATTTCACCGCCGGCCTCCTGACTACATCCCATGTTATTCTATGTCGACCATTTAACAGCTGAATTTTGACCCTGCTGTCCTATTGCCTGTCGACCATTTGCTGTTGATCTACTGATCAAATACGCAAATTAACACGAACCGATGCAATTTAAGTACCTTAAATACTTTTATTACGGCCAATAATACTCTTCTAAATTAATTTCCGATGTACGTCAGCCATTTTTTGGGGTCCAAATGCAATTTCCTGCATGTCCTGACTTTTTTGTCTTGTTATTTTATCGCACCTACCCGTGTTCGCCTGGTTTTTATGGCGAATACGGGATTGTGCATGTGAAAATTGGCCGATTTTGCTGGAGAAAATGGGCGATATTATCGCCGCTAATTGAGTACGGCTCTAAGTATCACCAAGATGTAAGGAGGTATCCCCAATGTCTCCTGTAGTGTCTCCACTTCCCACAGCACCTGCAGCCCCCATAGGTTTCTATTGGGGCTGCCGGATTTACCGAGCTCCTGGAATGCAAGACATACCGGAGCTTGGCCATTTTCAGATGCCATTATCCCATAGTAGCCTATGGAAAATACCAGACTGATCCATTCCATCCTTTCTGGCTCCATTGTGACATGCAGGCAATGATACATTCTCTCTGGGGTAGGAGACTAATGTATACGGTTCTACCTCACTGCTTTATATATGTACATCTATTTATTTGTTTTTACATCTAAGAGTATTTAATCAAATATTTTATTTCAATAAAAACATTATTACGCTAGGTATTTTTTATTTTATTTTTTCCACATACTGTATATTGGATAGATGACACATTGGAGGAATTCCTATTGAGTTACCTGAGATATGCTGACAGTAGCGGCCCTAGGCACGGGCAAGCCGGGGCGTCGCCCGGAGCGCCATTGTATCCGGCGGGCGCTAGAAACGCCCACCCTCCCTCCTGGCGCTATTGTGATTATGTAACTACAGGGGGAGGGAGCGGAGGGGCGGCAACACAGGACGGCGCTGAGCGCTGCAAAGCCTTATGCCTGCCCTGTATGCTGATTATGCAAAGCTACAATGTGTAAGGGTGCTGCCATAGGGTTGTTATCCCCTTCATTTAAATGTGCATGGTCGCTCTAGTTCAGAGGTTCCCAAACTTGGTCCTCAAGGCACCCTAACGGTACAGGTTTTAAGGATATCCATGCTTGCCCACAGGTGATGTAATTAGTACCTTAGTCAATTTGATTTAACCACCTGTGCTCAACCATGGATATCTCTAAAACCTGAACTGTTGGAAAACCTTTAGGACGGCGTTTGGGAGCCTCTGCTCTAATTACATAGTTGTCTGAAAAGCATTATAGGTAGGCTTACCATACTACCCCTTTATATATACATAGGCTTACCATACTATCCCTTTATATATACATAGGCTTACCATACTATCCCTTTATATATACATAGGCTTACCATACTATCCCTTTATATATACACATAGGCTTACCATACTATCTCTTTAAACTGGGACACATGAATTACACAGGTTCTGTGGCTGATTAAAACCAGGTGAAATCCAAGTCAGCCAGCCACAGAGCCTGTGCAGTTCATGAGTGTCCTGGTGTAACCGGATAGTATAGTAAGCCTAATTATACATCACAATTGTTTAGAGCAGTGGTTCTCGGACTAGGTCACATTTCCCAATTCACCCAGCAGGTGCCCAGGTGAATTCATTACTCACTGAAGGTGGTAAAGCGACCGACGATCCAAAGACCTACACATGGGGCGATCCGGTGCCCGACCGCCCAATATGCCGCGCCCCCCCCCCATAGCATTTCATCGGATTAACAGTCGATTTGCCTGATCTTTTGAACTTGCAGAAACATCAGGTGAAGCGACGGACAACCCCACGAGAGCGCGCGATGTACGATATTGTACATACACACAGAACAATATTGCTGAATTATCGTTCAAACCCAAGCCGTCGTTATGGGTCTCGCACCTAAGGGGACGTGCTGTCGATGGTGAGTGACAGCACGCCCCCTTTGGTGGGCGTGCCGGGGGCATGGCTGCCCAGACGGAGGCGTTCCCATGGGAACGCCTACCGTCTGGGGCCGGCCCCAGTGACATCACTAGTGATGTCAGTGGGAGTGCTCTCGGCTCTGATAGAGCCAAAAGCACTCCAGGGCTTGCGGCAACGAGACCCTACCACAAGGGTCTCATCGCAAGCCCGATGGTCGCGATGGTTTTGACCATCGCGACCATCATTTTGGCCGCTCGCTATAGCTGTGGGGCTGTGGGTGGTCACCCACAGCTATGCGAGCGGCAAGGTGGCCGCTCCAAAAAGTAGGAGGGACGGCCCCGATTCAGAGCGAGTGCTCTGTCAGAGCGTCCGGCTCTGAATCAGGGCCGGAGTTTGCTCTAAAACACCCGTTCTCAGAGGGTGCTAAACTTCGTCATTGCAGTTCACTTTAAGTATGACCATACTTGAGTACAGGTGACTTTATTAGCACCTCAGTCAATTTGATTTAACCATCTGGACTAAAGAATGGATATCCTTAAAACCTGACCTGTAATGGCAGAGTTGGTATCCGCTATTTTAGAGCATGAACTGCCACTGGGTGTAACAATCAGACAGAGTGACCCCTAATAATAGTGTTATTACCCTATGAAAGTGTTTTTCTTCGTTTTCTTTTCTGAGTTTGGACTAATAAAAGTCGTGTATCTCTGTGTGAGACAATTTTCTTGTGTACGTCGTGTATCAATTACATTTTTTTAAAGCATTTTTCTGCATTATATTGGTAGATACATCTACTCACATAGGTAACCTGATCTACAGCGCTCCATTTAGTCTAAAGGGTCATCACGTACTTTCATGATTCTGCCTTATATACTCACATATAGTCCCTGAGCCACCAGGTTACCTCTAACGATTACCATATAGTATAGTATGGGAACAGTAGACAGGTGCAGCTATTGTTCTGTATGAATGCCATAAAAGGGACATTTGCCCACTAGGTGGTGCTCTTGAGTAAGGAACGAGGCTCCGTCATCTGTGTCAAATCCTACACTGTATTCTGTTGCTTTGCACTCAATATAACAAACCGCAAAAGTACCTAATAAAGGTGCCAGGATCTATACCTCATTGTTCCTGGATACAGATCAGGCCTGAATCTCTGGAAAGGAAGCAGGTTAATAAATATTTTTTTTGCATTGTTTTTCCATATACTGGGGGAGATGTATCAAACCATGGAGAGAGCTAAAGTACCTCATCTCCCCCACTATGAGGCTCACGGAGAGTTGGACGTGCGTCTGTTTTTGTTACGTGAAATCAGCATTTATGCACTGAGCATGCACACCAATATTATGTACATCTAACGCCCCCTATGCAGGTGTTTTACAACTGGAAAAGCGGAAATACCAGTGAAAAGGGGGGAGGGGCGCAAGCACAGGCAGAAACACACTATAGAAGACTCTGACATAGAGCCGTATTCAATTTGAGCCGAGCCGCAATACTTTTTCGCGGCCCAGACTTTCCGGCTACTTCGCCTGTTGTGCAGGTGGAAAAGTATTGCGCGTGTGCCCGCTTTACCCCGCATTCAGTTTGAAAGTAGGCAAAAACGGGACCCGGCGAAACTTGAACAGGCAGAAAGTACTGTCAGATTTGGGGAAATCAGCCTGACACCCCCCAAAAGATGCTCTGACATGGGAGTTAGCTATGGTACCCCCTGATTTGGCTTGCTGAAGGTATTTGGTGTTTTTAAACGGGCTCAATAGCTGCTAAATAGCGTTTTTCTATACGTGGTGCAGAATAGTATGCAGGAGGGTTTTTTCCAGAAAATAACTTATCCCAGCAAATTTGGGGTACTTGAAAATGGGGGTCAGCATATTTAAAAGTTGCTAAAGTGAAGTTGAAAAAAATTGTGAAAAATCCACCTGCCGCAAACACCTGCAATCAAACAAACACCTGGGGCATACTTGGGGACCCCCCAGAGTCAAGTTCGCTAGTTTTTAAGTTTACACCCCAACTTTTGTTTCGGCCCCTTTTTCAAAGTAATTTTTTGGGGTGTCCTTAAGTGTTTTTTAAACTTTTTTAGACACAGTTTACCTTTGGGGGACTGTCTGAAGGCTGCAGGGGGGTTCCCGCAACGTTGCACCCCAAATCTGCACTTTTTTCCGCCTGCTATTCATAGGCGATACTTTTCCGCCTATTACATTGTAATGACTTTCCGTCTTTCAAACTGAATACGGGGTAAAAGCCAAACAGGCGAAAATGACGTCATCGGCGAAAAGTTTCCGCCAAAAACACGCAGAAACTGACTATTCGCCTCAAAGTGAATACGGCCCATAGACAGAAATACCCATTTGCTGGCCGGTATCATTATATCAGGAATGCCTGTGACTAGGCACAGTCACAAACAGCCCTGTACAGGTCACCTAATGTCCTGTCCTGCAACTTGCAATCTCTTTTTCTGCAGATCCTCACACAATAAGACGGGCAGTAACAGGACATCCACGTTCTGCCCTTTGTGTGGTATAGTAAGGACTGTTTTTACTGGCAAAAATAGGATTTACCCAGATTTGGCAGTAGATCCTTTCCTTAATCTGCTGCAGCACCATAGAAAAGGACAAATCGGTAACGGCATAATAACATGTTACATGGACTTCTCTCATTTTGGGTCAGACCCATATGTAACTTGACCACTTATAACATTTCCCCTTGTGAGATCCAGAGTCAGGTGATACCACACAATATATTCCTAAACTTCAATTCACTATCAGCCTCTGTCTTTGGCAGCACAATGGCACAGTAGTTGGTATTGCTGATTGTCAGTGTTGGGTATAAAGGGCTATAAGTGTAGAATTTGTACGGCCTCCCTGTGCTTGTATTTCCTCCAGGTGTTACGTTACCTCCCAAGGTCCATAGATATATATTGGTACAGGTTAATTGCCGTGACAGGGAAATTAGATTGTAAGCTCCACTGGGCAGGAGTAGGCTAATTAGCATGCAAGCCTGTACTTAGGAAATTAGATTGTAAGCTCCACTGGGCAGGAGTCGGCTAATTAGCCTGTGGTAAGGAAATTAGATTGTGAGCTCCACTGAGGCAGGAGCTGATGATAGGAATAAAATGGTCTGATTGTACAGATCTGTGGCGTATGCTGGTGCTATAGAAAGGATAACAATCTATATTTGTATATCCAGCATCACAGCAGCCTCCTCATCTCCTATTCATATATAATGGATGCTGCTGGTCTCCCCACTCACTGATGTCTGCCAGACGCATGGTTGACCAAGCTGCTCTTAATAGCTGTCTATCCCCGTGGCTTGTGTATCATGAAACTTCTCAATATCTAGTGACAAGCAGCGGTGAAACCGCAAGCATGCCGGCCAGATTAACCCAGACATCCCTCCCCGCCCCTGCCCCGCCGCCTGCCATTCTCCTGGGAGCTCCCATCCATTCTTGCCAAGTGGCAGAAATCGTCAGGATGTAAAAGGATAAGCGGAGACAGGCCGGGGCCCGGGAGGGAGCAGTCACAGGGAAAGCGGGCCTAATTGATAAAGGGTGTCCCCTCGCTGTCATGATGTATCAGCTACGCTGTCTGTTCCTCCCGAGGTGCTGGAAATAGGAGCCTGTAGACCAAAAAGAAGACCATGATAAGCCCAAAGAGCAAGATTGGCTGCTGCCATGAGTGTGTCACCTTAGTGATTTAGAATCTCCATATAGATGGCGAAATAATACTCGGGTTAACTCCCAACTGCATTCACTCTCCATCAGGCTACAGCTGTTGCGGTACTACAAGTCCCAGCTGTGGTAGGTTGGGCTTTTAATCCCACTACCACCCTTCGCGTCACACTTTTGCAGAGACGAGAAGGGCTTGAACGCTCAGATCTTCTGACAACTGAACGTCAGATACATCACTCAGTGCTTGAAGACCAGCACTTACAGGACGCCTGCAGGTGCACAATCCCTATCACTGTAGTAGTACAGGGCTTTAAGAAATAGAGATTCTGCGGCTGTCGCAGGGTTGAAAGTACTCAAAAGAAGTGCGCACAGGAAGAATGCGTCTATTAGCCCACAGGCAGAATTCCATGCATTTCCAGACGTGCCAGCGTCAGTGCTTGTAGCATAAGTATTGTCAGAACCTATGGCTGTTGATAGGTGTCATTGGCAATGAGTAATACCAATTTTGCACTAAAAACCTGGGTCTGACCTGAGTTTGTGGACATGGGGCCTGATTCAGAGCCGCTCGTAAGCTCCGAGCGATGTTTGCCCAACTGCGCATGCGTACGGATCGTAATACGCATGCGCGAACCAGTCAGTGTGGCCGAAAATCGTTTGTTCGCTAAATAGCGAGTGCCTGCTATTTTGAGTGACAGGAGGAGGCGTTTGTGGGTGGTAACGGGAAGGTGCTTGAAAACGGGGAGTGGAGATCAGAACGCAGGCGTGCCAAACGGTCAAAACGGGCGTTTTATGGGTGTGCATAATTAATACAGCAGCGTCATTGACCACGTCACTGGGTTATTTTATAGTCAGAACTGCTCGCAAGATTGTGGTAGGAAAAACCAACCACAAGAATAGCGAGCAGTTCATACGCTGGTTGATGTACTCGATTAATCTAATAAATAGCGGACATGACGTAGGATGCGAGTGGCCAGTGGCGTAGTTTCCCAAAAAACGACCGCAAGTTTTGTTCGCTCGTTCAGACCTAGAGGCGTGAACAGACCGCAAAGAGCGAACGGTTCATTTGAATAGCCACCCCTTTTTTCTGAACGAGTGAGCGCAAATAGCGTCCGGCTCTGAATCAGGCCCATGGTTCCAACCCAGGTCAGACCCAGTTCACACTGCACCTTCAATCCAGGTTGTTCCAGGGTCAGCTCTGTTCACACTGAACCCGGGTCTGCCCTGCTAAATTTGTGAGTTCATAAAAAGTGGGAGGTGATTGCTCCACAGCCACTAATCAGCTCATTTAGGCATGACCAAAGCTGGATGACCCAGGTTGCGCCATTTACACTGCACCAGTACCCGGGTCCAACCCTGGTAGCTACCTGGGTTGGATTCCCAGGTAACTTGACCCGGCTAATTTTTCAGGGACCCTTCCACTGAGTCGCTACCCGGGAAAGCCCAGCAATAACCTGGGTTATTGCAGCTTTGGAAAAGGGGTATTACTTAACCGTGCCTGTATGATTACCAGCAGAGAACGGGTGCAAGATAACACTGGGTTAACTAGTGTTTGTATGTGCAGATAATAATGCCACAATGAAGCAATACAGCGTCAATCACATCAGCCACCCAGACTGCGGGCACCCACTCTTCCAGGTGGCCGGGAGTGCCACACGATTTTTGGGAGTCTCCCAGCCATTTTAGAAGAGTAGACAAGTATGGTACAGATACAGGTATATAATACAGTATGCCCAGATTCAGCCAGGAGAATATAAGGTTCATGTTCTGTGTGGGCACACCTACATATAGCCAGTGGTGGCATTGGATTATATACAGCCAGCGGTGGTGGAGACGCTCAGGGGGGCATACCTTGTCTCAATGGAGGACGAAATAAAGAAGACCTTGGCACATTCGACCAGGGTTGGATGTTGTGCTAATGTCAGTGCCCCTCTGTCAATTACGAACAAAGAGTCTAATTCAGACCCACTCGCGAGCGCTCGCAAGCGGGTCGATGTTAGCGCACTGTGCATGCACACGACGGAGGCGGCTCCGTCGTGCGCATGCGTGAGACCCGGATAGCGACGGGCAAGCCGTCGCTATGGGTCTCGCTACAAAGGGGGCGTGCTGTCGATGGTGACAGCACGCCCCCTTTGGTGGGCGTGCCGGGGGCGTGGCTGCCCAGACAGAGGAGTTCCCATGGGAACGCCTACCGTCTGGGGCCGGCCCCACTGACATCACAAGCACTCCAGGGCTTGCGGCAACGAGACCCTACCACAAGGGTCTCATCGAAAGCCCGATGGTAATGACCATCGCGACCATCTTCCTGGCCGCTCGTTATAGCTGTGGGTGGTCACCCAGGAGGCCGCTCTAAAAAAAAGAGAAGGACGGCCCTGATTCAGAGCGAGTGCTCTGTCAGGGGGTCCGGCTCTGAATCAGGGCCAGAGTCCTAGATCTGGCAGCCAACAGAGGGAGAGGCAGAGCAGAGTGCATTCATCCCCCCTCAGCAATATGCACATGCTTTTCTACAAATCAGCATAATCAACAGTGCATCTACCCTATAGCACCTGCAGAACACGCTCCTCCCAAAATGTGTACACGCTACGGTCCAGACACGCATGTGCAGCACCAATTCACACAAGATATACGCTGCACACACTGGTATACATTCTACTCTACCTCAGCCTCCGTCTCTCTATATTCCTGGCTATACTGTACTGCGCTTTACAAAAGTGCTCATTTGAACGGTGACGGAACAACCCGAAATGTTTGATGCAATTAGCTGTCCCCAAAAGTTCCTGCCTTAGTCACCCACCTTGGTATTATACAGCTGATATTAGCATCAGTGCCAGATTACTCTGAAAAGCAAGACATGTGCCCATCTGGGACCAGATAGCTCAAAGGACACAAGATGCCCAAAGCCTAAAATCTGGTGCCCAGCTGAGTTGACGGGCACACACACTGCCATCTCTGCAGTCAGCGCATTGGTATCAGGGTAGAAAAAGAAGATTCCCAGCAACATTGTGTTTCCACCCTTGGACAACTTGAATATAGTCATTTGTCCATGCCAGCTTGCCATATAACATTGCTTGCCCTTTGAGGCTTGTTTTTGTTTTTAACTATGTTTTTTTTATTTACCCGGCACAATTACTTTTGTTCCCCTTGGACACAGCACGTTCCAGCGCTGGTATGTGTACTTTTGTGTTCTATCCACAGCCAACAGAAAAGTAAACAACTCCTCCTGGGAGATATACAGCCACCCACATGTACTAAAATAGCAGCACTAGAAAACCTCCTTTCACCATGATTTACTTAAGAAATATTGCTGGAGCAGGATAATGACACAGCCACTGGCTCACTGCAGTAATAGGACTCTTACCACCGCGCTGGGGAAGACATTGTGGATTTGCACACAGTGATCTGACTTGCTGACTCCTAAGTGGATCTGGAAGCCTAAACAGTTATTCCTTTAGTTACACTTGTAAAATATATTAAAGAAAAACTTTTTTTCCAAAAATAATTATTTTGCGTGTATTCTGGTTTAACAGATGTGATTCGCTATCACATGCAGCCCTGTCCTCACTGACACATCACTCATCTCCTGATGTACTCTGTGCTGCTGTTTCCTCTGTCTGTGCCTTCCTGCTGCCTCCACTCCCCTCCTCACATCATGACACTGCCTCTGTCACATGCAGCCCTGTCCTCACTGACACATCACTCATCTGATATACTCTGTGCTGCTGTGGACACTACTCCTTCCCCTATTTAACTCTGTCTGTGGCTTCCTGCTTCCTCCATTCCTCTCCTCACATCATGTCACATGCAGCCCTGTCCCCACTGACACATCACTCATCTCCTGATGTACTCTGTGCTGCTGTTTCCTCAGTGACTTCCTGCTGCCTCCATTCCCCTCCTCACATCATGTCACTGCCCCTGTCACATGCAGCCCTGTCTCCACTGACACATCACTCATCTGATATACTCTGTGCTGCTGTGGACACTGCTCCTTCCCCTATTTAACTCTGTCTGTGGCTTCCTGCTTCCTCCATTCCTCTCCTCACATCATGTCACATGCAGCCCTGTCCCCACTGACACATCACTCATCTCCTGATGTACTCTGTGCTGCTGTTTCCTCTGTCAGTGACTTCCTGCTGCCTCCATTCCCCTCCTCACATCATGTCACTGCCCCTGTCACATGCAGCCCTGTCCCCACTGACACATTGCTCATCTCCTGATATACTCTGTGCTGCTGTTTCCTCAGTGACTTCCTGCTGCCTCCATTCCCCTCCTCACATCATGTCACATGCAACCCTGTCCCCACTGACACATTGCTCATCTCCTGATATACTCTGTGCTGCTGCAGGACCCTATACAACGCTCAGTCTGTGGCTACCTGCTACCTTCATTCCATCCTGCACTAAGTGACGGAAATACCATGGTAGCAGGGAGAGCAGCTGTATAGTGCTAATTGTACCTCATCTGCAAAACCCCTGTGCATCAGCAATTCCTTATCTCTGGCTTAATCAAGCTCCCCCTATGATCAGGCCACGGCTGCAGTCATAGGGGCCTGATTCTGAGCAAGTCCAACAGTGGACGCCTCTCAAGCAGGGTTGTCCATATTCTGGCTGACCCTTCCGGGAGGGAGCAGCCAGATTGGCATTGCAGGGTGTGTGGCCAGACAGGCTTGTGGGTGGAGCGGGGGGCATGACCACATGATCGCATCACTTTGGCTGCACAATGCCAAGATTACCAGCATTGTGAAGCAGAGAGTGGAGCCAAAATTACGCGACTACCATGCCCTCACGTTGAAAAGATCCAACTCATGGGAGTAATGTCCTGGGCATAAAGCCAGACACCCGTGCTTGTTTGAGGCATGTGGATGGTGATGGGATGTTTTTATCAGAAGGATTGTTTGCCCCCAGCATAGAGGCAGGAGGGGTGGTGTAAGTGCCCATACTAATGATTACAGTAATAGCTGTGAATGGTGTAACCATATACATGAAGATGGATGATACTTACACAGACTGGTGGATTCTGGTATTAGCATAAGGTAGTAAGGGCCCCATTTACAAACGCAGGGAAATGCCAGCGGGAATTTTCGTTTAGCATCACTGTGATACAAACGAAAATTCCACTGGTATTTAGTAATACTTACCCCTCCGGCAAGGTCCTCTGCTGGGCTGCTGGCAGCCTAACGCTGCCAGCGACGGGGCTCCAGGGTCATGCGCATGCGCGACGGTCCGTCTGCGCATGTGCAAGACAGGGAGACCTGGCAGTGCCTGGAAGGCTTCGCGGAAGCCGGAAAGGCACCGCCGGGTCTCCATTGCCGGCAATGGTGCCCGCATCGCTCTCGCCATCTTTTAGATGGCGAGAGCGCTGCTGTACAAACAGCGGTAATCTAAGCAAGCGCTAAAGGGGTTATACTTCGTTTGTAAATGGGGCCCTAAATCTGGCAGCCACAGACATCCGCATGTGAGTGAAGCTTGTCCACGCCCCCTTCCACTGGGATGTGGTCGGGATGCCCGGTGCTCAGAATACCAGCACCAGAATCTCGACAGCAGTCGGAATCCCGGCTCCAGAATTCTGACCGCCGGCATCCCGACGGTAAGTATTAGGGGGCAAATAGGCAATAGGAGGAGGATTAGAGGTAGGCTGCGGAGGGGAAGGTTAGGATTAGGCTGTGGGAAAGGTGGGTCAGTATTCTGACCGCCAGGATCCCGTATCCTACCCCATCTAGCACATGCTGTACCTATACGACTTATGCCCAGTTTGGTACTAGCAGTAGGATGTCATATATTTCTATATTATGAGAGTTACTGATTTGTTGAATCTCCATCAGGCAGCTGTGCCTGGCACATGATCAGCAGTACAGTAACATGACGTGTGCCATTACTGACGTGCAGGGGTTTGGTATCTCCATCAGGCAGCTGTGCCTGGCACATGATCAGCAGTACAGTAACATGACGTGTGCCATTACTGACGTGCAGGGGTTTGGTATACTCTGCCAACATTGACCACATCAACATTCATCATGTCCACTCTGATGAAATGTTGTCATGATCTGAAAGTCGGCAAAATGGCCCTGCTGGTCTAGCGGTGACTTACCTGATACGTCCTGTATGGCGGTGACTTCTGGTGGATCCTGCGGCGCATCTGGCCGTGAGTATCGCTAATCCTAACCCTCCCCCTAGTGCCTAATCCTAACACATCCTAACCCCCACCCTCGACCTCACATTTCAATATTGTGAACATGATGATATTAGGTAATGCCGACATGTTCAATGTCGACATCATGACTGCCTACATTGGCATGTCGACATTATGCTTTCATCCATTGGATGCCACTCTGGAATGCATTATGATGCCAGACATTGCAGTGTAGGTGGACATGTGTGTGTGCGGAACATTTTCCTTTTAATTAAACATGTTCTAAAGCGATAGCGAGGACAGGGGTCATACAGGGAGCAGCGAGGAGATGATAGAGCCTTCACCTCCTACATCCCTGCTGTGTATCTATGTAACCAGTGATATTACTATTATTATTTTATAGTTATAATATGATGAAAAGTTGTCATCGTACATCCCCCCCCTCCCCCTTTATAACAAAGCACGAGCTTCACAGGCACTGTCTCCGAACGCCACCAAATTGCCTGTCTTCTAATGACGGGAGATTAAAGCTTTCTGGAGGCGGCATATATTTAACGAGGGCTGTTTGAAATGTGACACAAATGATGGTTATGGAGGAATTACCACGGTCTGGTGTACTGATCCCGCATGATAATGTCGCAATAAATAAGCATTAACTAATGCGTTCAATTAATTTCTGCAGAATAACGCATCACATCCGCATTAATACCTAATGAGCCCGTCGCCTCTATTATATTGCAGGGTAATCTGTCAGAGCTGGCTGCAATAGCTCATACTTATGCAGGCTGTATGGTCCTCATCTGCTCCATCAGATTATATTTCCGCTGCTGATGGGGATGCACAGAGAGATAATGGAGAGCCAGGTATTAACCCTGAGCGTGCCGAGCAGACCACTCAGTTGTGTCGCTTGTACGTGTGCTCATCTATAAATATCCTCAGGGTTAGAAATTGAGTGTGCAACAGCTACTGGGCCCAGCCAGAGCTGATTAGGGAGCACAGGGGCCCTAGACAAGAGACTGGCTCACAGTAGCTTCCATTTAGCATTGAGGCTAGATGATGGCACTGAGAAGTAGACATCCAGTTCTCTTGTGACCTAGGTAGCATAGTGCACTAATACCCTGTTGCATTAATAGCAGTGTTAGTGAGGACCCTGCTTCTAATCCCCATATAGATTTCCATTTAGGATTGTGGATTTTGCACTTGGCCCCTTGATGAAACCAAGAAATAGATACCTGGCTTAAGGCCCCCATAAATCAGCAATCGGAAAACCACAATTGAAGATTTGTTGCCCGATTTTAGGATTCCCCAATCTAGCAATCTGCGCCCATATATTACAGATCTTTTTCAGTGATTCTGTGAAGCCCATACATTGCAGATTGTTATACACAATTGATTGCAGAATTGCCACAATTGACTGCTGATGTTTGGGGGCTTTTACTGTAGCCCATGTGGCTCAGTGGACTAATGCCTGGTTATTCTACTGGTGATGATGGTGGAAGTCGCAGTTCAAACCACCTGTCAGTCTTCCCTTTAGTACAGAGTTTCCCAAACTCTGACATTACAGTCCAGATGGTAAAATCAAATTGACTGATGTACTAATTCAGTCACATGTGCTCAAGCATGGATATCCTTATAACCTGGACTGTAACGGACTTTAGCCCCTTGTATGTGTGGTGACTGCATGTAGCTAGGTGCGCATGGAAGTTTGGGAGAGAGTAATTATATTTTTTTCTTTCTCTTTTCCCTCTTTTTAGTTTCTTTAATTTTTACGAACCAATCTGGGTAATTGCTGTTTTTCAATATGGGACAACAATTTACAATTTGTATTATCCTTGAAAAATTGTCCAAGGCACTGTTTGCCCCAATTGTACTGTCCAGCTAATTCCCTTTTAATTATTTGTTAAGAATATTTTGCTTTGTAACAATGGCTGTTACTATGATTATTCTGTATAATTGCTTGTACAACGCTTCAATAAAAAAAAAATAAAGTCATAAAAGCGACACAAACCAGGTCATGCAGCACATTTTCTTAACAAACAGCACAAGCTCTCTAGAGTAGTTGCTGACATACAGACTGAGCTATCTCAGGTCTTACATCAATTAGCAGATTTTTCTCAATGTCATTAATTAACCCAGTGTAATGGCCAAATTACAGCAAAATAGGTTCACTGGGATTTGAACCACAGACTCCAGCATCAGTCAGTTTACTAAGCCATTGTGCTCCTGTACTGATGGTGGGGTTCCTGGTTCATATCCCCTGATGGGCTGTATTTTAGCACCTTTTATGTTGCCCCTTGCTGGATGATGAGAGTTTCCCTGCTCACATAAACCAGGAAGCAGGCTCCCACTGACAGAGTAAATATATGTACCCAGGGGCTTCATTGGGATGAACACGGGCAAAATACCCAGTCTGGCTTCCTTTCAGAGCCTTGATTTGTGTACACCAGAGGTTCCCAAACACGGTCCTCAAGGCTCCCCAACACATCAGGTTTTAGAGATATCCATGGTTGAGCACAGGTGGTTAAATCAAATTGACTGAAGTACTAATTATGTCACCTGTGCTTAACCATGGATATCTCTAAAACTTGAAGTGTTGGGGAGCCTTGAGGACCGCGTTTGGGAACCTCTGGTGTACACGGATTATTAATGACATTAAAAAGTGTTGTGCTCTACATAAGAGCTGGATAGCTCAGTGCACTAATACCCGGCTGCATGAACAGCAAAGTTAGTGGAGACCCTGGCCCTAACACTAGACCAGGGGTTCCCAAACTTGGTCCTCAAGGCATCCTAACAGTCCAGGTTTTAAGTATATCCATGCTCGTGCATAGATGATATGATCAAACTGACTGTGGTACTAATTAAGTCACGTGTGCTTAAGCATGGATATCCTGAAATCCTTGACTGTTAGGGTGCCTTGAGGACTGAGTTTGGGAACCACTGCACTAGATCACAGGTTCTCAAACTCAGGACTTCATTCAGAGCCGGTCGTAAGCGGCCGCTCGGTCGTACCCAGTGTTCGCAAAAACAAGAGATATGGTAAGAACTTACCTTTGTTATCTCTGTTTCTACGAAGTCCATAGGGTCCACAGGGTTGACCTTGGGGTATATGTTGGGAACCAAATCCGGGCACCACGCAGTTAAAGCTTTTAGCTCCCAGGATACACTTGGGTCCACTCTCCCTATAACCCAGCCCCCCAGCCAGAGGCACCTCAGTTTGTAAGTAGCCAAAGGCCGGAGGAGGAGAGAAAAAGAGAGAGAAAACTGGAACACTCTAGAACCATACTCACAGAAAAGGAGACGGGAAACCGGTGACCAGTAACACAGCCCATATGAAGCCAGGTGCGTCAGGGCGGGCGCCCTGTGGACCCTATGGACTTCGTAGAAACAGATATAACAAAGGTAAGTTCTTACCATATCTCTTGTTTTCTACTTCAGGGTCCATAAGGGGTCCACAGGGTTGACCTTGGGGATGTCCCAAAGCAGTTCAACCAAGGGTGGGGACGCTCCTGTGCTGAGAGGAGAATCCGTTGCCAAAAAGGAAGCATCCTGAGAGGCAAAGGAAACCAATGCCTAGAACCTTAAAAAGGTATGGACAGAAGACCACGTGGACACCTAGTAAGGCAAAACAGTCGAGGCGCCACAACGAGCCGCCCACAAGGGTTACATGGCCCGAGAAAAAACAAGCCTCAACGACAAAAATGCCCACCCATGGGTAGGCCCCTGAGGAAGACATACGAGGCCATCCAGCCAACATTTCATTATAGGCCGGCCATTGTTTCCTGTGAAAACCAGAAACCGCAGACCACCAATAAGGAGTCCGATTACCATAAGGAACTTGAACGGATCACATAAAGCCAAAGAGGCCGGACCACAGTCAATGAAGCCACACCAGCCGAGAGGACTGGGGACTGAATGGGCGTACCATAAGTTCCAGAATAATATGGAACCTAAAAACCACTCTAAGAAGAAACACAGGGCGAGAGCAACTCACACCCTGACATGATGCCCTCCAGAAGAGGGAGCCACATGAGAACGCTCCAAATTCAGACACTCTCCAGGTTGATTTAAACACCCTGAGAGAGAGAGAGAGAGAGAGAGAGAGAGAGAGAGAGAGCTTAAACAATAGACCATGTAAAGGCTATCACAACCAGCGGTTCCATTGACTGTCCCCGGAGGGAACAAAGAACCACTACTAACTCCCCAGGAGTCCCTAGGGAGGACAAGTGGAGGCATAATCCAGAAAACACTCCAAAGGATGAACTGGATACCAGAGCGGAGCAATTCCATATCTTAACCATACCGACAGTGTAGAGATCCGCACTGTCAGGAAGGCCAGGCCAAGGGTGAAACTCAAGCCAGCTGGAAGGAATGCCAGAATATCTGGAAATCCTGGACACCGGAGGATCGTATCGACAGGTATGATACTATAAGAATTATGTATGTCACAGTCCGTGGCAGATCCCAGCAAAGTCTGGCCTATCTGCTCTAAACATCTCAATGAAGACAGAGCCAGGGAAGCCCTAGGACCACAGTAGGGGCGCAGTCAAAGACAAACGATCCAGGTCCAGGGAAAAACAAGGACCCTGAGACAACAGGTCCAGATAGTGAAGCAGTAGGAACGGAGCATCGATGAGGAGACTCCGAAAATCTTAGTACCAGTGATGTCTGGGACGAACTGGAGCCCCCAGAAGGAAAGCCCCTCCGTCTCGAATTAAACTTCCGAAGACCTCGAGGAAGAAGGGAGACCGGAGGACACAGGTACACAAAGTGGAAGGACCACTTCACTGACAAAGAGTCACTGAAGGTAGCTTCAGTACTCCTAGAGCTGGACTGTAACACCGGTAAGGTGTGATCGAGTCAGAAGGCCATGAGAATCAATCCCCTCAGGGAGGCCCCCTCTGCTCACCAGGAGTTGAAACCTCTCTTGGAGAAGAGACTAATCCCCGGGATGCATGTCGTGACGGCTGAGGAAGCCCGCTTCCCAATGGAGAGCTCCGGGAATAAACACTGCAGAGTTGGCCAGGAGAAGACCCTTGGACTATGTCAGAATGGATGACATTCCTGACATTGCCACCCAACTACCAGTGTTGCCTAGATGGAAGCCACTGTTGTGACACTGTCGGACTGAACCTATTCAGGTTTACCGTGACATATGGGTTAGGCCAGAGTGAAGGTCCAAGACAGCCTAAAGTATCAACAAGTTAAGTGGCAGGGCAGAAGCGACAGACGTCCAACTGCCCCGAAACGAATGCGGACCAGACACTGTCTGTAGCAAAGAACACCCTGGACGAGATGGCCATAGCCACCCGGACAGAGACCAACTCGCCTCCGGAGAAAGTATCATCGTTCGAATAGCGATCCGATGGAAAAAACTCGATCCATCTGGAGGGGGGTCAATTATGGCAAGGCCTGGAATGGAACTGAGCACATTCCACCCTACCAAAAGGTAGACACTCTGGTAGACCGCGCATCACAAAGAGTAATGACATATGTCGACTGCGTAGATATCCGCACACTCCAAGTTGAAGAGTGGAGATCTTGTCTTACGCCAGAAAAATTCTCAGATTCTGAGAATCCAGCAGTGCTCCCAGATGAAGAAAAACCCTGTGAGGGATGCAGGGAGGACTTTTTCTCCGTTGACTAATTATCTGTGCCGAGAAGAAGCCACGGTTATCCTGACCTGGCGGTAAAGTACCTTGGTGATCCTGCTAAAAGCAGGAGACCGTCCAGAGAAAGGAGCATTCGGATACACTGAACAGGTGAACTGTCAGAAAATCCATAAGGCTGGTAAACCCCGGTGGAGTTGAGGACAGTCCCAAAAGGCAGAGCCCGAAACTTACAAGTGTTGCTGTGGCACAGCAAACCTGAACCCATGCTGATGAGAGGGCTCTGTATGTACCCGTAGGTACGTATCCTGAATACTCAGATATACCATAAAATCCCCAGGTTCCAAACGTCGGATGATGGAGCATGGACGATTCCACCTGAGTCCAGGCACCGTTGAAATCTGATTCAGAGATTTGAGACAGAGTATAGGCAAATGAGGACCAGTCGGTCACTGCCCCAGAAAGAAAGTAGAACAACCAGTCCCTCACTGAGATAGTGAGGTTGGCCGAAATAGCTCTGCTTACCGCAAAGACTGTATAGCTTTCTGGGATTGTAAGGCCCTGATCAGGTCTGAAGAAGGGCCCGTATAACAATGCCTGTGAGGAGGCCGCCTGAGCAATGAGAGGCCGTTGAGAATCAGTACCTCACTCTGGAATTCCCCAGATGTAGACCTGTCCCGTCAGGCTGAGGGTATATCCTCAGGTGTAGAAACAGGGTCGTCCGGAAGTCCAGGACTGCTCGGTACTGGATATGTTGGCCCCCATGGAGGCCGACAGCCTAGGAAAAAACAGGCCTTTAGGCTGACCCTGAGGACAAAAAGACTTAACAGAGTTAGTCCGAATGTAGTGGGAGTAGCTAAAGACGGTATCTCCCCATTAGTGATACTGCCAATGATGCAACGATCTTGTCAAGGTCAGGACCAAACAAGATCTTCCCCATGGAAGGAGTCTGCACCTCTGCTTTCCTATAACGCAGCCATAGGGTATTGCGGCGGATACAGACGACGCCGAAACCCTGAAAGTTAGAAGACCGGCATCCCATGTAGGTAATCCCACATATGACCACTGCATATTTTATGTGAGCGGCAAAAGATATTTGAACCCCAGACGTGTTGGAGGGGAAAAACGTCACAAAAGCATCACCATGCGATGGCCATGGTAGGACGGGCAACAGGCCCTGAAAACGAGTACATTGATTTCAGGCAAAGTTACCACCTACGGATCCGTAAAATCCGTCCAGGCCGGGATGGGAGGCGTATTAATGCCTGTAACCCGACGATTAACATACAAATCCATCCCAGAAGGGGATTTCCATTACTTGTGAGGACCCTCAGGGAATGGGAAACAGGAGGCCTTTGTGACTCCTCGTATCTGGCGACAGCCAGACTCCCGCTATGAGATCCACCCGCTGGGCAGAAAACGGGAGATGTATGATACAGGTGCAGGATCGACATTCTCTATATCCAGAATGAACCTGGCTACCAGCCCCAAAGCAGGGATAATAATACTTGAAATCGGCTCCCCCCATGTGAGAGGGAAAGAGCCGAATACACCATCCAGTTCACGGCAGAGCCACGGGGAAGTAACCACAGGGCGTATATCACGCCAATTAGTATTTCGTATAAAACGACATCCACCAGGGTGGCCGTTGTGGTAATCCCTGCAAGGGGAATGACAGACCGATGTGGTATCGGAGGTAATTCATGATTCATGTACTGTGAAAAACCCCGGCAGGGAGCGATAGTCTGTTGCACAGGGGTAAATTGCAAGAAATTGCGAGATACCCCGAGTTCAAAAGGGCAGTATGGTGAAGTAACTCCAAGCGAGTGACGACAATGGGGCCCGCCCGGCGATCCTCAAAGGAGAGGATCCTGAGAAATAAACCGCCCTTTAAGGGGGTCGTGCAAGGGGCCCGGCACCAGATTGTGCCGCATACATAAACCTTTCTGAGTTAAAATCCTCCGCACTACTACCTGCAGGCTATGACTTGCAGGATAGCAATAATGGGTGCAGTATCGTGTGCAATTTCCTGGTCAGATATATCTGACTATCTTGACGGAAATATTAAGCAGCGCCATACCGGTCCTGACTGACGCTAAGATTAGCTGCAGGGACCCATTATCAGCGTATGCAACTCACAGTTCCATCTAAAATATGGCAACGTGCAGCACGCAACAGTATGTGACAAACCTCACAGATATTAACAAGTATATATATGTGAGGCCTCAGAACCACCCCAGGTACACCTGTATTAGGGCAGATAAAGAAAAGGGATAGATATACACTGACAGGTGAGAGAAAAAGCAGACAGTCAGCACTAGCATAAGTCACATACAATGCAGACATATATACTGTACATACATAAGCATGACATATAATATACTGCACAATGTTGCTACATTCAACTGCCCAGATTCAGTGTCTGGGAAGGCTATAGCGCTGTGTACACTCACCCAAAATGGCTAGGTACGCCGGGGGACTGGGCTCACTGACATCCTAGGAGTTCTGCAGCACCACAGAGAGAAAATGGCCACTGGAGACCTCAGAAGAAGCGTGGCCTGCGGAGGAAGCAGCTCAGCGACGCCAGACTGCGTGTTGAAAGGCACGCTGAGCTGAGGGGAGGAGCCGCTAGACAGGGAAGGCTTCCTCCCCTGGCTAGCAATTAACCCCCCGGGATGCCGGCTCCCGCTGCCGCTATAATCCCTAGTGGGCTGTGGACACGCGGGGTATGCCTCCATGGAGGGGGAGCCCGCCGCCACCGCTAGCGCCTCCGGTCTGTCCCCAGAGACCGGAGGCATAAGGCTGCATGTACACGCGGGTCACCGCAAGCGGTGACCACGCGACTTACCTGTCCCCGTCGATCCGGCAGCAGCCCAGGGATTCCTCCAGAGCCCGGCTAGTACAGACTCTGGGGTCCCGCTGCGATCTCCAGATCTGTACTGGCGTCGCAGCGCCGGCGGGGTGTAGGAGCGGCAGCTCAGACGTCCATTGGACAGTCTGATGCTGCCACTTTGAAGAGTAGTAAAAAAATAATAAAATAAAACTCTTTTAAAATAAATTTTAAGCTTAGGGGCTGCTAAGCAGCCCCCCTGCAGTAACGGTGACCCGACTCCGGCCGGGCTTGGGGGCGGGGTTATAGGGAGAGTGGACCCAAGTGCATCCTGGGAGCTAAAAGCTTTAACTGCGTGGTGCCCGGATTTGGTTCCCAACCTATACCCCAAGGTCAACCCTGTGGACCCTGAAGTAGAAACAGCGCATGTGTAAGTTTCGCAATGCGTGTGCGCAAACTAGCTGTTGCGATCGGAAATTTGTCTCTCCTTCAACTTGGCCAGGTCGTTAGTTTGAGTGACAGGATGAGGCATTTGTGGGTGGTAACAGGGGAAGGTGCTTGTGAACGGGGGAGTGGAGATCTGAACGCAGGCGTGCCTGACTATGCAAACAGCGTTTTATGGGAGTGCATAATTAACTAAGTAGTGTCATGGCACATGTGACATGGGAGGTTTTGACACTGACTTGATCGTAGTGCTTAAGAGAGGGTATGGCCTTAAGCTCTATGACCAGCTCCGATGGTTCCTGATGGTTACGATTAATCCTTATATGCCCGGAGATGACGTGTATTGCGAACGAGAAGGGGGCGTGTATTTAGTCTTACGTTTGCATCCTCCCCTCGCTCGTCCAGCTAACGATCCCATCTTAACGACGCAACTTGCGAGCGCTTCATTTGCATATCCGGCCCCTTTTCCCTTACGACCGAGCGGCCGCAATGACCGGTTCTGAATGAGGTCCTCAGTCCTCAAGACCCCAAACAGTGCATGTTTTCCAGGTCTCACAGAATAGCTCCTCCTGTGGATCTTTTAAAATGTGTCAGTTAGTAAGGAATACACCTGTCCACCTGCTGGGTGACCTGGAAAACATGAACTGTTTATGGTCCTGAGGACTGAGTTTGGGAACAACTGCACTAGACTGTAAAAGATGGTTGTATGGATCCAGCTGAAACTGCACCAATCTGAACATAGTAAAATAAGACCTGAGACCACAGGCCAGCTCAAGGAAAAATTGGGTTTTAACTCATACTACTGTCCCGATATCAACTTATGGGCGTGTTATCAATGTCTCACAGCCACATAGTGCTGAAACCAGCATTAGCACAAACATGCTAATACGGTGATGAGAAGTCATTCCTATTGCTTAGGTGTCCAACTTGCTCAGTACACTGATACCCATATACCTTATTCACTGTGACTGAGGCGTCAAGGGTTCTAATTCCTAAGCAGTCTTATTGTTTATTACTGTTATTATTAGACTGATTGATGACATTGAGAAAGTCATCCATACTCCATGGGTGGCCAAACAGCTCAGTGCACTAATCCCCTTGTACTTTGGGGATGCAAACCACAGACTGCAACAGTCTAAGGGATATTTTTGCTAAATGTTTTTAAAACTACCTTTAATATTCCCCCAAACCGCATGATAACATTAGTAAAAGTCTGTCATGTGGTGGCTCAGCTGAATGGCTGTCAGGTTCCCTGCGGGTTATGACCATCAAAATCCTGGTTTGAATCCCAGGCCCAGTGTTATTTATATTACCTGTAATTTTCCCACAGACTCCATGATAACATTAGTAAAAGTCTCCTCATATACTTGGTCATGAGGTGGCTCAGCTGAATGGCTGCCAGGATTACTGCTGGTGATGATGGAGATACTGGTTTGAATCTCGGGCAGTCTGGTTGAATTCTACATTACACCGAGCACCCTGGGCTAGTGGATGATGGTTGGTATCCTCAGTCAGGTGTCCTAAGTTGGATGTTGCACTGTGTGTTTGTTATTTATTTAAGGTGCAACATCAGCAGTAAAGGACAGCCTTCTGCAGGATCATCTACCACAATCTACTATCTCTCACAGGTGATCTCCCTGCTGACTGGGGGCATTTTGTCAGAGTCATATATCTTCCATAAAAGACACTAAAACTGTAGTCACCACACCTGGGAATCATGAGCAATCATGGGATTCTACTGTCCCTAGAGCACATCCATGGACCTTGAGGAAAAGAAGACACCTCATCAGGAAGCATCACAAGCTACCAAAAGAATCTAACATTTCTACTTACCTGAAGCAGTCTCTTCACACAGCTCTTTAGTAGATAGGTCTCCTACTGAAGTAGTCCCAGGTAGGATTCTTTTAGTAGCTTGGATGCTTCTTGATGAGGTGTCTTCTCTTCCTCAAGGTCAAGTTTCATGGATGTGCTCTAGAGACAGTAGAGTCTCTGCTCATGATTCCCAGGTGTGGTGACTTCATTTGTAGTGTCTTTTATGGAAGATAGATGACTCTGACAAAATGCCCCCAGTCAGCAGGGAGATCACCTGTGAGAGATAGTAGATTGTGGTAGATGATCCTGCAGAAGGCTGTCCTTTACTGTTGATGTTGCATCTTAAATAAATAACAAACACACGGTGCAACACTCCAACTTAGGACACCTGACTGAGGATACCAACCAGCATCCACTAGCCCTGGGTGCTCTGTGTCACGTGGAATTCAACCAGACTGCCCGAGATTCAAACCAGGATCTCCATCATCACCAGCAGTAATCCTGGCAGCCATTCAGCTGAGCCACCGCATGACCGAGTACTTTGTGAGACTTTTACTAATGTTATCATGTAGTCTGGGGGAAAATTACAGGTAATATAAATAACACTGATCCTGGGATTCAAACCAGGATCTCCATGGTCAGCACCAGCAGCAATCCTGGCAGCCATTCAGCTGAGCCCCCACATGGACAAGCACAACAGGAGACTTTTACTAATGTTATCATGGAGCCTGAGGGAAAATTACAGGTAATATAAATAACGCTGGTACTGGGATTCAAACCAGGATTTCGATGGTTATAACCAGAAGGGAACCTGACAGTCATTCAGCTGAGCCACCACGTGACCAAGCATATGAGGAGACTATTACCAATGTTATCATGATAACATTAGTAAAAGTCGCCTCATACACTTGGTCATGAGGTGACTCAGCTGAATGGCTGCCAGGATTGCTGCTAGTGTTGACCATGGAGATCCTGGTTTGAATCCCAGGACTGATGTCCTTTATATTACCTGTAATTTTCCCCCAGACTCCATGATAACATTAGTAAAAGTCTCCTCATATATTTGGTCATGAGGTGGCTCAGCTGAATGGCTGCCAGGATTACTGCTTGTGATGATGAAGATCCTGGTTCGAATCTTGGGCAGTCTGGTTGAATTCCACATAACACAGCGCACACAGGGCTAGTGGATGATGCTTGGTGTCCTAAGTTGGAATGTTGCACCATGTGTTTGTTTTTCATTTAAGGTGCAAAATCAACAGTAAAGGACAGCCTTATGCAGGATCATCTACCACAATCTACTATCTCTCACAGGTGATCTCCCTGCTGACTGGGGGCATTTTGTCAGAGTCATCTATCTTCCATAAAATATACTAAAAATGAAGTCACCACACCTGGGAATCATGAGCAGAGACTCTACTGTCCCTAGAGCACACCCATGAAACTTGACCTTAAGGAAGAGAAGACACCTCATCAGGAAGCATCCAAGCTACCAAAAGAATCTGACATTTCTACTTACCTGAAGCAGAATCTTGGCACAGTCTCTAGTAGAAAGGTCACCTACTGAAGTAGTCCCAGGTAGGATTCTTTTAGTAGCTTGGATTCTGCCTGATGAGGTGTCTTTACTTCCTCAAGGTCAAGTTTCATGGATGTGCTCTAGGGACAGTAGAGTCTCTGCTCATGTTTCCCAGGTGTGGTGACTTCATTTTTAGTGTCCTTTATGGAAGATCGATGACTCTGACAAAATGCCCCCATTCAGCAGGGAGATCACCTGCAAGAGATAGCAGATTGTTGGGGATGACCCTGCAGAAGGCTGTCCTTTACTGTTGATGTTGTACCTTAAATAAATAACAAACACACGGCGCAACACTCCAACTTAGGACACCTGACTGAGGATACCAACCAGCATCCATTAGCCCTGGGTGCTCTGTGACACGTGGAATTCAACCAGACTGCCCGAGATTCGAACCAGGATCTCCATCATCACCAGCAGTAATGCTCGCAGCCATTCAGCTGAGCCATCACATGACCAAGCACCTTGTGAGACTTTTACTAATGTTATCATGGAGTCTGGGGGAAAATTACAGGTAATATAAATAACACTAGTCCTGGGATTCAAAACAGGATCTCCACAACACCAGCAGTAATCCTGGCAGTCATTCAGCTGAGCCACCTCATGACCAAGTTTATGGGGAGACTTTTACTAATGTTATCATGGAGTCTGTAGGGAAATTACAGGTAATATAAATAACACTGGTCTTGGGATTCAAAACAGGATCTCCATGGTCAATACCAGCAGTAACCCTAGCAGTCATTCAGCTGAGCCACCTCACGACCAAGTATATGAGAATACACTTACCAATGTTGTCATATAGTCTAGAAAAAAATGGCAGAAAATATAAGTAACACTGTTGCTGGAATTCAAACCAGGATCTCCATGGTCATCACCAGCAGTAATGCTGACAGCCCTTCAGCTGAGCCACCAAACAACTAAGAACATGCTGAGACTATTACCAATGTTATCATGCAGTCTGTGGGAAAATGACAGGTAATATAAATAACACTGGTCCAATGAGAAAAGTCTCCCTCCAGCTTAGAGTGTAAGCTCAGCAGAGTAATAGTCTCATCCTGCCCTCAGCCATATTGGTGTGGTTCCTGCTTTGGAATCCATGTTAGGCTTATTTTTCTTTATATGTTGATCAATGCTGCATAATAGTATTATTAAAGTCACCACTATTATGCAAGTCATGAGCTGGCAGAGTCAGATAGTAAGCAGGTCCTCTGCAGCTAGTGATGGGGCAGCTCCTGGTTACATTACCAGACAGGCCGCCTTCCCATTACTGCACTGTTACAGAGCTAATGACAGTAAGAAATGGCTGCTGCTTCCCTAAGAGGAAAGGGTGGCTCAGTGTACTGCTAGTCTAATGTGTCAGTGTCAGCTCTAGCCTAGGTCCTAGTTCTGATCTCATTTTGGCTTCTTCTAGCAGGCATATTTATTTAAAAAAATGGGTATCCCTCAAAAAGTTACTCGCACATTAAGCATCCGCAGTATCTATGTACGGTGGACCACAGGAGATATCGAAGGCATCTTCTCCAGTCCCCTGATTTCATTTACAGACAAGGTGCTTTATAGGGGGCTGCTAAATGGTCAGATTCACCAAGCTCCGGTATGCGAACCATTCCGGTAGCTAACACCATCTTCAGATGCCTTAGCCATTGTAGCCTAAGTGCTACTTTATGCAAATCTTCCTGGGAGGGGGACCCACAGGATCCCTCCCCAGTACTACATGCTCGCATATGCACAGTTTGATGACTGCACATGTCCATTAGCGCGGACTTGTCACGAACCCGGAAGTAAAGTGATCACGTATGCCAGGGGTCTTCAACCTTTAAGACAGTGTGGGCCACATTAAAAGATTCAACGAAGCCCGAGGGCCACTAAGCTATACTGCGGTATTTAGACCCTGCTCTGCTCCCTCGTCACACAATTATGTCCCATAAATGTCCCCTCCTACAATTTGAATTAGGTCCCATAACTGTCCCTCATCCTCCATTAATTATGTCAGATAGTTGCCCCATCCTCAGTTATGTTCTATAACTGCCCCCCTCTGCAGTGCCCCAGTAGTTGTCCCTCCTATGCAGTGGCCCCAATTATGCAGTCCCCCCAGTAGTAGTCCCCCCTATGCAGTGCCCCTTATATAATGCCCCCAGTAGTAGTCCCCCCTATGAAGTGTTCCTTATATAATGCCCCCAGTAGTAGTCCTCTCTATGCAGTGCCCCTTATACAGTGCCCCCAGTAGTAGCCCCCCCATGCAGTGCCCTTATATAATGTAGTGGTCCCCATATACAGTGCCCCCAGTAGTAGTCCCCCCTATGCAGTGCCCCCAGTAGTAGCCCCCTATGCAGTGCCCCCAGTAGTGGTCCCCTCTATGCAGTGTCCCTTATATAGTGCCCCCAGTAGTTGTCCCCCCTCTGCAGTGCCCCCACCCCTATGCAGTGCCTCTTACATATAGGTCAAAGACACAACAACAAAAACACGACACTTCCCAGAACCCCAGCGCCTGCCGCTGTCCGCTACTCCGTCCACCGGGGCCACTCTACACTATGGGAGAGACGTAATTATGTCTCTCCCATCACCCACTGCGGGAGCCGGAAGGTGGAGCTCATGAGTGAGCTTGAGCCCAGCTCTGCCAGTGGGTGCAGCAGCCAATGAGAGTCTGTGTGACTCTCATTGGCTGCTAAAACAAACACACCGCCGCCGGGTAGTACGAGTGTACAACCCTGAGTCAGTGTTTGTTTCTGTGTAATGCGGACCGCACTACACTAACCATCGGCGGGCCACGGGGAACAGCTCCACTGGTTGAAGACCCCTGACATATGCGATCATTTTACATCTCCCTAATTTCTTATTGCTGCTATAAGCGCCGATAACAAATTATAATGATCGATACCAATTGCTGATAATTGATAAATATGCCCCTTAGTATGTTGCACCAATCTTAAAAATTACAGGAAAAGCATCTTTGCTGGCTGACGCTGAAGTAGCATTGTGGGCTAATAGCCAGCTTCTCTCCTGCTAATGTCAGGGGGTCCCTGCTTCAAACCCCCTGATGGGCTGTATTTTAGCACCTTTTATGTTGCCCCTTGCTGGATAATGAGAGTGGGTGAGGTATGGTGTCAGGGAGTGACGGTAGTAAGTGAGGAGTATTATAGTGGGTGAGGCATGGTGTCAGGGAGTGATGGTAGTAAGTGAGGGAAATTATAGTGGGTGAGGTATGGTGTCAGGGATTGATAGTAAGTGACGGATATTATAGTGGGTGAGGAATGGTGCCAGGGAGTGATGGTAGTAAGTGAGGGAAATTATAGTGGGTGAGGTATGGTGTCAGGGAGTGATGGTAGTAAGTGAGGGAAATTATAGAGGGTGAGGTATGGTGTCAGGGAGTGATGGTAAGTGAAGGAAATTATAGTGGGTGAGGTATGGTGTCAGGGAGTGATGGTAAGTGAGGATATTTTAGTGGGTGAGGCATGGTGTCAGGGAGTGATGGTAGTAAGTGAGGGATATTATAGTGGGTGAGGTATGGTGTCAGGGAGTGATGGTAGTAAGTGAGGGATATTATAGTGGGTGAGGTATGGTGTCAGGTAGTGATGGTAGTGAGGGAAATTATAGTGGGTGAGGTATGGTGTCAGGGAGTGATGGTAAGTGAGGAGTATTATAGTGGGTGAGGTATGGTGCCAGGGAGTGATGGTAAGTGAGGGAAATTATAGTGGGCGAGGTATGGTGTCAGGGAGTGATGGTAAGTGAAGGAAATTATAGTGGGTGAGGTATGGTGTCAGGGAGTGATGGTAGTAAGTGAGGAGTATTATAGTGGGTGAGTTATGGTGTCAGGGAGTGAAGGTAAGTGAGGGAAATTATAGTGGGTGAGGTATGGTGTCAGGGAGTGATGGTAGGGGAGGGAAAGTATAGTGGGTGAGGTATGGTGTCAGGGAGTGATGGTAGTAAGTGAGGGATATTATAGTGGGTGAGGTATGGTGTCAGGGAGTGATGGTAGTAAGTGAGGGAAATTATAGTGGTTAAGGTATGGTGTCAGGGAGCGACTGTAAGTGAGGGAAATTATAGTGGGTGAGGTATGGTGCCAGGGAGTGATGGTAAGTGAGGGAAATTACAGTGGGTGAGTAATGGTGCCAGGGAGCGATGGTAAGTGAGGGAAATTATAGTGGGTGAGGTATGGTGTCAGGGAGTGATGGTAGTAAGTGAGGGATATTATAGTGGGTGAGGTATGGTGTCAGGGAGTGATGGTAAGTGAAGGAAATTATAGTGGGTGAGGAATGGTGTCAGGGAGTGATGGTAGGGGAGGGAAAGTATAGTGGGTGAGGTATGGTGTCAGGGAGTGATGGTAGTAAGTGAGGGATATTATAGTGGGTGAGGTATGGTGTCAGGGAGTGATGGTAGTAAGTGAGGGAAATTATAGTGGTTAAGGTATGGTGTCAGGGAGCGACTGTAAGTGAGGGAAATTATAGTGGGTGAGGTATGGTGCCAGGGAGTGATGGTAAGTGAGGGAAATTACAGTGGGTGAGTAATGGTGCCAGGGAGCGATGGTAAGTGAGGGAAATTATAGTGGGTGAGGTATGGTGTCAGGGAGTTATGGTAGTAAGTGAGGGATATTATAGTGGGTGAGGTATGGTGTCAGGGAGTGATGGTGGTAGTAAGTGAGGATATTACAGAGGGTGAGGTATGGTGTCAGGGTGTGATTGTAAGTGAGGGAAATTATAGTGGGTGAGGTATGGTGTCAGGGAGTGATGTTAGCAAGTGAGGGAAATTACAGTGGGTGAGGTATTGTGTCACGGATTGATGGTAGTAAGTAAGGGAAAATATAGAGGGTGAGATATGGTGCCAGGGAGTGATGGTAAGAGAGGGAAATTATACTGGGTGAGGTATGGTGTCAGGGAGTGATGGTAAGTGAGGAGTATTATAGTGGGTGAGGTATGGTGTCAGGGAGTGATGGTAAGTGAGGGAAATTATAGTGGGTGAGGTATGGTGTCAGGGAGTGATGGTAAGTGTGGATATTATAGTGGGTGAGGTATGGTGTCAGGGAGCGATGGTAAGTGAGGGAAATTATAGTGGGTGAGGTATGGTGTCAGGGAGTGATGGTAAATGAGAATATTATAGTGGGTGAGGTATGGTGTCAGGGAGTGATGGTGGTAGTAAGTGAGGATATTACAGAGGGTGAGGTATGGTGTCAGGGTGTGATTGTAAGTGAGGGAAATTATAGTGGGTGAGGTATGGTGTCAGGGAGTGATGTTAGCAAGTGAGGGAAATTACAGTGGGTGAGGTATTGTGTCACGGATTGATGGTAGTAAGTAAGGGAAAATATAGAGGGTGAGATATGGTGCCAGGGAGTGATGGTAAGAGAGGGAAATTATACTGGGTGAGGTATGGTGTCAGGGAGTGATGGTAAGTGAGGAGTATTATAGTGGGTGAGGTATGGTGTCAGGGAGTGATGGTAAGTGAGGGAAATTATAGTGGGTGAGGTATGGTGTCAGGGAGTGATGGTAGTAAGTGAGGGAAATTATAGTGGGTGAGGTATGGTGTCAGGGAGTGATGGTAAATGAGAATATTATAGTGGGTGAGGTATGGTGTCAGGGAGTGACGGTAGTAAGTGAGGAGTATTATAGTGGGTGAGGTATGGTGTCAGGGAGTGATGGTAGTAAATGAGGGAAATTATAGTGGGTGAGGTATGGTGTCAGGGATTGATAGTAAGTGACGGATATAATAGTGGGTGAGGAATGGTGCCAAGGAGTGATGGTAGTAAGAGAGGGAAATTATAGTGGGTGAGGTATGGTGTCAGGGAGTGATGGTAAGTGAAGGAAATTATAGTGGGTGAGGTATGGTGTCAGGGAGTGATGGTAGTAAGTGAGGGATATTATAGTGGGTGAGGTATGGTGTCAGGGAGTGATGGTAAGTGAGGATATTTTAGTGGGTGAGGCATGGTGTCAGGGAGTGATGGTAGTAAGTGAGGGATATTATAGTGGGTGAGGTATGATGTCAGGGAGTGATGGTAAGTGAAGGAAATTATAGTGGGTGAGGTATGGTGTCAGGGAGTGATGGTAGTAAGTGAGGGATATTATAGTGGGTGAGGTATGGTGTCAGGGAGTGATGGTAGTAAGTGAGGATATTACAGTGGGTGAGGTATGGTGTCAGGGAGTTATGGTAGTAAGTGAGGAGTATTATAGAGGGTGAGGTATGGTGTCAGGGATTGATGGTAGTAAGTGAGGGAAATTATAGTGGGTGAGGTATGGTGTCAGGGAATGATGGTAGTAAGTGAGGGAAATTATAGTGGGTAAGGTGTCAGGGAGTGATGGAAAGTGAGGGAAATTACAGTGGGTGATGTATGGTGCCAGGGAGCGATGGTAAGTGAGGGAAAATATAGTGGGTGAGTTATGGTGCCAGGGAGTGATGGTAAGTGAGGGAAATTACAGTGGGTGAGGTATGGTGCCAGGGAGCGATGGTAAGTGAGGGAAATTATAGTGGGTGAGGTATGGTGCCAGGGAGTGATGGTAAGTGAGGGAAATTATAGTGGGTGAGGTATGGTGTCAGGGAGTGATGTTAGCAAGTGAGGGAAATTACAGTGGGAGAGGTATTGTGTCATGGATTGATGGTTGTAAGTAAGGGAAAATATAGAGGGTGAGATATGGTGCCAGGGAGTGATGGTAAGAGAGGGAAATTATACTGGGTGAGGTATGGTGTCAGGGAGTGATGGTAAGTGAGGAGTATTATAGTGGGTGAGGTATGGTGTCAGGGAGTGATGGTAAGTGACGGATATTATAGTGGGTGAGAAATGGTGTCAGGGAGTGATGGTAGTAAGTGAGGGAAATTATAGTGGGTGAGGTATGGTGTCAGGCAGTGATGGTAGTAAGTGAGGGAAATTATATTGGGTGAGGTATGGTGTCAGGGATTGATGGTAAGTGACGGATATTATAGTGGGTGAGGAATGGAGCCAGGGAGTGATGATAGTAAGTGAGGGAAATTATAATGGATGAGGTATGATGTCAGGGAGTGATGGTAGTGAGGGGTATTACACTGGGAGAGGTATGGTGTCAGGGAGTGATGGTAGTGAGGGAAATTATAGTGGGTGAGGTATGGTGTCAGGGAGTGATGGTAAGTAAGGGAAATTATAGTGGGTGAGGTACGGTGTCAGGGAGTGATGGTAAGTGAGGGGTATTACAGTGGGAGAGGTATGGTGTCAGGGAGTGATTTTAAGTGACGGATATTATAGTGGGTGAGGAATGGTGTCAGGGAGTGATGGTAGTAAGTGAGGGAAATTATAGTGGGTGAGAAATGGTGTCAGAGAGTGATGGTAAGTGAGGGAAATTATAGTGGGTGAGGTATGGTGTCAGGGAGTGATGGTGAGGGAAATTATAGTGGGTGAGGTATGGTGTCAGGGAGTGATGGTAAGTGAGGATATTATAGTTGGTAAGGTATGGTGTCAGGGAGTGATGGTAGTAAGTGAGGGAAATTATAGTGGGTGAGGTATGGTGTCAGGGAGTGATGGTAAGTGAGGGAAATTATAGTGGGTGAGGTATGGTGTCAGGGAGTGATGGTGGTAGTAAGTGAGGATATTACAGAGGGTGAGGTATGGTGTCAGGGTGTGATTGTAAGTGAGGGAAATTATAGTGGGTGAGGTATGGTGTCAGGGAGTGATGTTAGCAAGTGAGGGAAATTACAGTGGGTGAGGTATTGTGTCACGGATTGATGGTAGTAAGTAAGGGAAAATATAGAGGGTGAGATATGGTGCCAGGGAGTGATGGTAAGAGAGGGAAATTATACTGGGTGAGGTATGGTGTCAGGGAGTGATGGTAAGTGAGGAGTATTATAGTGGGTGAGGTATGGTGTCAGGGAGTGATGGTAAGTGAGGGAAATTATAGTGGGAGAGGTATGGTGTCAGGGAGTGATGGTAAGTGAGGGAAATTATAGTGGGTGAGGTATGGTGTCAGGGAGTGATGGTAAGTGTGGATATTATAGTGGGTGAGGTATGGTGTCAGGGAGCGATGGTAAGTGAGGGAAATTATAGTGGGTGAGGTATGGTGTCAGGGAGTGATGGTAAATGAGAATATTATAGTGGGTGAGGTATGGTGTCAGGGAGTGATGGTGGTAGTAAGTGAGGATATTACAGAGGGTGAGGTATGGTGTCAGGGTGTGATTGTAAGTGAGGGAAATTATAGTGGGTGAGGTATGGTGTCAGGGAGTGATGTTAGCAAGTGAGGGAAATTAAAGTGGGTGAGGTATTGTGTCACGGATTGATGGTAGTAAGTAAGGGAAAATATAGAGGGTGAGATATGGTGCCAGGGAGTGATGGTAAGAGAGGGAAATTATACTGGGTGAGGTATGGTGTCAGGGAGTGATGGTAAGTGAGGAGTATTATAGTGGGTGAGGTATGGTGTCAGGGAGTGATGGTAAGTGAGGGAAATTATAGTGGGTGAGGTATGGTGTCAGGGAGTGACGGTAGTAAGTGAGGAGTATTATAGTGGGTGAGGTATGGTGTCAGGGAGTGATGGTAGTAAGTGAGGGAAATTATAGAGGGTGAGGTATGGTGTCAGGGAGTGATGGTAAGTGAAGGAAATTATAGTGGGTGAGGTATGGTGTCAGGGAGTTATGGTAGTAAGTGAGGATATTTTAGTGGGTGAGGCATGGTGTCAGGGAGTGATGGTAGTAAGTGAGGGATATTATAGTGGGTGAGGTATGGTGTCAGGGAGTGATGGTAAGTGAAGGAAATTATAGTGGGTGAGGTATGGTGTCAGGGAGTGATGGTAGTAAGTGAGGATATTTTAGTGGGTGAGGCATGGTGTCAGGGAGTGATGGTAGTAAGTGAGGGATATTATAGTGGGTGAGGTATGGTGTCAGGGAGTGATGGTAGTAAGTGAGGAGTATTATAGTGGGTGAGGTATGGTGTCAGGTAGTGATGGTAAGTGAGGGAAATTATAGTGGGTGAGGTATGGTGTCAGGGAGTGGTGGTAGTAAGTGAGGAGTATTATAGTGGGTGAGGTATGGTGTCAGGTAGTGATGGTAGTGAGGGAAATTATAGTGGGTGAGGTATGGTGTCAGGGAGTGATGGTAAGTGAGGGAAATTATAGTGGGTGAGGTATGGTGTCAGGGAGTGATGGCAAGTGAGTGAAATTATAGTGGGTGAGGTATGGTGCCAGGGATTGATGGTGAGGGGAATTATAGTGGGTGAGGTATGGTGTCAGGGATTGATGGTAGTAAGTGAGGGAAATTATAGTGGGTGAGGTATGGTGTCAGGGAATGATGGTAGTAAGTGAGGGAAATTATAGTGGGTAAGGTATGGTGTCAGGGAGTGATGGTAAGTGAGGGAAATTACAGTGGGTGAGTTATGGTGCCAGGGAGTGATGGTAAGTGAGGGAAATTATAGTGGGTGAGTTATGGTGCCAGGGAGTGATGGTAAGTGAGGGAAATTACAGTGGGTGAGGTATGGTGCAAGGGAGCGATGGTAAGTGAGGGAAATTATAGTGGGTGAGGTATGGTGCCAGGGAGTGATGGTAAGTGAGGGAAATTATAGTGGGTGAGGTATGGTGTCAGGGAGTGATGTTAGCAAGTGAGGGAAATTACAGTGGGTGAGGTATTGTGTCACGGATTGATGGTAGTAAGTAAGGGAAAATATAGAGGGTGAGATATGGTGCCAGGGAGTGATGGTAAGAGAGGGAAATTATACTGGGTGAGGTATGGTGTCAGGGAGTGATGGTAAGTGAGGAGTATTATAGTGGGTGAGGTATGGTGTCAGGGAGTGATGGTAAGTGAGGGAAATTATAGTGGGTGAGGTATGGTGTCAGGGAGTGATGGTAGTAAGTAAGGGAAATTATAGTGGGTGAGATATGGTGTCAGGGAGCGATGGTAAGAGAGGGAAATTATAGTGGGTGAGGTATGGTGTCAGGGAGTGATGGTAAGTGAGGGAAATTATAGTGGGTGAGGAATGGTGTCAGGCAGTGATGGTAGTAAGTGAGGAGTATTATAGTGGGTGAGATATGGTGCCAGGGAGTGATGGTAAGAGAGGGAAATTATACTGGGTGAGGTATGGTGTCAGGGAGTGATGGTAAGTGAGGAGTATTATAGTGGGTGAGGTATGGTGTCAGGGAGTGATGGTAAGTGAGGGAAATTATAGTGGGTGAGGTATGGTGTCAGGGAGTGATGGTAGTAAGTGAGGGAAATTATAGTGGGTGAGGTATGGTGTCAGGCAGTGATGGTAGTAAGTGAGGAGTATTATAGTGGGTGAGGTATGGTGTCAGGGAGTGATGGTAAGTGACGGAAATTATACTGGGTGAGGAATGGTGTCAGGGAGTGATGGTAAGTGTGGATATTATAGTGGGTGAGGTATGGTGTCAGGGAGCGATGGTAAGTGAGGGAAATTATAGTGGGTGAGGTATGGTGTCAGGGAGTGATGGTAAATGAGAATATTATAGTGGGTGAGGTATGGTGTCAGGGAGTGATGGTGGTAGTAAGTGAGGATATTACAGAGGGTGAGGTATGGTGTCAGGGTGTGATTGTAAGTGAGGGAAATTATAGTGGGTGAGGTATGGTGTCAGGGAGTGATGTTAGCAAGGGAGGGAAATTAAAGTGGGTGAGGTATTGTGTCACGGATTGATGGTAGTAAGTAAGGGAAAATATAGAGGGTGAGATATGGTGCCAGGGAGTGATAGTAAGAGAGGGAAATTATACTGGGTGAGGTATGGTGTCAGGGAGTGATGGTAAGTGAGGAGTATTATAGTGGGTGAGGTATGGTGTCAGGGAGTGATGGTAAGTGAGGGAAATTATAGTGGGTGAGGTATGGTGTCAGGGAGTGATGGTAGTAAGTGAGGATATTATAGTGGGTGAGGTATGGTGCCAGGGAGTGATGGTAGTAAGTGAGGGAAATTATAGTGGGTGAGGTATGGTGTCAGGGAGTGATGGTAGTAAGTGAGGAGTATTATAGTGGGTGAGGTATGGTGTCAGGGAGTGATGGTAGTAAGTGAGGGATATTATAGTGGGTGAGGTATGGTGTCAGGGAGTGATGGTGGTAGTAAGTGAGGATATTACAGAGGGTGAGGTATGGTGTCAGGGTGTGATTGTAAGTGAGGGAAATTATAGTGGGTGAGGTATGGTGTCAGGGAGTGATGTTAGCAAGTGAGGGAAATTACAGTGGGTGAGGTATTGTGTCACGGATTGATGGTAGTAAGTAAGGGAAAATATAGAGGGTGAGATATGGTGCCAGGGAGTGATGGTAAGAGAGGGAAATTATACTGGGTGAGGTATGGTGTCAGGGAGTGATGGTAAGTGAGGAGTATTATAGTGGGTGAGGTATGGTGTCAGGGAGTGATGGTAAGTGAGGGAAATTATAGTGGGTGAGGTATGGTGTCAGGGAGTGATGGTAGTAAGTGAGGGAAATAATAGTGGGTGAGGTATGGTGTCAGGGAGTGATGGTAAATGAGAATATTATAGTGGGTGAGGTATGGTGTCAGGGAGTGACGGTAGTAAGTGAGGGAAATTATAGTGGGTGAGGTATGGTGTCAGGGATTGATAGTAAGTGACGGATATAATAGTGGGTGAGGAATGGTGTCAGGGAGTGATGGTAGTAAGTGAGGGAAATTATAGAGGGTGAGGTATGGTGTCAGGGAGTGATGGTAAGTGAAGGAAATTATAGTGGGTGAGGTATGGTGTCAGGCAGTTATGGTAGTAAGTGAGGATATTTTAGTGGGTGAGGCATGGTGTCAGGGAGTGATGGTAGTAAGTGAGGGATATTATAGTGGGTGAGGTATGGTGTCAGGGAGTGATGGTAAGTGAAGGAAATTATAGTGGGTGAGGTATGGTGTCAGGGAGTGATGGTAGTAAGTGAGGGATATTATAGTAGGTGAGGTATGGTGTCAGGGAGTGATGGTAAGTGAGGATATTTTAGTGGGTGAGGCATGGTGTCAGGGAGTGATGGTAGAAAGTGAGGAGTATTATAGTGGGTGAGGTATGGTGTCAGGGAGTGACGGTAGTAAGTGAGGAGTATTATAGTGGGTGAGGTATGGTGTCAGGGAGTGATGGTAGTAAATGAGGGAAATTATAGTGGGTGAGGTATGGTGTCAGGGATTGATAGTAAGTGACGGATATAATAGTGGGTGAGGAATGGTGCCAAGGAGTGATGGTAGTAAGAGAGGGAAATTATAGTGGGTGAGGTATGGTGTCAGGGAGTGATGGTAGTAAGTGAGGGAAATTATAGAGGGTGAGGTATGGTGTCAGGGAGTGATGGTAAGTGAAGGAAATTATAGTGGGTGAGGTATGGTGTCAGGGAGTTATGGTAGTAAGTGAGGATATTTTAGTGGGTGAGGCATGGTGTCAGGGAGTGATGGTAGTAAGTGAGGGATATTATAGTGGGTGAGGTATGGTGTCAGGGAGTGATGGTAAGTGAAGGAAATTATAGTGGGTGAGGTATGGTGTCAGGGAGTGATGGTAGTAAGTGAGGGGTATTATAGTGGGTGAGGTATGGTGTCAGGGAGTGATGGTAAGTGAGGATATTTTAGTGGGTGAGGCATGGTGTCAGGGAGTGATGGTAGTAAGTGAGGGATATTATAGTGGGTGAGGTATGATGTCAGGGAGTGATGGTAAGTGAAGGAAATTATAGTGGGTGAGGTATGGTGTCAGGGAGTGATGGTAGTAAGTGAGGGATATTATAGTGGGTGAGGTATGGTGTCAGGGAGTGATGGTAGTAAGTGAGGATATTACAGTGGGTGAGGTATGGTGTCAGGGAGTTATGGTAGTAAGTGAGGAGTATTATAGAGGGTGAGGTATGGTGTCAGGGATTGATGGTAGTAAGTGAGGGAAATTATAGTGGGTGAGGTATGGTGTCAGGGAATGATGGTAGTAAGTGAGGGAAATTATAGTGGGTAAGGTGTCAGGGAGTGATGGAAAGTGAGGGAAATTACAGTGGGTGATGTATGGTGCCAGGGAGCGATGGTAAGTGAGGGAAAATATAGTGGGTGAGTTATGGTGCCAGGGAGTGATGGTAAGTGAGGGAAATTACAGTGGGTGAGGTATGGTGCCAGGGAGCGATGGTAAGTGAGGGAAATTATAGTGGGTGAGGTATGGTGCCAGGGAGTGATGGTAAGTGAGGGAAATTATAGTGGGTGAGGTATGGTGTCAGGGAGTGATGTTAGCAAGTGAGGGAAATTACAGTGGGAGAGGTATTGTGTCATGGATTGATGGTTGTAAGTAAGGGAAAATATAGAGGGTGAGATATGGTGCCAGGGAGTGATGGTAAGAGAGGGAAATTATACTGGGTGAGGTATGGTGTCAGGGAGTGATGGTAAGTGAGGAGTATTATAGTGGGTGAGGTATGGTGTCAGGGAGTGATGGTAAGTGACGGATATTATAGTGGGTGAGAAATGGTGTCAGGGAGTGATGGTAGTAAGTGAGGGAAATTATAGTGGGTGAGGTATGGTGTCAGGCAGTGATGGTAGTAAGTGAGGGAAATTATATTGGGTGAGGTATGGTGTCAGGGATTGATGGTAAGTGACGGATATTATAGTGGGTGAGGAATGGAGCCAGGGAGTGATGATAGTAAGTGAGGGAAATTATAATGGATGAGGTATGATGTCAGGGAGTGATGGTAGTGAGGGGTATTACACTGGGAGAGGTATGGTGTCAGGGAGTGATGGTAGTGAGGGAAATTATAGTGGGTGAGGTATGGTGTCAGGGAGTGATGGTAAGTAAGGGAAATTATAGTGGGTGAGGTACGGTGTCAGGGAGTGATGGTAAGTGAGGGGTATTACAGTGGGAGAGGTATGGTGTCAGGGAGTGATTTTAAGTGACGGATATTATAGTGGGTGAGGAATGGTGTCAGGGAGTGATGGTAGTAAGTGAGGGAAATTATAGTGGGTGAGAAATGGTGTCAGAGAGTGATGGTAAGTGAGGGAAATTATAGTGGGTGAGGTATGGTGTCAGGGAGTGATGGTGAGGGAAATTATAGTGGGTGAGGTATGGTGTCAGGGAGTGATGGTAAGTGAGGATATTATAGTTGGTAAGGTATGGTGTCAGGGAGTGATGGTAGTAAGTGAGGGAAATTATAGTGGGTGAGGTATGGTGTCAGGGAGTGATGGTAAGTGAGGGAAATTATAGTGGGTGAGGTATGGTGTCAGGGAGTGATGGTGGTAGTAAGTGAGGATATTACAGAGGGTGAGGTATGGTGTCAGGGTGTGATTGTAAGTGAGGGAAATTATAGTGGGTGAGGTATGGTGTCAGGGAGTGATGTTAGCAAGTGAGGGAAATTACAGTGGGTGAGGTATTGTGTCACGGATTGATGGTAGTAAGTAAGGGAAAATATAGAGGGTGAGATATGGTGCCAGGGAGTGATGGTAAGAGAGGGAAATTATACTGGGTGAGGTATGGTGTCAGGGAGTGATGGTAAGTGAGGAGTATTATAGTGGGTGAGGTATGGTGTCAGGGAGTGATGGTAAGTGAGGGAAATTATAGTGGGAGAGGTATGGTGTCAGGGAGTGATGGTAAGTGAGGGAAATTATAGTGGGTGAGGTATGGTGTCAGGGAGTGATGGTAAGTGTGGATATTATAGTGGGTGAGGTATGGTGTCAGGGAGCGATGGTAAGTGAGGGAAATTATAGTGGGTGAGGTATGGTGTCAGGGAGTGATGGTAAATGAGAATATTATAGTGGGTGAGGTATGGTGTCAGGGAGTGATGGTGGTAGTAAGTGAGGATATTACAGAGGGTGAGGTATGGTGTCAGGGTGTGATTGTAAGTGAGGGAAATTATAGTGGGTGAGGTATGGTGTCAGGGAGTGATGTTAGCAAGTGAGGGAAATTAAAGTGGGTGAGGTATTGTGTCACGGATTGATGGTAGTAAGTAAGGGAAAATATAGAGGGTGAGATATGGTGCCAGGGAGTGATGGTAAGAGAGGGAAATTATAGTGGGTGAGGTATGGTGTCAGGGAGTGATGGCAAGTGAGTGAAATTATAGTGGGTGAGGTATGGTGCCAGGGATTGATGGTGAGGGAAATTATAGTGGGTGAGGTATGGTGTCAGGGAGTGATGGTAAGTGAGGGAAATTATAGTGTGTGAGGTATGGAGTCAGGGAGTGATGGTAAATAAGAATATTATAGTGGGTGAGGTATGGTGTCAGGGAGTGACGGTAGTAAGTGAGGAGTATTATAGTGGGTGAGGTATGGTGTCAGGGAGTGATGGTATTAAGTGAGGGAAATTATAGTGGGTGAGGTATGGTGTCAGGGATTGATAGTAAGTGACGGATATAATAGTGGGTGAGGAATGGTGCCAAGGAGTGATGGTAGTAAGAGAGGGAAATTATAGTGGGTGAGGTATGGTGTCAGGGAGTGATGGTAGTAAGTGAGGGAAATTATAGAGGGTGAGGTATGGTGTTAGGGAGTGATGGTAAGTGAAGGAAATTATAGTGGGTGAGGTATGGTGTCAGGGAGTTATGGTAGTAAGTGAGGATATTTTAGTGGGTGAGGCATGGTGTCAGGGAGTGATGGTAGTAAGTGAGGGATATTATAGTGGGTGAGGTATGGTGTCAGGGAGTGATGGTAAGTGAAGGAAATTATAGTGGGTGAGGTATGGTGTCAGGGAGTGATGGTAGTAAGTGAGGGATATTATAGTGGGTGAGGTATGGTGTCAGGGAGTGATGGTAAGTGAGGATATTTTAGTGGGTGAGGCATGGTGTCAGGGAGTGATGGTAGTAAGTGAGGGATATTATAGTGGGTGAGGTATGATGTCAGGGAGTGATGGTAAGTGAAGGAAATTATAGTGGGTGAGGTATGGTGTCAGGGAGTGATGGTAGTAAGTGAGGATATTACAGTGGGTGAGGTATGGTGTCAGGGAGTTATGGTAGTAAGTGAGGAGTATTATAGTGGGTGAGGTATGGTGTCAGGGAGTGATGGTAAGTGAGGGAAATTATAGTGGGTGAGGTATGGTGTCAGGGAGTGATGGTAAGTGAGGATATTATAGTGGGTGAGGTATGGTGTCAGGGAGTGATGGTAGTAAGTGAGGGATATTATAGTGGGTGAGGTATGGTGTCAGGGAGTGATGGTAAGTGAGGATATTTTAGTGGGTGAGGCATGGTGTCAGGGAGTGATGGTAGTAAGTGAGGGATATTATAGTGGGTGAGGTATGATGTCAGGGAGCGATGGTTAGTGAGGGAAATTATAGTGGGTGAGGTATGGTGTCAGGGAGTGATGGTAAGTGAGGAGTATTATAGTGGGTGAGGTATGGTGTCAGGGAGTGATGGTAAGTGAGGGAAATTATAGTGGGTGAGGTATGGTGTCAGGGAGTGACGGTAGTAAGTGAGGAGTATTATAGTGGGTGAGGTATGGTGTCAGGGAGTGATGGTAGTAAGTGAGGGAAATTATAGAGGGTGAGGTATGGTGTCAGGGAGTGATGGTAAGTGAAGGAAATTATAGTGGGTGAGGTATGGTGTCAGGGAGTTATGGTAGTAAGTGAGGATATTTTAGTGGGTGAGGCATGGTGTCAGGGAGTGATGGTAGTAAGTGAGGGATATTATAGTGGGTGAGGTATGGTGTCAGGGAGTGATGGTAAGTGAAGGAAATTATAGTGGGTGAGGTATGGTGTCAGGGAGTGATGGTAGTAAGTGAGGATATTTTAGTGGGTGAGGCATGGTGTCAGGGAGTGATGGTAGTAAGTGAGGGATATTATAGTGGGTGAGGTATGGTGTCAGGGAGTGATGGTAGTAAGTGAGGAGTATTATAGTGGGTGAGGTATGGTGTCAGGTAGTGATGGTAAGTGAGGGAAATTATAGTGGGTGAGGTATGGTGTCAGGGAGTGGTGGTAGTAAGTGAGGAGTATTATAGTGGGTGAGGTATGGTGTCAGGTAGTGATGGTAGTGAGGGAAATTATAGTGGGTGAGGTATGGTGTCAGGGAGTGATGGTAAGTGAGGGAAATTATAGTGGGTGAGGTATGGTGTCAGGGAGTGATGGCAAGTGAGTGAAATTATAGTGGGTGAGGTATGGTGCCAGGGATTGATGGTGAGGGGAATTATAGTGGGTGAGGTATGGTGTCAGGGATTGATGGTAGTAAGTGAGGGAAATTATAGTGGGTGAGGTATGGTGTCAGGGAATGATGGTAGTAAGTGAGGGAAATTATAGTGGGTAAGGTATGGTGTCAGGGAGTGATGGTAAGTGAGGGAAATTACAGTGGGTGAGTTATGGTGCCAGGGAGTGATGGTAAGTGAGGGAAATTATAGTGGGTGAGTTATGGTGCCAGGGAGTGATGGTAAGTGAGGGAAATTACAGTGGGTGAGGTATGGTGCAAGGGAGCGATGGTAAGTGAGGGAAATTATAGTGGGTGAGGTATGGTGCCAGGGAGTGATGGTAAGTGAGGGAAATTATAGTGGGTGAGGTATGGTGTCAGGGAGTGATGTTAGCAAGTGAGGGAAATTACAGTGGGTGAGGTATTGTGTCACGGATTGATGGTAGTAAGTAAGGGAAAATATAGAGGGTGAGATATGGTGCCAGGGAGTGATGGTAAGAGAGGGAAATTATACTGGGTGAGGTATGGTGTCAGGGAGTGATGGTAAGTGAGGAGTATTATAGTGGGTGAGGTATGGTGTCAGGGAGTGATGGTAAGTGAGGGAAATTATAGTGGGTGAGGTATGGTGTCAGGGAGTGATGGTAGTAAGTAAGGGAAATTATAGTGGGTGAGATATGGTGTCAGGGAGCGATGGTAAGAGAGGGAAATTATAGTGGGTGAGGTATGGTGTCAGGGAGTGATGGTAAGTGAGGGAAATTATAGTGGGTGAGGAATGGTGTCAGGCAGTGATGGTAGTAAGTGAGGAGTATTATAGTGGGTGAGATATGGTGCCAGGGAGTGATGGTAAGAGAGGGAAATTATACTGGGTGAGGTATGGTGTCAGGGAGTGATGGTAAGTGAGGAGTATTATAGTGGGTGAGGTATGGTGTCAGGGAGTGATGGTAAGTGAGGGAAATTATAGTGGGTGAGGTATGGTGTCAGGGAGTGATGGTAGTAAGTGAGGGAAATTATAGTGGGTGAGGTATGGTGTCAGGCAGTGATGGTAGTAAGTGAGGAGTATTATAGTGGGTGAGGTATGGTGTCAGGGAGTGATGGTAAGTGACGGAAATTATACTGGGTGAGGAATGGTGTCAGGGAGTGATGGTAAGTGTGGATATTATAGTGGGTGAGGTATGGTGTCAGGGAGCGATGGTAAGTGAGGGAAATTATAGTGGGTGAGGTATGGTGTCAGGGAGTGATGGTAAATGAGAATATTATAGTGGGTGAGGTATGGTGTCAGGGAGTGATGGTGGTAGTAAGTGAGGATATTACAGAGGGTGAGGTATGGTGTCAGGGTGTGATTGTAAGTGAGGGAAATTATAGTGGGTGAGGTATGGTGTCAGGGAGTGATGTTAGCAAGGGAGGGAAATTAAAGTGGGTGAGGTATTGTGTCACGGATTGATGGTAGTAAGTAAGGGAAAATATAGAGGGTGAGATATGGTGCCAGGGAGTGATAGTAAGAGAGGGAAATTATACTGGGTGAGGTATGGTGTCAGGGAGTGATGGTAAGTGAGGAGTATTATAGTGGGTGAGGTATGGTGTCAGGGAGTGATGGTAAGTGAGGGAAATTATAGTGGGTGAGGTATGGTGTCAGGGAGTGATGGTAGTAAGTGAGGATATTATAGTGGGTGAGGTATGGTGCCAGGGAGTGATGGTAGTAAGTGAGGGAAATTATAGTGGGTGAGGTATGGTGTCAGGGAGTGATGGTAGTAAGTGAGGAGTATTATAGTGGGTGAGGTATGGTGTCAGGGAGTGATGGTAGTAAGTGAGGGATATTATAGTGGGTGAGGTATGGTGTCAGGGAGTGATGGTGGTAGTAAGTGAGGATATTACAGAGGGTGAGGTATGGTGTCAGGGTGTGATTGTAAGTGAGGGAAATTATAGTGGGTGAGGTATGGTGTCAGGGAGTGATGTTAGCAAGTGAGGGAAATTACAGTGGGTGAGGTATTGTGTCACGGATTGATGGTAGTAAGTAAGGGAAAATATAGAGGGTGAGATATGGTGCCAGGGAGTGATGGTAAGAGAGGGAAATTATACTGGGTGAGGTATGGTGTCAGGGAGTGATGGTAAGTGAGGAGTATTATAGTGGGTGAGGTATGGTGTCAGGGAGTGATGGTAAGTGAGGGAAATTATAGTGGGTGAGGTATGGTGTCAGGGAGTGATGGTAGTAAGTGAGGGAAATAATAGTGGGTGAGGTATGGTGTCAGGGAGTGATGGTAAATGAGAATATTATAGTGGGTGAGGTATGGTGTCAGGGAGTGACGGTAGTAAGTGAGGGAAATTATAGTGGGTGAGGTATGGTGTCAGGGATTGATAGTAAGTGACGGATATAATAGTGGGTGAGGAATGGTGTCAGGGAGTGATGGTAGTAAGTGAGGGAAATTATAGAGGGTGAGGTATGGTGTCAGGGAGTGATGGTAAGTGAAGGAAATTATAGTGGGTGAGGTATGGTGTCAGGCAGTTATGGTAGTAAGTGAGGATATTTTAGTGGGTGAGGCATGGTGTCAGGGAGTGATGGTAGTAAGTGAGGGATATTATAGTGGGTGAGGTATGGTGTCAGGGAGTGATGGTAAGTGAAGGAAATTATAGTGGGTGAGGTATGGTGTCAGGGAGTGATGGTAGTAAGTGAGGGATATTATAGTAGGTGAGGTATGGTGTCAGGGAGTGATGGTAAGTGAGGATATTTTAGTGGGTGAGGCATGGTGTCAGGGAGTGATGGTAGAAAGTGAGGAGTATTATAGTGGGTGAGGTATGGTGTCAGGGAGTGACGGTAGTAAGTGAGGAGTATTATAGTGGGTGAGGTATGGTGTCAGGGAGTGATGGTAGTAAATGAGGGAAATTATAGTGGGTGAGGTATGGTGTCAGGGATTGATAGTAAGTGACGGATATAATAGTGGGTGAGGAATGGTGCCAAGGAGTGATGGTAGTAAGAGAGGGAAATTATAGTGGGTGAGGTATGGTGTCAGGGAGTGATGGTAGTAAGTGAGGGAAATTATAGAGGGTGAGGTATGGTGTCAGGGAGTGATGGTAAGTGAAGGAAATTATAGTGGGTGAGGTATGGTGTCAGGGAGTTATGGTAGTAAGTGAGGATATTTTAGTGGGTGAGGCATGGTGTCAGGGAGTGATGGTAGTAAGTGAGGGATATTATAGTGGGTGAGGTATGGTGTCAGGGAGTGATGGTAAGTGAAGGAAATTATAGTGGGTGAGGTATGGTGTCAGGGAGTGATGGTAGTAAGTGAGGGGTATTATAGTGGGTGAGGTATGGTGTCAGGGAGTGATGGTAAGTGAGAATATTTTAGTGGGTGAGGCATGGTGTCAGGGAGTGATGGTAGTAAGTGAGGGATATTATAGTGGGTGAGGTATGATGTCAGGGAGTGATGGTAAGTGAAGGAAATTATAGTGGGTGAGGTATGGTGTCAGGGAGTGATGGTAGTAAGTGAGGGATATTATAGTGGGTGAGGTATGGTGTCAGGGAGTGATGGTAGTAAGTGAGGATATTACAGTGGGTGAGGTATGGTGTCAGGGAGTTATGGTAGTAAGTGAGGAGTATTATAGAGGGTGAGGTATGGTGTCAGGGATTGATGGTAGTAAGTGAGGGAAATTATAGTGGGTGAGGTATGGTGTCAGGGAATGATGGTAGTAAGTGAGGGAAATTATAGTGGGTAAGGTGTCAGGGAGTGATGGAAAGTGAGGGAAATTACAGTGGGTGATGTATGGTGCCAGGGAGCGATGGTAAGTGAGGGAAAATATAGTGGGTGAGTTATGGTGCCAGGGAGTGATGGTAAGTGAGGGAAATTACAGTGGGTGAGGTATGGTGCCAGGGAGCGATGGTAAGTGAGGGAAATTATAGTGGGTGAGGTATGGTGCCAGGGAGTGATGGTAAGTGAGGGAAATTATAGTGGGTGAGGTATGGTGTCAGGGAGTGATGTTAGCAAGTGAGGGAAATTACAGTGGGAGAGGTATTGTGTCATGGATTGATGGTTGTAAGTAAGGGAAAATATAGAGGGTGAGATATGGTGCCAGGGAGTGATGGTAAGAGAGGGAAATTATACTGGGTGAGGTATGGTGTCAGGGAGTGATGGTAAGTGAGGAGTATTATAGTGGGTGAGGTATGGTGTCAGGGAGTGATGGTAAGTGACGGATATTATAGTGGGTGAGAAATGGTGTCAGGGAGTGATGGTAGTAAGTGAGGGAAATTATAGTGGGTGAGGTATGGTGTCAGGCAGTGATGGTAGTAAGTGAGGGAAATTATATTGGGTGAGGTATGGTGTCAGGGATTGATGGTAAGTGACGGATATTATAGTGGGTGAGGAATGGAGCCAGGGAGTGATGATAGTAAGTGAGGGAAATTATAATGGATGAGGTATGATGTCAGGGAGTGATGGTAGTGAGGGGTATTACACTGGGAGAGGTATGGTGTCAGGGAGTGATGGTAGTGAGGGAAATTATAGTGGGTGAGGTATGGTGTCAGGGAGTGATGGTAAGTAAGGGAAATTATAGTGGGTGAGGTACGGTGTCAGGGAGTGATGGTAAGTGAGGGGTATTACAGTGGGAGAGGTATGGTGTCAGGGAGTGATTTTAAGTGACGGATATTATAGTGGGTGAGGAATGGTGTCAGGGAGTGATGGTAGTAAGTGAGGGAAATTATAGTGGGTGAGAAATGGTGTCAGAGAGTGATGGTAAGTGAGGGAAATTATAGTGGGTGAGGTATGGTGTCAGGGAGTGATGGTGAGGGAAATTATAGTGGGTGAGGTATGGTGTCAGGGAGTGATGGTAAGTGAGGATATTATAGTTGGTAAGGTATGGTGTCAGGGAGTGATGGTAGTAAGTGAGGGAAATTATAGTGGGTGAGGTATGGTGTCAGGGAGTGATGGTAAGTGAGGGAAATTATAGTGGGTGAGGTATGGTGTCAGGGAGTGATGGTGGTAGTAAGTGAGGATATTACAGAGGGTGAGGTATGGTGTCAGGGTGTGATTGTAAGTGAGGGAAATTATAGTGGGTGAGGTATGGTGTCAGGGAGTGATGTTAGCAAGTGAGGGAAATTACAGTGGGTGAGGTATTGTGTCACGGATTGATGGTAGTAAGTAAGGGAAAATATAGAGGGTGAGATATGGTGCCAGGGAGTGATGGTAAGAGAGGGAAATTATACTGGGTGAGGTATGGTGTCAGGGAGTGATGGTAAGTGAGGAGTATTATAGTGGGTGAGGTATGGTGTCAGGGAGTGATGGTAAGTGAGGGAAATTATAGTGGGAGAGGTATGGTGTCAGGGAGTGATGGTAAGTGAGGGAAATTATAGTGGGTGAGGTATGGTGTCAGGGAGTGATGGTAAGTGTGGATATTATAGTGGGTGAGGTATGGTGTCAGGGAGCGATGGTAAGTGAGGGAAATTATAGTGGGTGAGGTATGGTGTCAGGGAGTGATGGTAAATGAGAATATTATAGTGGGTGAGGTATGGTGTCAGGGAGTGATGGTGGTAGTAAGTGAGGATATTACAGAGGGTGAGGTATGGTGTCAGGGTGTGATTGTAAGTGAGGGAAATTATAGTGGGTGAGGTATGGTGTCAGGGAGTGATGTTAGCAAGTGAGGGAAATTAAAGTGGGTGAGGTATTGTGTCACGGATTGATGGTAGTAAGTAAGGGAAAATATAGAGGGTGAGATATGGTGCCAGGGAGTGATGGTAAGAGAGGGAAATTATAGTGGGTGAGGTATGGTGTCAGGGAGTGATGGCAAGTGAGTGAAATTATAGTGGGTGAGGTATGGTGCCAGGGATTGATGGTGAGGGAAATTATAGTGGGTGAGGTATGGTGTCAGGGAGTGATGGTAAGTGAGGGAAATTATAGTGTGTGAGGTATGGAGTCAGGGAGTGATGGTAAATAAGAATATTATAGTGGGTGAGGTATGGTGTCAGGGAGTGACGGTAGTAAGTGAGGAGTATTATAGTGGGTGAGGTATGGTGTCAGGGAGTGATGGTATTAAGTGAGGGAAATTATAGTGGGTGAGGTATGGTGTCAGGGATTGATAGTAAGTGACGGATATAATAGTGGGTGAGGAATGGTGCCAAGGAGTGATGGTAGTAAGAGAGGGAAATTATAGTGGGTGAGGTATGGTGTCAGGGAGTGATGGTAGTAAGTGAGGGAAATTATAGAGGGTGAGGTATGGTGTTAGGGAGTGATGGTAAGTGAAGGAAATTATAGTGGGTGAGGTATGGTGTCAGGGAGTTATGGTAGTAAGTGAGGATATTTTAGTGGGTGAGGCATGGTGTCAGGGAGTGATGGTAGTAAGTGAGGGATATTATAGTGGGTGAGGTATGGTGTCAGGGAGTGATGGTAAGTGAAGGAAATTATAGTGGGTGAGGTATGGTGTCAGGGAGTGATGGTAGTAAGTGAGGGATATTATAGTGGGTGAGGTATGGTGTCAGGGAGTGATGGTAAGTGAGGATATTTTAGTGGGTGAGGCATGGTGTCAGGGAGTGATGGTAGTAAGTGAGGGATATTATAGTGGGTGAGGTATGATGTCAGGGAGTGATGGTAAGTGAAGGAAATTATAGTGGGTGAGGTATGGTGTCAGGGAGTGATGGTAGTAAGTGAGGATATTACAGTGGGTGAGGTATGGTGTCAGGGAGTTATGGTAGTAAGTGAGGAGTATTATAGTGGGTGAGGTATGGTGTCAGGGAGTGATGGTAAGTGAGGGAAATTATAGTGGGTGAGGTATGGTGTCAGGGAGTGATGGTAAGTGAGGATATTATAGTGGGTGAGGTATGGTGTCAGGGAGTGATGGTAGTAAGTGAGGGATATTATAGTGGGTGAGGTATGGTGTCAGGGAGTGATGGTAAGTGAGGATATTTTAGTGGGTGAGGCATGGTGTCAGGGAGTGATGGTAGTAAGTGAGGGATATTATAGTGGGTGAGGTATGATGTCAGGGAGCGATGGTTAGTGAGGGAAATTATAGTGGGTGAGGTATGGTGTCAGGGAGTGATGGTAAGTGAGGAGTATTATAGTGGGTGAGGTATGGTGTCAGGGAGTGATGGTAAGTGAGGGAAATTATAGTGGGTGAGGTATGGTGTCAGGGAGTGACGGTAGTAAGTGAGGAGTATTATAGTGGGTGAGGTATGGTGTCAGGGAGTGATGGTAGTAAGTGAGGGAAATTATAGAGGGTGAGGTATGGTGTCAGGGAGTGATGGTAAGTGAAGGAAATTATAGTGGGTGAGGTATGGTGTCAGGGAGTTATGGTAGTAAGTGAGGATATTTTAGTGGGTGAGGCATGGTGTCAGGGAGTGATGGTAGTAAGTGAGGGATATTATAGTGGGTGAGGTATGGTGTCAGGGAGTGATGGTAAGTGAAGGAAATTATAGTGGGTGAGGTATGGTGTCAGGGAGTGATGGTAGTAAGTGAGGATATTTTAGTGGGTGAGGCATGGTGTCAGGGAGTGATGGTAGTAAGTGAGGGATATTATAGTGGGTGAGGTATGGTGTCAGGGAGTGATGGTAGTAAGTGAGGAGTATTATAGTGGGTGAGGTATGGTGTCAGGTAGTGATGGTAAGTGAGGGAAATTATAGTGGGTGAGGTATGGTGTCAGGGAGTGGTGGTAGTAAGTGAGGAGTATTATAGTGGGTGAGGTATGGTGTCAGGTAGTGATGGTAGTGAGGGAAATTATAGTGGGTGAGGTATGGTGTCAGGGAGTGATGGTAAGTGAGGGAAATTATAGTGGGTGAGGTATGGTGTCAGGGAGTGATGGCAAGTGAGTGAAATTATAGTGGGTGAGGTATGGTGCCAGGGATTGATGGTGAGGGGAATTATAGTGGGTGAGGTATGGTGTCAGGGATTGATGGTAGTAAGTGAGGGAAATTATAGTGGGTGAGGTATGGTGTCAGGGAATGATGGTAGTAAGTGAGGGAAATTATAGTGGGTAAGGTATGGTGTCAGGGAGTGATGGTAAGTGAGGGAAATTACAGTGGGTGAGTTATGGTGCCAGGGAGTGATGGTAAGTGAGGGAAATTATAGTGGGTGAGTTATGGTGCCAGGGAGTGATGGTAAGTGAGGGAAATTACAGTGGGTGAGGTATGGTGCAAGGGAGCGATGGTAAGTGAGGGAAATTATAGTGGGTGAGGTATGGTGCCAGGGAGTGATGGTAAGTGAGGGAAATTATAGTGGGTGAGGTATGGTGTCAGGGAGTGATGTTAGCAAGTGAGGGAAATTACAGTGGGTGAGGTATTGTGTCACGGATTGATGGTAGTAAGTAAGGGAAAATATAGAGGGTGAGATATGGTGCCAGGGAGTGATGGTAAGAGAGGGAAATTATACTGGGTGAGGTATGGTGTCAGGGAGTGATGGTAAGTGAGGAGTATTATAGTGGGTGAGGTATGGTGTCAGGGAGTGATGGTAAGTGAGGGAAATTATAGTGGGTGAGGTATGGTGTCAGGGAGTGATGGTAGTAAGTAAGGGAAATTATAGTGGGTGAGATATGGTGTCAGGGAGCGATGGTAAGAGAGGGAAATTATAGTGGGTGAGGTATGGTGTCAGGGAGTGATGGTAAGTGAGGGAAATTATAGTGGGTGAGGAATGGTGTCAGGCAGTGATGGTAGTAAGTGAGGAGTATTATAGTGGGTGAGATATGGTGCCAGGGAGTGATGGTAAGAGAGGGAAATTATACTGGGTGAGGTATGGTGTCAGGGAGTGATGGTAAGTGAGGAGTATTATAGTGGGTGAGGTATGGTGTCAGGGAGTGATGGTAAGTGAGGGAAATTATAGTGGGTGAGGTATGGTGTCAGGGAGTGATGGTAGTAAGTGAGGGAAATTATAGTGGGTGAGGTATGGTGTCAGGCAGTGATGGTAGTAAGTGAGGAGTATTATAGTGGGTGAGGTATGGTGTCAGGGAGTGATGGTAAGTGACGGATATTATAGTGGGTGAGAAATGGTGTCAGGGAGTGATGGTAAGTGAGGGAAATTATAGTGGGTGAGGAATGGTGTCAGGGAGTGATGGTAAGTGTGGATATTATAGTGGGTGAGGTATGGTGTCAGGGAGCGATGGTAAGTGAGGGAAATTATAGTGGGTGAGGTATGGTGTCAGGGAGTGATGGTAAATGAGAATATTATAGTGGGTGAGGTATGGTGTCAGGGAGTGATGGTGGTAGTAAGTGAGGATATTACAGAGGGTGAGGTATGGTGTCAGGGTGTGATTGTAAGTGAGGGAAATTATAGTGGGTGAGGTATGGTGTCAGGGAGTGATGTTAGCAAGGGAGGGAAATTAAAGTGGGTGAGGTATTGTGTCACGGATTGATGGTAGTAAGTAAGGGAAAATATAGAGGGTGAGATATGGTGCCAGGGAGTGATAGTAAGAGAGGGAAATTATACTGGGTGAGGTATGGTGTCAGGGAGTGATGGTAAGTGAGGAGTATTATAGTGGGTGAGGTATGGTGTCAGGGAGTGATGGTAAGTGAGGGAAATTATAGTGGGTGAGGTATGGTGTCAGGGAGTGATGGTAGTAAGTGAGGATATTATAGTGGGTGAGGTATGGTGCCAGGGAGTGATGGTAGTAAGTGAGGGAAATTATAGTGGGTGAGGTATGGTGTCAGGGAGTGATGGTAGTAAGTGAGGAGTATTATAGTGGGTGAGGTATGGTGTCAGGGAGTGATGGTAGTAAGTGAGGGATATTATAGTGGGTGAGGTATGGTGTCAGGGAGTGATGGTGGTAGTAAGTGAGGATATTACAGAGGGTGAGGTATGGTGTCAGGGTGTGATTGTAAGTGAGGGAAATTATAGTGGGTGAGGTATGGTGTCAGGGAGTGATGTTAGCAAGTGAGGGAAATTACAGTGGGTGAGGTATTGTGTCACGGATTGATGGTAGTAAGTAAGGGAAAATATAGAGGGTGAGATATGGTGCCAGGGAGTGATGGTAAGAGAGGGAAATTATACTGGGTGAGGTATGGTGTCAGGGAGTGATGGTAAGTGAGGAGTATTATAGTGGGTGAGGTATGGTGTCAGGGAGTGATGGTAAGTGAGGGAAATTATAGTGGGTGAGGTATGGTGTCAGGGAGTGATGGTAGTAAGTGAGGGAAATAATAGTGGGTGAGGTATGGTGTCAGGGAGTGATGGTAAATGAGAATATTATAGTGGGTGAGGTATGGTGTCAGGGAGTGACGGTAGTAAGTGAGGGAAATTATAGTGGGTGAGGTATGGTGTCAGGGATTGATAGTAAGTGACGGATATAATAGTGGGTGAGGAATGGTGTCAGGGAGTGATGGTAGTAAGTGAGGGAAATTATAGAGGGTGAGGTATGGTGTCAGGGAGTGATGGTAAGTGAAGGAAATTATAGTGGGTGAGGTATGGTGTCAGGCAGTTATGGTAGTAAGTGAGGATATTTTAGTGGGTGAGGCATGGTGTCAGGGAGTGATGGTAGTAAGTGAGGGATATTATAGTGGGTGAGGTATGGTGTCAGGGAGTGATGGTAAGTGAAGGAAATTATAGTGGGTGAGGTATGGTGTCAGGGAGTGATGGTAGTAAGTGAGGGATATTATAGTAGGTGAGGTATGGTGTCAGGGAGTGATGGTAAGTGAGGATATTTTAGTGGGTGAGGCATGGTGTCAGGGAGTGATGGTAGAAAGTGAGGAGTATTATAGTGGGTGAGGTATGGTGTCAGGGAGTGACGGTAGTAAGTGAGGAGTATTATAGTGGGTGAGGTATGGTGTCAGGGAGTGATGGTAGTAAATGAGGGAAATTATAGTGGGTGAGGTATGGTGTCAGGGATTGATAGTAAGTGACGGATATAATAGTGGGTGAGGAATGGTGCCAAGGAGTGATGGTAGTAAGAGAGGGAAATTATAGTGGGTGAGGTATGGTGTCAGGGAGTGATGGTAGTAAGTGAGGGAAATTATAGAGGGTGAGGTATGGTGTCAGGGAGTGATGGTAAGTGAAGGAAATTATAGTGGGTGAGGTATGGTGTCAGGGAGTTATGGTAGTAAGTGAGGATATTTTAGTGGGTGAGGCATGGTGTCAGGGAGTGATGGTAGTAAGTGAGGGATATTATAGTGGGTGAGGTATGGTGTCAGGGAGTGATGGTAAGTGAAGGAAATTATAGTGGGTGAGGTATGGTGTCAGGGAGTGATGGTAGTAAGTGAGGGATATTATAGTGGGTGAGGTATGGTGTCAGGGAGTGATGGTAAGTGAGGATATTTTAGTGGGTGAGGCATGGTGTCAGGGAGTGATGGTAGTAAGTGAGGGATATTATAGTGGGTGAGGTATGATGTCAGGGAGTGATGGTAAGTGAAGGAAATTATAGTGGGTGAGGTATGGTGTCAGGGAGTGATGGTAGTAAGTGAGGGATATTATAGTGGGTGAGGTATGGTGTCAGGGAGTGATGGTAGTAAGTGAGGATATTACAGTGGGTGAGGTATGGTGTCAGGGAGTTATGGTAGTAAGTGAGGAGTATTATAGAGGGTGAGGTATGGTGTCAGGGATTGATGGTAGTAAGTGAGGGAAATTATAGTGGGTGAGGTATGGTGTCAGGGAATGATGGTAGTAAGTGAGGGAAATTATAGTGGGTAAGGTGTCAGGGAGTGATGGAAAGTGAGGGAAATTACAGTGGGTGATGTATGGTGCCAGGGAGCGATGGTAAGTGAGGGAAAATATAGTGGGTGAGTTATGGTGCCAGGGAGTGATGGTAAGTGAGGGAAATTACAGTGGGTGAGGTATGGTGCCAGGGAGCGATGGTAAGTGAGGGAAATTATAGTGGGTGAGGTATGGTGCCAGGGAGTGATGGTAAGTGAGGGAAATTATAGTGGGTGAGGTATGGTGTCAGGGAGTGATGTTAGCAAGTGAGGGAAATTACAGTGGGAGAGGTATTGTGTCATGGATTGATGGTTGTAAGTAAGGGAAAATATAGAGGGTGAGATATGGTGCCAGGGAGTGATGGTAAGAGAGGGAAATTATACTGGGTGAGGTATGGTGTCAGGGAGTGATGGTAAGTGAGGAGTATTATAGTGGGTGAGGTATGGTGTCAGGGAGTGATGGTAAGTGACGGATATTATAGTGGGTGAGAAATGGTGTCAGGGAGTGATGGTAGTAAGTGAGGGAAATTATAGTGGGTGAGGTATGGTGTCAGGCAGTGATGGTAGTAAGTGAGGGAAATTATATTGGGTGAGGTATGGTGTCAGGGATTGATGGTAAGTGACGGATATTATAGTGGGTGAGGAATGGAGCCAGGGAGTGATGATAGTAAGTGAGGGAAATTATAATGGATGAGGTATGATGTCAGGGAGTGATGGTAGTGAGGGGTATTACACTGGGAGAGGTATGGTGTCAGGGAGTGATGGTAGTGAGGGAAATTATAGTGGGTGAGGTATGGTGTCAGGGAGTGATGGTAAGTAAGGGAAATTATAGTGGGTGAGGTACGGTGTCAGGGAGTGATGGTAAGTGAGGGGTATTACAGTGGGAGAGGTATGGTGTCAGGGAGTGATTTTAAGTGACGGATATTATAGTGGGTGAGGAATGGTGTCAGGGAGTGATGGTAGTAAGTGAGGGAAATTATAGTGGGTGAGAAATGGTGTCAGAGAGTGATGGTAAGTGAGGGAAATTATAGTGGGTGAGGTATGGTGTCAGGGAGTGATGGTGAGGGAAATTATAGTGGGTGAGGTATGGTGTCAGGGAGTGATGGTAAGTGAGGATATTATAGTTGGTAAGGTATGGTGTCAGGGAGTGATGGTAGTAAGTGAGGGAAATTATAGTGGGTGAGGTATGGTGTCAGGGAGTGATGGTAAGTGAGGGAAATTATAGTGGGTGAGGTATGGTGTCAGGGAGTGATGGTGGTAGTAAGTGAGGATATTACAGAGGGTGTGGTATGGTGTCAGGGTGTGATTGTAAGTGAGGGAAATTATAGTGGGTGAGGTATGGTGTCAGGGAGTGATGTTAGCAAGTGAGGGAAATTACAGTGGGTGAGGTATTGTGTCACGGATTGATGGTAGTAAGTAAGGGAAAATATAGAGGGTGAGATATGGTGCCAGGGAGTGATGGTAAGAGAGGGAAATTATACTGGGTGAGGTATGGTGTCAGGGAGTGATGGTAAGTGAGGAGTATTATAGTGGGTGAGGTATGGTGTCAGGGAGTGATGGTAAGTGAGGGAAATTATAGTGGGAGAGGTATGGTGTCAGGGAGTGATGGTAAGTGAGGGAAATTATAGTGGGTGAGGTATGGTGTCAGGGAGTGATGGTAAGTGTGGATATTATAGTGGGTGAGGTATGGTGTCAGGGAGCGATGGTAAGTGAGGGAAATTATAGTGGGTGAGGTATGGTGTCAGGGAGTGATGGTAAATGAGAATATTATAGTGGGTGAGGTATGGTGTCAGGGAGTGATGGTGGTAGTAAGTGAGGATATTACAGAGGGTGAGGTATGGTGTCAGGGTGTGATTGTAAGTGAGGGAAATTATAGTGGGTGAGGTATGGTGTCAGGGAGTGATGTTAGCAAGTGAGGGAAATTAAAGTGGGTGAGGTATTGTGTCACGGATTGATGGTAGTAAGTAAGGGAAAATATAGAGGGTGAGATATGGTGCCAGGGAGTGATGGTAAGAGAGGGAAATTATAGTGGGTGAGGTATGGTGTCAGGGAGTGATGGCAAGTGAGTGAAATTATAGTGGGTGAGGTATGGTGCCAGGGATTGATGGTGAGGGAAATTATAGTGGGTGAGATATGGTGTCAGGGAGCGATGGTAAGAGAGGGAAATTATAGTGGGTGAGGTATGGTGTCAGGGAGTGATGGTAAGTGAGGGAAATTATAGTGTGTGAGGTATGGAGTCAGGGAGTGATGGTAAATAAGAATATTATAGTGGGTGAGGTATGGTGTCAGGGAGTGACGGTAGTAAGTGAGGAGTATTATAGTGGGTGAGGTATGGTGTCAGGGAGTGATGGTAGTAAGTGAGGGAAATTATAGTGGGTGAGGTATGGTGTCAGGGATTGATAGTAAGTGACGGATATAATAGTGGGTGAGGAATGGTGCCAAGGAGTGATGGTAGTAAGAGAGGGAAATTATAGTGGGTGAGGTATGGTGTCAGGGAGTGATGGTAGTAAGTGAGGGAAATTATAGAGGGTGAGGTATGGTGTTAGGGAGTGATGGTAAGTGAAGGAAATTATAGTGGGTGAGGTATGGTGTCAGGGAGTTATGGTAGTAAGTGAGGATATTTTAGTGGGTGAGGCATGGTGTCAGGGAGTGATGGTAGTAAGTGAGGGATATTATAGTGGGTGAGGTATGGTGTCAGGGAGTGATGGTAAGTGAAGGAAATTATAGTGGGTGAGGTATGGTGTCAGGGAGTGATGGTAGTAAGTGAGGATATTTTAGTGGGTGAGGCATGGTGTCAGGGAGTGATGGTAGTAAGTGAGGGATATTATAGTGGGTGAGGTATGGTGTCAGGGAGTGATGGTAGTAAGTGAGGAGTATTATAGTGGGTGAGGTATGGTGTCAGGTAGTGATGGTAAGTGAGGGAAATTATAGTGGGTGAGGTATGGTGTCAGGGAGTGGTGGTAGTAAGTGAGGAGTATTATAGTGGGTGAGGTATGGTGTCAGGTAGTGATGGTAGTGAGGGAAATTATAGTGGGTGAGGTATGGTGTCAGGGAGTGATGGTAAGTGAGGGAAATTATAGTGGGTGAGGTATGGTGTCAGGGAGTGATGGCAAGTGAGTGAAATTATAGTGGGTGAGGTATGGTGCCAGGGATTGATGGTGAGGGGAATTATAGTGGGTGAGGTATGGTGTCAGGGATTGATGGTAGTAAGTGAGGGAAATTATAGTGGGTGAGGTATGGTGTCAGGGAATGATGGTAGTAAGTGAGGGAAATTATAGTGGGTAAGGTATGGTGTCAGGGAGTGATGGTAAGTGAGGGAAATTACAGTGGGTGAGTTATGGTGCCAGGGAGTGATGGTAAGTGAGGGAAATTATAGTGGGTGAGTTATGGTGCCAGGGAGTGATGGTAAGTGAGGGAAATTACAGTGGGTGAGGTATGGTGCAAGGGAGCGATGGTAAGTGAGGGAAATTATAGTGGGTGAGGTATGGTGCCAGGGAGTGATGGTAAGTGAGGGAAATTATAGTGGGTGAGGTATGGTGTCAGGGAGTGATGTTAGCAAGTGAGGGAAATTACAGTGGGTGAGGTATTGTGTCACGGATTGATGGTAGTAAGTAAGGGAAAATATAGAGGGTGAGATATGGTGCCAGGGAGTGATGGTAAGAGAGGGAAATTATACTGGGTGAGGTATGGTGTCAGGGAGTGATGGTAAGTGAGGAGTATTATAGTGGGTGAGGTATGGTGTCAGGGAGTGATGGTAAGTGAGGGAAATTATAGTGGGTGAGGTATGGTGTCAGGGAGTGATGGTAGTAAGTAAGGGAAATTATAGTGGGTGAGATATGGTGTCAGGGAGCGATGGTAAGAGAGAGAAATTATAGTGGGTGAGGTATGGTGTCAGGGAGTGATGGTAAGTGAGGGAAATTATAGTGGGTGAGGAATGGTGTCAGGCAGTGATGGTAGTAAGTGAGGAGTATTATAGTGGGTGAGATATGGTGCCAGGGAGTGATGGTAAGAGAGGGAAATTATACTGGGTGAGGTATGGTGTCAGGGAGTGATGGTAAGTGAGGAGTATTATAGTGGGTGAGGTATGGTGTCAGGGAGTGATGGTAAGTGAGGGAAATTATAGTGGGTGAGGTATGGTGTCAGGGAGTGATGGTAGTAAGTGAGGGAAATTATAGTGGGTGAGGTATGGTGTCAGGCAGTGATGGTAGTAAGTGAGGAGTATTATAGTGGGTGAGGTATGGTGTCAGGGAGTGATGGTAAGTGACGGATATTATAGTGGGTGAGAAATGGTGTCAGGGAGTGATGGTAAGTGAGGGAAATTATAGTGGGTGAGGAATGGTGTCAGGGAGTGATGGTAAGTGTGGATATTATAGTGGGTGAGGTATGGTGTCAGGGAGCGATGGTAAGTGAGGGAAATTATAGTGGGTGAGGTATGGTGTCAGGGAGTGATGGTAAATGAGAATATTATAGTGGGTGAGGTATGGTGTCAGGGAGTGATGGTGGTAGTAAGTGAGGATATTACAGAGGGTGAGGTATGGTGTCAGGGTGTGATTGTAAGTGAGGGAAATTATAGTGGGTGAGGTATGGTGTCAGGGAGTGATGTTAGCAAGGGAGGGAAATTAAAGTGGGTGAGGTATTGTGTCACGGATTGATGGTAGTAAGTAAGGGAAAATATAGAGGGTGAGATATGGTGCCAGGGAGTGATAGTAAGAGAGGGAAATTATACTGGGTGAGGTATGGTGTCAGGGAGTGATGGTAAGTGAGGAGTATTATAGTGGGTGAGGTATGGTGTCAGGGAGTGATGGTAAGTGAGGGAAATTATAGTGGGTGAGGTATGGTGTCAGGGAGTGATGGTAGTAAGTGAGGATATTATAGTGGGTGAGGTATGGTGCCAGGGAGTGATGGTAGTAAGTGAGGGAAATTATAGTGGGTGAGGTATGGTGTCAGGGAGTGATGGTAGTAAGTGAGGAGTATTATAGTGGGTGAGGTATGGTGTCAGGGAGTGATGGTAGTAAGTGAGGGATATTATAGTGGGTGAGGTATGGTGTCAGGGAGTGATGGTGGTAGTAAGTGAGGATATTACAGAGGGTGAGGTATGGTGTCAGGGTGTGATTGTAAGTGAGGGAAATTATAGTGGGTGAGGTATGGTGTCAGGGAGTGATGTTAGCAAGTGAGGGAAATTACAGTGGGTGAGGTATTGTGTCACGGATTGATGGTAGTAAGTAAGGGAAAATATAGAGGGTGAGATATGGTGCCAGGGAGTGATGGTAAGAGAGGGAAATTATACTGGGTGAGGTATGGTGTCAGGGAGTGATGGTAAGTGAGGAGTATTATAGTGGGTGAGGTATGGTGTCAGGGAGTGATGGTAAGTGAGGGAAATTATAGTGGGTGAGGTATGGTGTCAGGGAGTGATGGTAGTAAGTGAGGGAAATAATAGTGGGTGAGGTATGGTGTCAGGGAGTGATGGTAAATGAGAATATTATAGTGGGTGAGGTATGGTGTCAGGGAGTGACGGTAGTAAGTGAGGGAAATTATAGTGGGTGAGGTATGGTGTCAGGGATTGATAGTAAGTGACGGATATAATAGTGGGTGAGGAATGGTGTCAGGGAGTGATGGTAGTAAGTGAGGGAAATTATAGAGGGTGAGGTATGGTGTCAGGGAGTGATGGTAAGTGAAGGAAATTATAGTGGGTGAGGTATGGTGTCAGGCAGTTATGGTAGTAAGTGAGGATATTTTAGTGGGTGAGGCATGGTGTCAGGGAGTGATGGTAGTAAGTGAGGGATATTATAGTGGGTGAGGTATGGTGTCAGGGAGTGATGGTAAGTGAAGGAAATTATAGTGGGTGAGGTATGGTGTCAGGGAGTGATGGTAGTAAGTGAGGGATATTATAGTAGGTGAGGTATGGTGTCAGGGAGTGATGGTAAGTGAGGATATTTTAGTGGGTGAGGCATGGTGTCAGGGAGTGATGGTAGAAAGTGAGGAGTATTATAGTGGGTGAGGTATGGTGTCAGGGAGTGACGGTAGTAAGTGAGGAGTATTATAGTGGGTGAGGTATGGTGTCAGGGAGTGATGGTAGTAAATGAGGGAAATTATAGTGGGTGAGGTATGGTGTCAGGGATTGATAGTAAGTGACGGATATAATAGTGGGTGAGGAATGGTGCCAAGGAGTGATGGTAGTAAGAGAGGGAAATTATAGTGGGTGAGGTATGGTGTCAGGGAGTGATGGTAGTAAGTGAGGGAAATTATAGAGGGTGAGGTATGGTGTCAGGGAGTGATGGTAAGTGAAGGAAATTATAGTGGGTGAGGTATGGTGTCAGGGAGTTATGGTAGTAAGTGAGGATATTTTAGTGGGTGAGGCATGGTGTCAGGGAGTGATGGTAGTAAGTGAGGGATATTATAGTGGGTGAGGTATGGTGTCAGGGAGTGATGGTAAGTGAAGGAAATTATAGTGGGTGAGGTATGGTGTCAGGGAGTGATGGTAGTAAGTGAGGGATATTATAGTGGGTGAGGTATGGTGTCAGGGAGTGATGGTAAGTGAGGATATTTTAGTGGGTGAGGCATGGTGTCAGGGAGTGATGGTAGTAAGTGAGGGATATTATAGTGGGTGAGGTATGATGTCAGGGAGTGATGGTAAGTGAAGGAAATTATAGTGGGTGAGGTATGGTGTCAGGGAGTGATGGTAGTAAGTGAGGGATATTATAGTGGGTGAGGTATGGTGTCAGGGAGTGATGGTAGTAAGTGAGGATATTACAGTGGGTGAGGTATGGTGTCAGGGAGTTATGGTAGTAAGTGAGGAGTATTATAGAGGGTGAGGTATGGTGTCAGGGATTGATGGTAGTAAGTGAGGGAAATTATAGTGGGTGAGGTATGGTGTCAGGGAATGATGGTAGTAAGTGAGGGAAATTATAGTGGGTAAGGTGTCAGGGAGTGATGGAAAGTGAGGGAAATTACAGTGGGTGATGTATGGTGCCAGGGAGCGATGGTAAGTGAGGGAAAATATAGTGGGTGAGTTATGGTGCCAGGGAGTGATGGTAAGTGAGGGAAATTACAGTGGGTGAGGTATGGTGCCAGGGAGCGATGGTAAGTGAGGGAAATTATAGTGGGTGAGGTATGGTGCCAGGGAGTGATGGTAAGTGAGGGAAATTATAGTGGGTGAGGTATGGTGTCAGGGAGTGATGTTAGCAAGTGAGGGAAATTACAGTGGGAGAGGTATTGTGTCATGGATTGATGGTTGTAAGTAAGGGAAAATATAGAGGGTGAGATATGGTGCCAGGGAGTGATGGTAAGAGAGGGAAATTATACTGGGTGAGGTATGGTGTCAGGGAGTGATGGTAAGTGAGGAGTATTATAGTGGGTGAGGTATGGTGTCAGGGAGTGATGGTAAGTGACGGATATTATAGTGGGTGAGAAATGGTGTCAGGGAGTGATGGTAGTAAGTGAGGGAAATTATAGTGGGTGAGGTATGGTGTCAGGCAGTGATGGTAGTAAGTGAGGGAAATTATATTGGGTGAGGTATGGTGTCAGGGATTGATGGTAAGTGACGGATATTATAGTGGGTGAGGAATGGAGCCAGGGAGTGATGATAGTAAGTGAGGGAAATTATAATGGATGAGGTATGATGTCAGGGAGTGATGGTAGTGAGGGGTATTACACTGGGAGAGGTATGGTGTCAGGGAGTGATGGTAGTGAGGGAAATTATAGTGGGTGAGGTATGGTGTCAGGGAGTGATGGTAAGTAAGGGAAATTATAGTGGGTGAGGTACGGTGTCAGGGAGTGATGGTAAGTGAGGGGTATTACAGTGGGAGAGGTATGGTGTCAGGGAGTGATTTTAAGTGACGGATATTATAGTGGGTGAGGAATGGTGTCAGGGAGTGATGGTAGTAAGTGAGGGAAATTATAGTGGGTGAGAAATGGTGTCAGAGAGTGATGGTAAGTGAGGGAAATTATAGTGGGTGAGGTATGGTGTCAGGGAGTGATGGTGAGGGAAATTATAGTGGGTGAGGTATGGTGTCAGGGAGTGATGGTAAGTGAGGATATTATAGTTGGTAAGGTATGGTGTCAGGGAGTGATGGTAGTAAGTGAGGGAAATTATAGTGGGTGAGGTATGGTGTCAGGGAGTGATGGTAAGTGAGGGAAATTATAGTGGGTGAGGTATGGTGTCAGGGAGTGATGGTGGTAGTAAGTGAGGATATTACAGAGGGTGTGGTATGGTGTCAGGGTGTGATTGTAAGTGAGGGAAATTATAGTGGGTGAGGTATGGTGTCAGGGAGTGATGTTAGCAAGTGAGGGAAATTACAGTGGGTGAGGTATTGTGTCACGGATTGATGGTAGTAAGTAAGGGAAAATATAGAGGGTGAGATATGGTGCCAGGGAGTGATGGTAAGAGAGGGAAATTATACTGGGTGAGGTATGGTGTCAGGGAGTGATGGTAAGTGAGGAGTATTATAGTGGGTGAGGTATGGTGTCAGGGAGTGATGGTAAGTGAGGGAAATTATAGTGGGAGAGGTATGGTGTCAGGGAGTGATGGTAAGTGAGGGAAATTATAGTGGGTGAGGTATGGTGTCAGGGAGTGATGGTAAGTGTGGATATTATAGTGGGTGAGGTATGGTGTCAGGGAGCGATGGTAAGTGAGGGAAATTATAGTGGGTGAGGTATGGTGTCAGGGAGTGATGGTAAATGAGAATATTATAGTGGGTGAGGTATGGTGTCAGGGAGTGATGGTGGTAGTAAGTGAGGATATTACAGAGGGTGAGGTATGGTGTCAGGGTGTGATTGTAAGTGAGGGAAATTATAGTGGGTGAGGTATGGTGTCAGGGAGTGATGTTAGCAAGTGAGGGAAATTAAAGTGGGTGAGGTATTGTGTCACGGATTAATGGTAGTAAGTAAGGGAAAATATAGAGGGTGAGATATGGTGCCAGGGAGTGATGGTAAGAGAGGGAAATTATAGTGGGTGAGGTATGGTGTCAGGGAGTGATGGCAAGTGAGTGAAATTATAGTGGGTGAGGTATGGTGCCAGGGATTGATGGTGAGGGAAATTATAGTGGGTGAGATATGGTGTCAGGGAGCGATGGTAAGAGAGGGAAATTATAGTGGGTGAGGTATGGTGTCAGGGAGTGATGGTAAGTGAGGGAAATTATAGTGTGTGAGGTATGGAGTCAGGGAGTGATGGTAAATAAGAATATTATAGTGGGTGAGGTATGGTGTCAGGGAGTGACGGTAGTAAGTGAGGAGTATTATAGTGGGTGAGGTATGGTGTCAGGGAGTGATGGTAGTAAGTGAGGGAAATTATAGTGGGTGAGGTATGGTGTCAGGGATTGATAGTAAGTGACGGATATAATAGTGGGTGAGGAATGGTGCCAAGGAGTGATGGTAGTAAGAGAGGGAAATTATAGTGGGTGAGGTATGGTGTCAGGGAGTGATGGTAGTAAGTGAGGGAAATTATAGAGGGTGAGGTATGGTGTTAGGGAGTGATGGTAAGTGAAGGAAATTATAGTGGGTGAGGTATGGTGTCAGGGAGTTATGGTAGTAAGTGAGGATATTTTAGTGGGTGAGGCATGGTGTCAGGGAGTGATGGTAGTAAGTGAGGGATATTATAGTGGGTGAGGTATGGTGTCAGGGAGTGATGGTAAGTGAAGGAAATTATAGTGGGTGAGGTATGGTGTCAGGGAGTGATGGTAGTAAGTGAGGGATATTATAGTGGGTGAGGTATGGTGTCAGGGAGTGATGGTAAGTGAGGATATTTTAGTGGGTGAGGCATGGTGTCAGGGAGTGATGGTAGTAAGTGAGGGATATTATAGTGGGTGAGGTATGATGTCAGGGAGTGATGGTAAGTGAAGGAAATTATAGTGGGTGAGGTATGGTGTCAGGGAGTGATGGTAGTAAGTGAGGATATTACAGTGGGTGAGGTATGGTGTCAGGGAGTTATGGTAGTAAGTGAGGAGTATTATAGTGGGTGAGGTATGGTGTCAGGGAGTGATGGTAAGTGAGGGAAATTATAGTGGGTGAGGTATGGTGTCAGGGAGTGATGGTAAGTGAGGATATTATAGTGGGTGAGGTATGGTGTCAGGGAGTGATGGTAGTAAGTGAGGGATATTATAGTGGGTGAGGTATGGTGTCAGGGAGTGATGGTAAGTGAGGATATTTTAGTGGGTGAGGCATGGTGTCAGGGAGTGATGGTAGTAAGTGAGGGATATTATAGTGGGTGAGGTATGATGTCAGGGAGCGATGGTTAGTGAGGGAAATTATAGTGGGTGAGGTATGGTGTCAGGGAGTGATGGTAAATGAGAATATTATAGTGGGTGAGGTATGGTGTCAGGGAGTGACGGTAGTAAGCGAGGAGTATTATAGTGGGTGAGGTATGGTGTCAGGGAGTGATGGTAGTAAGTGAGGGAAATTATAGTGGGTGAGGTATGGTGTCAGGGATTGATAGTAAGTGACGGATATTATAGTGGGTGAGGAATGGTGCCAGGGAGTGATGGTAGTAAGTGAGGGAAATTATAGTGGGTGAGGTATGGTGTCAGGGAGTGATGGTAGTAAGTGAGGGAAATTATAGAGGGTGAGGTATGGTGTCAGGGAGTGATGGTAAGTGAAGGAAATTATAGTGGGTGAGGTATGGTGTCAGGGAGTTATGGTAGTAAGTGAGGATATTTTAGTGGGTGAGGCATGGTGTCAGGGAGTGATGGTAGTAAGTGAGGGATATTATAGTGGGTGAGGTATGGTGTCATGGAGTGATGGTAAGTGATGGAAATTATAGTGGGTGAGGTATGGTGTCAGGGAGTGATGGTAGTAAGTGAGGGATATTATAGTGGGTGAGGTATGGCGTCAGGGAGTGATGGTAAGTGAGGATATTTTAGTGGGTGAGGCATGGTGTCAGGGAGTGATGGTAGTAAGTGAGGGATATTATAGTGGGTGAGGTATGGTGTCAGGGAGTGATGGTAAGTGAGGGAAATTATAGTGGGTGAGGTATGGTGTCAGGGAGTGATGGTAGGGGAGGGAAATTATAGTAGGTGAGGTATGGTGTCAGGGAGTGATGGTAAGTGAGGGAAAGTATAGTGGGTGAGGTATGGTGTCAGGGAGTGATGGTAGTAAGTGAGGGATATTATAGTGGGTGAGGTATGGTGTCAGGGAGTGATGGTAGTAAGTGAGGGAAATTATAGTGGGTGAGGTATGGTGTCAGGGAGTGATGGTAGTAAGTGAGGGATATTATAGTGGGTGAGGTATGGTGTCAGGTAGTGATGGTAAGTGAGGGAAATTATAGTGGGTGAGGTATGGTGTCAGGGAGTGATGGTAGTAAGTGAGGGAAATTATAGTGGGTGAGGTATGGTGTCAGGGAGTGATGGTAGTAAGTGAGGAGAATTATAGTGGGTGAGGTATGGTGTCAGGTAGTGATGGTAGTGAGGGAAATTATAGTGGGTGAGGTATGGTGTCAGGGAGTGATGGTAAGTGAGGGAAATTATAGTGGGTGAGGTATGGTGTCAGGGAGTGATGGCAAGAGAGGGAAATTATAGTGGGTGAGGTATGGTGCCAGGGATTGATGGTGAGGGAAATTATAGTGGGTGAGGTATGGTGTCAGGGATTGATGGTAGTAAGTGAGGGAAATTATAGTGGGTGAGGTATGGTGTCAGGGAATGATGGTAGTAAGTGAGGGAAATAATAGTGGGTAAGGTGTCAGGGAGTGATGGAAAGTGAGGGAAATTACAGTGGGTGATGTATGGTGCCAGGGAGCGATGGTAAGTGAGGGAAAATATAGTGGGTGAGATATGGTGCCAGGGAGTGATGGTAAGTGAGGGAAATTACAGTGGGTGAGGTATGGTGCCAGGGAGCGATGGTAAGTGAGGGAAATTATACTGGGTGAGGTATGGTGTCAGGGAGTGATGGTAAGTGAGGAGTATTATAGTGGGTGAGGTATGGTGTCAGGGAGTGATGGTAGTAAGTGAGGGAAATTATAGTGGGTGAGGTATGGTGTCAGGCAGTGATGGTAGTAAGTGAGGAGTATTATAGTGGGTGAGGTATGGTGTCAGGGAGTGATGGTAAGTGACGGATATTATAGTGGGTTAGAAATGGTGTCAGGGAGTGATGGTAGTGAGGGAAATTATAGTGGGTGAGGTATGGTGTCAGGCAGTGATGGTAGTAAGTGAGGGAAATTATATTGGGTGAGGTATGGTGTCAGGGAGTGATGGTAAGTGACGGATATTATAGTGGGTGAGGTATGGTGTCAGGGAGTTATGGTAGTAAGTGAGGATATTTTAGTGGGTGAGGCATGGTGTCAGGGAGTGATGGTAGTAAGTGAGGGATATTATAGTGGGTGAGGTATGGTGTCAGGGAGTGATGGTAGTGAGGGAAATTATAGTGGGTGAGGTATGGTGTCAGGGAGTGATGGTAAGTAAGGGAAATTATAGTGGGTGAGGTACGGTGTCAGGGAGTGATGGTAAGTGAGGGGTATTACAGTGGGAGAGGTATGGTGTCAGGGAGTGATTTTAAGTGACGGATATTATAGTGGGTGAGGAATGGTGTCAGGGAGTGATGGTAGTAAGTGAGGGAAATTATAGAGGGTGAGAAATGGTGTCAGAGAGTGATGGTAAGTGAGGGAAATTATAGTGGGTGAGGTATGGTGTCAGGGAGTGATGGTGAGGGAAATTATAGTGGGTAAGGTATGGTGTCAGGGAGTGATGGTAAGTGAGGATATTATAGTTGGTAAGGTATGGTGTCAGGGAGTGATGGTAGTAAGTGAGGATATTACAGAGGGTGAGGTATGGTGTCAGGGTGTAATTGTAAGTGAGGAAAATTATAGTGGGTGAGGTATGGTGTCAGGGAGTGATGTTAGCAAGTGAGGGAAATTACAGTGGGTGAGGTATTGTGTCACGGATTGATGGTAGTAAGTAAGGGAAAATATAGAGGGTGAGATATGGTGCCAGGGAGTGATGGTGAGAGGGAAATTATACTGGGTGAGGTATGGTGTCAGGGAGTGATGGTAAGTGAGGAGTATTATAGTGGGTGAGGTATGGTGTCAGGGAGTGATGGTAAGTGAGGGAAATTATAGTGGGTGAGGTATGGTGTCAGGGAGTGATGGTAAGTGAGGGAAATTATAGTGGGTGAGGTATGGTGTCAGGGAGTGATGGTAAGTGTGGATATTATAGTGGGTGAGGTATGGTGTCAGGGAGTGATGGTAGTAAGTGAGGGAAATTATAGTGGGTGAGGTATGGTGTCAGGGAGTGATGGTAAATGAGAATATTATAGTGGGTGAGGTATGGTGTCAGGGAGTGACGGTAGTAAGTGAGGAGTATTATAGTGGGTGAGGTATGGTGTCAGGGAGTGATGGTAGTAAGTGAGGGAAATTATAGTGGGTGAGGTATGGTGTCAGGGATTGATAGTAAGTGACGGATATTATAGTGGGTGAGGAATGGTGCCAGGGAGTGATGGTAGTAAGAGAGGGAAATTATAGTGGGTGAGGTATGGTGTCAGGGAATGATGGTAGTAAGTGAGGGAAATTATAGTGGGTGAGGTATGGTGTCAGGGAATGATAGTAGTAAGTGAGGGAAATTATAGTGGGTGAGGAATGGTGTCTGGGAGTGATGGTAGTAAGTGAGGATATTATAGTGGGTGAGGTATGGTGTCAGGGAATGATGGTAGTAAGTGAGGGAAATTATAGTGGGTGAGGTATGGTGCCAGGGAGTGATGGTAAGTGAGGGAAATTATAGTGGGTGAGGTATGGTGTCAGGGAGTGATGTTAGCAAGTGAGGGAAATTACAGTGGGTGAGGTATTGTGTCACGGATTGATGGTAGTAAGTAAGGGAAAATATAGAGGGTGAGATATGGTGCCAGGGAGTGATGGTAAGAGAGGGAAATTATACTGGGTGAGGTATGGTGTCAGGGAGTGATGGTAAGTGAGGAGTATTATAGTGGGTGAGGTATGGTGTCAGGGAGTGATGGTAAGTGAGGGAAATTATAGTGGGTGAGGTATGGTGTCAGGGAGTGATGGTAGTAAGTGAGGGAAATAATAGTGGGTGAGGTATGGTGTCAGGGAGTGATGGTAAATGAGAATATTATAGTGGGTGAGGTATGGTGTCAGGGAGTGACGGTAGTAAGTGAGGGAAATTATAGTGGGTGAGGTATGGTGTCAGGGATTGATAGTAAGTGACGGATATAATAGTGGGTGAGGAATGGTGTCAGGGAGTGATGGTAGTAAGTGAGGGAAATTATAGAGGGTGAGGTATGGTGTCAGGGAGTGATGGTAAGTGAAGGAAATTATAGTGGGTGAGGTATGGTGTCAGGCAGTTATGGTAGTAAGTGAGGATATTTTAGTGGGTGAGGCATGGTGTCAGGGAGTGATGGTAGTAAGTGAGGGATATTATAGTGGGTGAGGTATGGTGTCAGGGAGTGATGGTAAGTGAAGGAAATTATAGTGGGTGAGGTATGGTGTCAGGGAGTGATGGTAGTAAGTGAGGGATATTATAGTAGGTGAGGTATGGTGTCAGGGAGTGATGGTAAGTGAGGATATTTTAGTGGGTGAGGCATGGTGTCAGGGAGTGATGGTAGAAAGTGAGGAGTATTATAGTGGGTGAGGTATGGTGTCAGGGAGTGACGGTAGTAAGTGAGGAGTATTATAGTGGGTGAGGTATGGTGTCAGGGAGTGATGGTAGTAAATGAGGGAAATTATAGTGGGTGAGGTATGGTGTCAGGGATTGATAGTAAGTGACGGATATAATAGTGGGTGAGGAATGGTGCCAAGGAGTGATGGTAGTAAGAGAGGGAAATTATAGTGGGTGAGGTATGGTGTCAGGGAGTGATGGTAGTAAGTGAGGGAAATTATAGAGGGTGAGGTATGGTGTCAGGGAGTGATGGTAAGTGAAGGAAATTATAGTGGGTGAGGTATGGTGTCAGGGAGTTATGGTAGTAAGTGAGGATATTTTAGTGGGTGAGGCATGGTGTCAGGGAGTGATGGTAGTAAGTGAGGGATATTATAGTGGGTGAGGTATGGTGTCAGGGAGTGATGGTAAGTGAAGGAAATTATAGTGGGTGAGGTATGGTGTCAGGGAGTGATGGTAGTAAGTGAGGGATATTATAGTGGGTGAGGTATGGTGTCAGGGAGTGATGGTAAGTGAGGATATTTTAGTGGGTGAGGCATGGTGTCAGGGAGTGATGGTAGTAAGTGAGGGATATTATAGTGGGTGAGGTATGATGTCAGGGAGTGATGGTAAGTGAAGGAAATTATAGTGGGTGAGGTATGGTGTCAGGGAGTGATGGTAGTAAGTGAGGGATATTATAGTGGGTGAGGTATGGTGTCAGGGAGTGATGGTAGTAAGTGAGGATATTACAGTGGGTGAGGTATGGTGTCAGGGAGTTATGGTAGTAAGTGAGGAGTATTATAGAGGGTGAGGTATGGTGTCAGGGATTGATGGTAGTAAGTGAGGGAAATTATAGTGGGTGAGGTATGGTGTCAGGGAATGATGGTAGTAAGTGAGGGAAATTATAGTGGGTAAGGTGTCAGGGAGTGATGGAAAGTGAGGGAAATTACAGTGGGTGATGTATGGTGCCAGGGAGCGATGGTAAGTGAGGGAAAATATAGTGGGTGAGTTATGGTGCCAGGGAGTGATGGTAAGTGAGGGAAATTACAGTGGGTGAGGTATGGTGCCAGGGAGCGATGGTAAGTGAGGGAAATTATAGTGGGTGAGGTATGGTGCCAGGGAGTGATGGTAAGTGAGGGAAATTATAGTGGGTGAGGTATGGTGTCAGGGAGTGATGTTAGCAAGTGAGGGAAATTACAGTGGGAGAGGTATTGTGTCATGGATTGATGGTTGTAAGTAAGGGAAAATATAGAGGGTGAGATATGGTGCCAGGGAGTGATGGTAAGAGAGGGAAATTATACTGGGTGAGGTATGGTGTCAGGGAGTGATGGTAAGTGAGGAGTATTATAGTGGGTGAGGTATGGTGTCAGGGAGTGATGGTAAGTGACGGATATTATAGTGGGTGAGAAATGGTGTCAGGGAGTGATGGTAGTAAGTGAGGGAAATTATAGTGGGTGAGGTATGGTGTCAGGCAGTGATGGTAGTAAGTGAGGGAAATTATATTGGGTGAGGTATGGTGTCAGGGATTGATGGTAAGTGACGGATATTATAGTGGGTGAGGAATGGAGCCAGGGAGTGATGATAGTAAGTGAGGGAAATTATAATGGATGAGGTATGATGTCAGGGAGTGATGGTAGTGAGGGGTATTACACTGGGAGAGGTATGGTGTCAGGGAGTGATGGTAGTGAGGGAAAATATAGTGGGTGAGGTATGGTGTCAGGGAGTGATGGTAAGTAAGGGAAATTATAGTGGGTGAGGTACGGTGTCAGGGAGTGATGGTAAGTGAGGGGTATTACAGTGGGAGAGGTATGGTGTCAGGGAGTGATTTTAAGTGACGGATATTATAGTGGGTGAGGAATGGTGTCAGGGAGTGATGGTAGTAAGTGAGGGAAATTATAGTGGGTGAGAAATGGTGTCAGAGAGTGATGGTAAGTGAGGGAAATTATAGTGGGTGAGGTATGGTGTCAGGGAGTGATGGTGAGGGAAATTATAGTGGGTGAGGTATGGTGTCAGGGAGTGATGGTAAGTGAGGATATTATAGTTGGTAAGGTATGGTGTCAGGGAGTGATGGTAGTAAGTGAGGGAAATTATAGTGGGTGAGGTATGGTGTCAGGGAGTGATGGTAAGTGAGGGAAATTATAGTGGGTGAGGTATGGTGTCAGGGAGTGATGGTGGTAGTAAGTGAGGATATTACAGAGGGTGTGGTATGGTGTCAGGGTGTGATTGTAAGTGAGGGAAATTATAGTGGGTGAGGTATGGTGTCAGGGAGTGATGTTAGCAAGTGAGGGAAATTACAGTGGGTGAGGTATTGTGTCACGGATTGATGGTAGTAAGTAAGGGAAAATATAGAGGGTGAGATATGGTGCCAGGGAGTGATGGTAAGAGAGGGAAATTATACTGGGTGAGGTATGGTGTCAGGGAGTGATGGTAAGTGAGGAGTATTATAGTGGGTGAGGTATGGTGTCAGGGAGTGATGGTAAGTGAGGGAAATTATAGTGGGAGAGGTATGGTGTCAGGGAGTGATGGTAAGTGAGGGAAATTATAGTGGGTGAGGTATGGTGTCAGGGAGTGATGGTAAGTGTGGATATTATAGTGGGTGAGGTATGGTGTCAGGGAGCGATGGTAAGTGAGGGAAATTATAGTGGGTGAGGTATGGTGTCAGGGAGTGATGGTAAATGAGAATATTATAGTGGGTGAGGTATGGTGTCAGGGAGTGATGGTGGTAGTAAGTGAGGATATTACAGAGGGTGAGGTATGGTGTCAGGGTGTGATTGTAAGTGAGGGAAATTATAGTGGGTGAGGTATGGTGTCAGGGAGTGATGTTAGCAAGTGAGGGAAATTAAAGTGGGTGAGGTATTGTGTCACGGATTGATGGTAGTAAGTAAGGGAAAATATAGAGGGTGAGATATGGTGCCAGGGAGTGATGGTAAGAGAGGGAAATTATAGTGGGTGAGGTATGGTGTCAGGGAGTGATGGCAAGTGAGTGAAATTATAGTGGGTGAGGTATGGTGCCAGGGATTGATGGTGAGGGAAATTATAGTGGGTGAGATATGGTGTCAGGGAGCGATGGTAAGAGAGGGAAATTATAGTGGGTGAGGTATGGTGTCAGGGAGTGATGGTAAGTGAGGGAAATTATAGTGTGTGAGGTATGGAGTCAGGGAGTGATGGTAAATAAGAATATTATAGTGGGTGAGGTATGGTGTCAGGGAGTGACGGTAGTAAGTGAGGAGTATTATAGTGGGTGAGGTATGGTGTCAGGGAGTGATGGTAGTAAGTGAGGGAAATTATAGTGGGTGAGGTATGGTGTCAGGGATTGATAGTAAGTGACGGATATAATAGTGGGTGAGGAATGGTGCCAAGGAGTGATGGTAGTAAGAGAGGGAAATTATAGTGGGTGAGGTATGGTGTCAGGGAGTGATGGTAGTAAGTGAGGGAAATTATAGAGGGTGAGGTATGGTGTTAGGGAGTGATGGTAAGTGAAGGAAATTATAGTGGGTGAGGTATGGTGTCAGGGAGTTATGGTAGTAAGTGAGGATATTTTAGTGGGTGAGGCATGGTGTCAGGGAGTGATGGTAGTAAGTGAGGGATATTATAGTGGGTGAGGTATGGTGTCAGGGAGTGATGGTAAGTGAAGGAAATTATAGTGGGTGAGGTATGGTGTCAGGGAGTGATGGTAGTAAGTGAGGGATATTATAGTGGGTGAGGTATGGTGTCAGGGAGTGATGGTAAGTGAGGATATTTTAGTGGGTGAGGCATGGTGTCAGGGAGTGATGGTAGTAAGTGAGGGATATTATAGTGGGTGAGGTATGATGTCAGGGAGTGATGGTAAGTGAAGGAAATTATAGTGGGTGAGGTATGGTGTCAGGGAGTGATGGTAGTAAGTGAGGATATTACAGTGGGTGAGGTATGGTGTCAGGGAGTTATGGTAGTAAGTGAGGAGTATTATAGTGGGTGAGGTATGGTGTCAGGGAGTGATGGTAAGTGAGGGAAATTATAGTGGGTGAGGTATGGTGTCAGGGAGTGATGGTAAGTGAGGATATTATAGTGGGTGAGGTATGGTGTCAGGGAGTGATGGTAGTAAGTGAGGGATATTATAGTGGGTGAGGTATGGTGTCAGGGAGTGATGGTAAGTGAGGATATTTTAGTGGGTGAGGCATGGTGTCAGGGAGTGATGGTAGTAAGTGAGGGATATTATAGTGGGTGAGGTATGATGTCAGGGAGCGATGGTTAGTGAGGGAAATTATAGTGGGTGAGGTATGGTGTCAGGGAGTGATGGTAAATGAGAATATTATAGTGGGTGAGGTATGGTGTCAGGGAGTGACGGTAGTAAGCGAGGAGTATTATAGTGGGTGAGGTATGGTGTCAGGGAGTGATGGTAGTAAGTGAGGGAAATTATAGTGGGTGAGGTATGGTGTCAGGGATTGATAGTAAGTGACGGATATTATAGTGGGTGAGGAATGGTGCCAGGGAGTGATGGTAGTAAGTGAGGGAAATTATAGTGGGTGAGGTATGGTGTCAGGGAGTGATGGTAGTAAGTGAGGGAAATTATAGAGGGTGAGGTATGGTGTCAGGGAGTGATGGTAAGTGAAGGAAATTATAGTGGGTGAGGTATGGTGTCAGGGAGTTATGGTAGTAAGTGAGGATATTTTAGTGGGTGAGGCATGGTGTCAGGGAGTGATGGTAGTAAGTGAGGGATATTATAGTGGGTGAGGTATGGTGTCATGGAGTGATGGTAAGTGATGGAAATTATAGTGGGTGAGGTATGGTGTCAGGGAGTGATGGTAGTAAGTGAGGGATATTATAGTGGGTGAGGTATGGCGTCAGGGAGTGATGGTAAGTGAGGATATTTTAGTGGGTGAGGCATGGTGTCAGGGAGTGATGGTAGTAAGTGAGGGATATTATAGTGGGTGAGGTATGGTGTCAGGGAGTGATGGTAAGTGAGGGAAATTATAGTGGGTGAGGTATGGTGTCAGGGAGTGATGGTAGGGGAGGGAAATTATAGTAGGTGAGGTATGGTGTCAGGGAGTGATGGTAAGTGAGGGAAAGTATAGTGGGTGAGGTATGGTGTCAGGGAGTGATGGTAGTAAGTGAGGGATATTATAGTGGGTGAGGTATGGTGTCAGGGAGTGATGGTAGTAAGTGAGGGAAATTATAGTGGGTGAGGTATGGTGTCAGGGAGTGATGGTAGTAAGTGAGGGATATTATAGTGGGTGAGGTATGGTGTCAGGTAGTGATGGTAAGTGAGGGAAATTATAGTGGGTGAGGTATGGTGTCAGGGAGTGATGGTAGTAAGTGAGGGAAATTATAGTGGGTGAGGTATGGTGTCAGGGAGTGATGGTAGTAAGTGAGGAGAATTATAGTGGGTGAGGTATGGTGTCAGGTAGTGATGGTAGTGAGGGAAATTATAGTGGGTGAGGTATGGTGTCAGGGAGTGATGGTAAGTGAGGGAAATTATAGTGGGTGAGGTATGGTGTCAGGGAGTGATGGCAAGAGAGGGAAATTATAGTGGGTGAGGTATGGTGCCAGGGATTGATGGTGAGGGAAATTATAGTGGGTGAGGTATGGTGTCAGGGATTGATGGTAGTAAGTGAGGGAAATTATAGTGGGTGAGGTATGGTGTCAGGGAATGATGGTAGTAAGTGAGGGAAATAATAGTGGGTAAGGTGTCAGGGAGTGATGGAAAGTGAGGGAAATTACAGTGGGTGATGTATGGTGCCAGGGAGCGATGGTAAGTGAGGGAAAATATAGTGGGTGAGATATGGTGCCAGGGAGTGATGGTAAGTGAGGGAAATTACAGTGGGTGAGGTATGGTGCCAGGGAGCGATGGTAAGTGAGGGAAATTATACTGGGTGAGGTATGGTGTCAGGGAGTGATGGTAAGTGAGGAGTATTATAGTGGGTGAGGTATGGTGTCAGGGAGTGATGGTAGTAAGTGAGGGAAATTATAGTGGGTGAGGTATGGTGTCAGGCAGTGATGGTAGTAAGTGAGGAGTATTATAGTGGGTGAGGTATGGTGTCAGGGAGTGATGGTAAGTGACGGATATTATAGTGGGTTAGAAATGGTGTCAGGGAGTGATGGTAGTGAGGGAAATTATAGTGGGTGAGGTATGGTGTCAGGCAGTGATGGTAGTAAGTGAGGGAAATTATATTGGGTGAGGTATGGTGTCAGGGAGTGATGGTAAGTGACGGATATTATAGTGGGTGAGGTATGGTGTCAGGGAGTTATGGTAGTAAGTGAGGATATTTTAGTGGGTGAGGCATGGTGTCAGGGAGTGATGGTAGTAAGTGAGGGATATTATAGTGGGTGAGGTATGGTGTCAGGGAGTGATGGTAGTGAGGGAAATTATAGTGGGTGAGGTATGGTGTCAGGGAGTGATGGTAAGTAAGGGAAATTATAGTGGGTGAGGTACGGTGTCAGGGAGTGATGGTAAGTGAGGGGTATTACAGTGGGAGAGGTATGGTGTCAGGGAGTGATTTTAAGTGACGGATATTATAGTGGGTGAGGAATGGTGTCAGGGAGTGATGGTAGTAAGTGAGGGAAATTATAGAGGGTGAGAAATGGTGTCAGAGAGTGATGGTAAGTGAGGGAAATTATAGTGGGTGAGGTATGGTGTCAGGGAGTGATGGTGAGGGAAATTATAGTGGGTAAGGTATGGTGTCAGGGAGTGATGGTAAGTGAGGATATTATAGTTGGTAAGGTATGGTGTCAGGGAGTGATGGTAGTAAGTGAGGATATTACAGAGGGTGAGGTATGGTGTCAGGGTGTAATTGTAAGTGAGGGAAATTATAGTGGGTGAGGTATGGTGTCAGGGAGTGATGTTAGCAAGTGAGGGAAATTACAGTGGGTGAGGTATTGTGTCACGGATTGATGGTAGTAAGTAAGGGAAAATATAGAGGGTGAGATATGGTGCCAGGGAGTGATGGTGAGAGGGAAATTATACTGGGTGAGGTATGGTGTCAGGGAGTGATGGTAAGTGAGGAGTATTATAGTGGGTGAGGTATGGTGTCAGGGAGTGATGGTAAGTGAGGGAAATTATAGTGGGTGAGGTATGGTGTCAGGGAGTGATGGTAAGTGAGGGAAATTATAGTGGGTGAGGTATGGTGTCAGGGAGTGATGGTAAGTGTGGATATTATAGTGGGTGAGGTATGGTGTCAGGGAGTGATGGTAGTAAGTGAGGGAAATTATAGTGGGTGAGGTATGGTGTCAGGGAGTGATGGTAAATGAGAATATTATAGTGGGTGAGGTATGGTGTCAGGGAGTGACGGTAGTAAGTGAGGAGTATTATAGTGGGTGAGGTATGGTGTCAGGGAGTGATGGTAGTAAGTGAGGGAAATTATAGTGGGTGAGGTATGGTGTCAGGGATTGATAGTAAGTGACGGATATTATAGTGGGTGAGGAATGGTGCCAGGGAGTGATGGTAGTAAGAGAGGGAAATTATAGTGGGTGAGGTATGGTGTCAGGGAATGATGGTAGTAAGTGAGGGAAATTATAGTGGGTGAGGTATGGTGTCAGGGAACGATGGTAGTAAGTGAGGGAAATTATAGTGGGTGAGGAATGGTGTCTGGGAGTGATGGTAGTAAGTGAGGATATTATAGTGGGTGAGGTATGGTGTCAGGGAATGATGGTAGTAAGTGAGGGAAATTATAGTGGGTGAGGTATGGTGCCAGGGAGTGATGGTAAGTGAGGGAAATTATAGTGGGTGAGGTATGGTGTCAGGGAGTGATGTTAGCAAGTGAGGGAAATTACAGTGGGTGAGGTATTGTGTCACGGATTGATGGTAGTAAGTAAGGGAAAATATAGAGGGTGAGATATGGTGCCAGGGAGTGATGGTAAGAGAGGGAAATTATACTGGGTGAGGTATGGTGTCAGGGAGTGATGGTAAGTGAGGAGTATTATAGTGGGTGAGGTATGGTGTCATGGACTGATGGTAAGTGAGGGAAATTATAGTGGGTGAGGTATGGTGTCAGGGAGTGATGGTAGTAAGTAAGGGAAATTATAGAGGGTGAGATATGGTGCCAGGGAGCGATGGTAAGTGAGGGAAATTATAGTGGGTGAGGTATGGTGTCAGGGAGTGATGGTAAGTGAGGGAAATTATAGTGGGTGAGGTATGGTGTCAGGGAGTGATGGTAGTAAGTGAGGATATTACAGTGGGTGAGGTATGGTGTCAGGCAGTGATGGTATTAAGTGAGGAGTATTATAGTGGGTGAGGTATGGTGTCAGGGAGTGATGGCAAGTGAAATAAATTATAGTGGGTGAGGTATGGTGTCAGGGATTGATGGTAAGTGACGGATATTATAGTGGGTGAGAAATGGTGTCAGGGAGTGATGGTAGTAAGTTAGGGAAATTATAGTGGGTGAGGTATGGTGTCAGGCAGTGATGGTAGTAAGTGAGGGAAATTATAGTGGGTGAGGTATGGTGTCAGGGATTGATGGTAAGTGAGGGAAATTATAGTGGGTGAGGTATGGTGTCAGGGAGTGTTGGTAGTAAGTGAGGGAAATTATAGAGGGTGAGGTATGGTGTCAGGGAGAGATGGTAATTGAGGATATTATAGTGGGTGAGGTGTGGTGTCAGGGAGTGATGGTAGTGAGGGATTATATAGTGGGTGAGGTATGGTGTCAGGGAGTGATGGTAAGTGAGGGAAATTATAGTGGGTGAGATATGGTGTCAGGAAGTGATGGTAAGTGAGGGATATTATAGTGGGTGAGGTATGGTGTCAGGGAGTGATGGTAAGTGAGGATATTATAGTGGGTGAGGTATGGTGTCAGGGAGTTATGGTAGTAAGTGAGGATATTATAGTGGGTGAGGTATGGTGTCAGGGAGTGGTGGTAGTAAGTGAGGATATTACAGTGGGTGAGGTATGGTGTCAGGGAGTGATGGTAGTAAGTGAGGGAAATTATATTGGGTGAGGTATGGTGTCAGGGAGTTATGGTAGTAAGTGAGGATATTATAGTGGGTGAGGTATGGTGTCAGGGAGTGATGGTAAGTGAGGGAAATTATAGTGGGTGAGATATGGTGTCAGGGAGTGAAGGTAGTAAGTGAGGGAAATTATAGTGGGTGAGGTATGGTGTCAGGGAGTAATGGTAAGTGAGGATATTATAGTGGGTGAGGTATGGTGTCAGGGAGTGATGGTAGTAAGTGAGGGAAATTATAGTGGGTGAGGTATGGTGTCAGGCAGTGATGGTAGTAAGTGAGGGAAATTATAGTGGGTGAGGTATGGTGTCAGGGAGTGATGGTAAGTGAGGGAAATTATAGTGGGTGAGGTATGGTGTCAGGGAGTGATGGTAAGTGAGGGAAATTATAGTGGGTGAGGTATGGTGTCAGGGAGTGATGGTAGTAAGTGAGGAGTATTATAGTGGGTGAAGTATGGTGTCAGGTAGTGATGGTAAGTGAGGGAAATTATAGTGGGTGAGGTATGGTGTCAGGGAGTGATGGTAAGTGAGGGAAATTATAGTGGGTGAGGTATGGTGTCAGGGAGTGATGGTAAGTGAGGATATTATAGTTGGTAAGGTATGGTGTCAGGGAGTGATGGTAGTAAGTGAGGGAAATTATAGTGGGTGAGGTATGGTGTCAGGGAGTGATGGTAAGTGAGGGAAATTATAGTGGGTGAGGTATGGTGTCAGGGAGTGATGGTAGTAAGTGAGGATATTATAGTGGGTGAGGTATGGTGTCAGGGAGTGATGGTAGTGAGGGAAATTATAGTGGGTGAGGTATGGTGTCAGGGAGTTATGGTAGTAAGTGAGGGAAATTATAGTGGTTGAGGTATGGTGTCAGGGAGTGATGGTAAATTAGAATATTATAGTGGGTGAGGTATGGTGTCAGGGAGTGACGGTAGTAAGTGAGGATTATTATAGTGGGTGAGGTATGGTGTCAGGGAGTGATGATAAGTGAGGGATATTACAGTGGGTGAGGTATGGTGTCAGGGAGTGATGGTAAGTGAAGGAAATTATAGTGGGTGAGGTATGGTGTCAGGGATTGATGGTAGTAAGAGAGGGATATTATAGTGGGTGAGGTATGGTGTCAGGGAGTGATGGTAAGTGAAAGAAATTACAGTGGGTGAGGTATGGTGTCAGGGAGTTATGGTAGTAAGTGAGGATATTTTAGTGGGTGAGGCATGGTGTCAGGGAGTGATGTTAGTAAGTGAGGGATATTATAGTGGGTGAGGTATGGTGTCAGGGAGTGATGGTAGAAAGTGAGGAGTATTATAGTGGGTGAGGTATGGTGTCAGGTAGTGATGGTAGTAAGTGAGGGAAATTATAGTGGGTGAGGTATGGTGTCAGGGAGTGATGGTAGTAAGTGAGGGAAATTATAGTGGGTGAGGTATGGTGTCAGGGAGTGATGGTAGTAAGTGAGGGAAATTATAGTGGGTGAGGTATGGTGTCAGGGAGTGATGGTAAGTGAGGGAAATTATAGTGGGTGAGGTATGGTGTCAGGGAGTGATGGTGGTAGTAAGTGAGGATATTACAGAGGGTGAGGTATGGTGTCAGGGTGTGATTGTAAGTGAGGGAAATTATAGTGGGTGAGGTATGGTGTCAGGGAGTGATGTTAGCAAGTGAGGGAAATTACAGTGGGTGAGGTATTGTGTCACGGATTGATGGTAGTAAGTAAGGGAAAATATAGAGGGTGAGATATGGTGCCAGGGAGTGATGGTAAGAGAGGGAAATTATACTGGGTGAGGTATGGTGTCAGGGAGTGATGGTAAGTGAGGAGTATTATAGTGGGTGAGGTATGGTGTCAGGGAGTGATGGTAAGTGAGGGAAATTATAGTGGGAGAGGTATGGTGTCAGGGAGTGATGGTAAGTGAGGGAAATTATAGTGGGTGAGGTATGGTGTCAGGGAGTGATGGTAAGTGTGGATATTATAGTGGGTGAGGTATGGTGTCAGGGAGCGATGGTAAGTGAGGGAAATTATAGTGGGTGAGGTATGGTGTCAGGGAGTGATGGTAAATGAGAATATTATAGTGGGTGAGGTATGGTGTCAGGGAGTGATGGTGGTAGTAAGTGAGGATATTACAGAGGGTGAGGTATGGTGTCAGGGTGTGATTGTAAGTGAGGGAAATTATAGTGGGTGAGGTATGGTGTCAGGGAGTGATGTTAGCAAGTGAGGGAAATTAAAGTGGGTGAGGTATTGTGTCACGGATTGATGGTAGTAAGTAAGGGAAAATATAGAGGGTGAGATATGGTGCCAGGGAGTGATGGTAAGAGAGGGAAATTATACTGGGTGAGGTATGGTGTCAGGGAGTGATGGTAAGTGAGGAGTATTATAGTGGGTGAGGTATGGTGTCAGGGAGTGATGGTAAGTGAGGGAAATTATAGTGGGTGAGGTATGGTGTCAGGGAGTGACGGTAGTAAGTGAGGAGTATTATAGTGGGTGAGGTATGGTGTCAGGGAGTGATGGTAGTAAGTGAGGGAAATTATAGAGGGTGAGGTATGGTGTCAGGGAGTGATGTTAAGTGAAGGAAATTATAGTGGGTGAGGTATGGTGTCAGGGAGTTATGGTAGTAAGTGAGGATATTTTAGTGGGTGAGGCATGGTGTCAGGGAGTGATGGTAGTAAGTGAGGGATATTATAGTGGGTGAGGTATGGTGTCAGGGAGTGATGGTAAGTGAAGGAAATTATAGTGGGTGAGGTATGGTGTCAGGGAGTGATGGTAGTAAGTGAGGATATTTTAGTGGGTGAGGCATGGTGTCAGGGAGTGATGGTAGTAAGTGAGGGATATTATAGTGGGTGAGGTATGGTGTCAGGGAGTGATGGTAGTAAGTGAGGAGTATTATAGTGGGTGAGGTATGGTGTCAGGTAGTGATGGTAAGTAAGGGAAATTATAGTGGGTGAGGTATGGTGTCAGGGAGTGGTGTTAGTAAGTGAGGAGTATTATAGTGGGTGAGGTATGGTGTCAGGTAGTGATGGTAGTGAGGGAAATTATAGTGGGTGAGGTATGGTGTCAGGGAGTGATGGTAAGTGAGGGAAATTATAGTGGGTGAGGTATGGTGTCAGGGAGTGATGGCAAGTGAGTGAAATTATAGTGGGTGAGGTATGGTGCCAGGGATTGATGGTGAGGGGAATTATAGTGGGTGAGGTATGGTGTCAGGGATTGATGGTAGTAAGTGAGGGAAATTATAGTGGGTGAGGTATGGTGTCAGGGAATGATGGTAGTAAGTGAGGGAAATTATAGTGGGTAAGGTATGGTGTCAGGGAGTGATGGTAAGTGAGGGAAATTACAGTGGGTGAGTTATGGTGCCAGGGAGTGATGGTAAGTGAGGGAAATTATAGTGGGTGAGTTATGGTGCCAGGGAGTGATGGTAAGTGAGGGAAATTACAGTGGGTGAGGTATGGTGCAAGGGAGCGATGGTAAGTGAGGGAAATTATAGTGGGTGAGGTATGGTGCCAGGGAGTGATGGTAAGTGAGGGAAATTATAGTGGGTGAGGTATGGTGTCAGGGAGTGATGTTAGCAAGTGAGGGAAATTACAGTGGGTGAGGTATTGTGTCACGGATTGATGGTAGTAAGTAAGGGAAAATATAGAGGGTGAGATATGGTGCCAGGGAGTGATGGTAAGAGAGGGAAATTATACTGGGTGAGGTATGGTGTCAGGGAGTGATGGTAAGTGAGGAGTATTATAGTGGGTGAGGTATGGTGTCAGGGAGTGATGGTAAGTGAGGGAAATTATAGTGGGTGAGGTATGGTGTCAGGGAGTGATGGTAGTAAGTAAGGGAAATTATAGTGGGTGAGATATGGTGTCAGGGAGCGATGGTAAGAGAGGGAAATTATAGTGGGTGAGGTATGGTGTCAGGGAGTGATGGTAAGTGAGGGAAATTATAGTGGGTGAGGAATGGTGTCAGGCAGTGATGGTAGTAAGTGAGGAGTATTATAGTGGGTGAGATATGGTGCCAGGGAGTGATGGTAAGAGAGGGAAATTATACTGGGTGAGGTATGGTGTCAGGGAGTGATGGTAAGTGAGGAGTATTATAGTGGGTGAGGTATGGTGTCAGGGAGTGATGGTAAGTGAGGGAAATTATAGTGGGTGAGGTATGGTGTCAGGGAGTGATGGTAGTAAGTGAGGGAAATTATAGTGGGTGAGGTATGGTGTCAGGCAGTGATGGTAGTAAGTGAGGAGTATTATAGTGGGTGAGGTATGGTGTCAGGGAGTGATGGTAAGTGACGGATATTATAGTGGGTGAGAAATGGTGTCAGGGAGTGATGGTAAGTGAGGGAAATTATAGTGGGTGAGGAATGGTGTCAGGGAGTGATGGTAAGTGTGGATATTATAGTGGGTGAGGTATGGTGTCAGGGAGCGATGGTAAGTGAGGGAAATTATAGTGGGTGAGGTATGGTGTCAGGGAGTGATGGTAAATGAGAATATTATAGTGGGTGAGGTATGGTGTCAGGGAGTGATGGTGGTAGTAAGTGAGGATATTACAGAGGGTGAGGTATGGTGTCAGGGTGTGATTGTAAGTGAGGGAAATTATAGTGGGTGAGGTATGGTGTCAGGGAGTGATGTTAGCAAGGGAGGGAAATTAAAGTGGGTGAGGTATTGTGTCACGGATTGATGGTAGTAAGTAAGGGAAAATATAGAGGGTGAGATATGGTGCCAGGGAGTGATAGTAAGAGAGGGAAATTATACTGGGTGAGGTATGGTGTCAGGGAGTGATGGTAAGTGAGGAGTATTATAGTGGGTGAGGTATGGTGTCAGGGAGTGATGGTAAGTGAGGGAAATTATAGTGGGTGAGGTATGGTGTCAGGGAGTGATGGTAGTAAGTGAGGATATTATAGTGGGTGAGGTATGGTGCCAGGGAGTGATGGTAGTAAGTGAGGGAAATTATAGTGGGTGAGGTATGGTGTCAGGGAGTGATGGTAGTAAGTGAGGAGTATTATAGTGGGTGAGGTATGGTGTCAGGGAGTGATGGTAGTAAGTGAGGGATATTATAGTGGGTGAGGTATGGTGTCAGGGAGTGATGGTGGTAGTAAGTGAGGATATTACAGAGGGTGAGGTATGGTGTCAGGGTGTGATTGTAAGTGAGGGAAATTATAGTGGGTGAGGTATGGTGTCAGGGAGTGATGTTAGCAAGTGAGGGAAATTACAGTGGGTGAGGTATTGTGTCACGGATTGATGGTAGTAAGTAAGGGAAAATATAGAGGGTGAGATATGGTGCCAGGGAGTGATGGTAAGAGAGGGAAATTATACTGGGTGAGGTATGGTGTCAGGGAGTGATGGTAAGTGAGGAGTATTATAGTGGGTGAGGTATGGTGTCAGGGAGTGATGGTAAGTGAGGGAAATTATAGTGGGTGAGGTATGGTGTCAGGGAGTGATGGTAGTAAGTGAGGGAAATAATAGTGGGTGAGGTATGGTGTCAGGGAGTGATGGTAAATGAGAATATTATAGTGGGTGAGGTATGGTGTCAGGGAGTGACGGTAGTAAGTGAGGGAAATTATAGTGGGTGAGGTATGGTGTCAGGGATTGATAGTAAGTGACGGATATAATAGTGGGTGAGGAATGGTGTCAGGGAGTGATGGTAGTAAGTGAGGGAAATTATAGAGGGTGAGGTATGGTGTCAGGGAGTGATGGTAAGTGAAGGAAATTATAGTGGGTGAGGTATGGTGTCAGGCAGTTATGGTAGTAAGTGAGGATATTTTAGTGGGTGAGGCATGGTGTCAGGGAGTGATGGTAGTAAGTGAGGGATATTATAGTGGGTGAGGTATGGTGTCAGGGAGTGATGGTAAGTGAAGGAAATTATAGTGGGTGAGGTATGGTGTCAGGGAGTGATGGTAGTAAGTGAGGGATATTATAGTAGGTGAGGTATGGTGTCAGGGAGTGATGGTAAGTGAGGATATTTTAGTGGGTGAGGCATGGTGTCAGGGAGTGATGGTAGAAAGTGAGGAGTATTATAGTGGGTGAGGTATGGTGTCAGGGAGTGACGGTAGTAAGTGAGGAGTATTATAGTGGGTGAGGTATGGTGTCAGGGAGTGATGGTAGTAAATGAGGGAAATTATAGTGGGTGAGGTATGGTGTCAGGGATTGATAGTAAGTGACGGATATAATAGTGGGTGAGGAATGGTGCCAAGGAGTGATGGTAGTAAGAGAGGGAAATTATAGTGGGTGAGGTATGGTGTCAGGGAGTGATGGTAGTAAGTGAGGGAAATTATAGAGGGTGAGGTATGGTGTCAGGGAGTGATGGTAAGTGAAGGAAATTATAGTGGGTGAGGTATGGTGTCAGGGAGTTATGGTAGTAAGTGAGGATATTTTAGTGGGTGAGGCATGGTGTCAGGGAGTGATGGTAGTAAGTGAGGGATATTATAGTGGGTGAGGTATGGTGTCAGGGAGTGATGGTAAGTGAAGGAAATTATAGTGGGTGAGGTATGGTGTCAGGGAGTGATGGTAGTAAGTGAGGGATATTATAGTGGGTGAGGTATGGTGTCAGGGAGTGATGGTAAGTGAGGATATTTTAGTGGGTGAGGCATGGTGTCAGGGAGTGATGGTAGTAAGTGAGGGATATTATAGTGGGTGAGGTATGATGTCAGGGAGTGATGGTAAGTGAAGGAAATTATAGTGTGTGAGGTATGGTGTCAGGGAGTGATGGTAGTAAGTGAGGGATATTATAGTGGGTGAGGTATGGTGTCAGGGAGTGATGGTAGTAAGTGAGGATATTACAGTGGGTGAGGTATGGTGTCAGGGAGTTATGGTAGTAAGTGAGGAGTATTATAGAGGGTGAGGTATGGTGTCAGGGATTGATGGTAGTAAGTGAGGGAAATTATAGTGGGTGAGGTATGGTGTCAGGGAATGATGGTAGTAAGTGAGGGAAATTATAGTGGGTAAGGTGTCAGGGAGTGATGGAAAGTGAGGGAAATTACAGTGGGTGATGTATGGTGCCAGGGAGCGATGGTAAGTGAGGGAAAATATAGTGGGTGAGTTATGGTGCCAGGGAGTGATGGTAAGTGAGGGAAATTACAGTGGGTGAGGTATGGTGCCAGGGAGCGATGGTAAGTGAGGGAAATTATAGTGGGTGAGGTATGGTGCCAGGGAGTGATGGTAAGTGAGGGAAATTATAGTGGGTGAGGTATGGTGTCAGGGAGTGATGTTAGCAAGTGAGGGAAATTACAGTGGGAGAGGTATTGTGTCATGGATTGATGGTTGTAAGTAAGGGAAAATATAGAGGGTGAGATATGGTGCCAGGGAGTGATGGTAAGAGAGGGAAATTATACTGGGTGAGGTATGGTGTCAGGGAGTGATGGTAAGTGAGGAGTATTATAGTGGGTGAGGTATGGTGTCAGGGAGTGATGGTAAGTGACGGATATTATAGTGGGTGAGAAATGGTGTCAGGGAGTGATGGTAGTAAGTGAGGGAAATTATAGTGGGTGAGGTATGGTGTCAGGCAGTGATGGTAGTAAGTGAGGGAAATTATATTGGGTGAGGTATGGTGTCAGGGATTGATGGTAAGTGACGGATATTATAGTGGGTGAGGAATGGAGCCAGGGAGTGATGATAGTAAGTGAGGGAAATTATAATGGATGAGGTATGATGTCAGGGAGTGATGGTAGTGAGGGGTATTACACTGGGAGAGGTATGGTGTCAGGGAGTGATGGTAGTGAGGGAAATTATAGTGGGTGAGGTATGGTGTCAGGGAGTGATGGTAAGTAAGGGAAATTATAGTGGGTGAGGTACGGTGTCAGGGAGTGATGGTAAGTGAGGGGTATTACAGTGGGAGAGGTATGGTGTCAGGGAGTGATTTTAAGTGACGGATATTATAGTGGGTGAGGAATGGTGTCAGGGAGTGATGGTAGTAAGTGAGGGAAATTATAGTGGGTGAGAAATGGTGTCAGAGAGTGATGGTAAGTGAGGGAAATTATAGTGGGTGAGGTATGGTGTCAGGGAGTGATGGTGAGGGAAATTATAGTGGGTGAGGTATGGTGTCAGGGAGTGATGGTAAGTGAGGATATTATAGTTGGTAAGGTATGGTGTCAGGGAGTGATGGTAGTAAGTGAGGGAAATTATAGTGGGTGAGGTATGGTGTCAGGGAGTGATGGTAAGTGAGGGAAATTATAGTGGGTGAGGTATGGTGTCAGGGAGTGATGGTGGTAGTAAGTGAGGATATTACAGAGGGTGAGGTATGGTGTCAGGGTGTGATTGTAAGTGAGGGAAATTATAGTGGGTGAGGTATGGTGTCAGGGAGTGATGTTAGCAAGTGAGGGAAATTACAGTGGGTGAGGTATTGTGTCACGGATTGATGGTAGTAAGTAAGGGAAAATATAGAGGGTGAGATATGGTGCCAGGGAGTGATGGTAAGAGAGGGAAATTATACTGGGTGAGGTATGGTGTCAGGGAGTGATGGTAAGTGAGGAGTATTATAGTGGGTGAGGTATGGTGTCAGGGAGTGATGGTAAGTGAGGGAAATTATAGTGGGAGAGGTATGGTGTCAGGGAGTGATGGTAAGTGAGGGAAATTATAGTGGGTGAGGTATGGTGTCAGGGAGTGATGGTAAGTGTGGATATTATAGTGGGTGAGGTATGGTGTCAGGGAGCGATGGTAAGTGAGGGAAATTATAGTGGGTGAGGTATGGTGTCAGGGAGTGATGGTAAATGAGAATATTATAGTGGGTGAGGTATGGTGTCAGGGAGTGATGGTGGTAGTAAGTGAGGATATTACAGAGGGTGAGGTATGGTGTCAGGGTGTGATTGTAAGTGAGGGAAATTATAGTGGGTGAGGTATGGTGTCAGGGAGTGATGTTAGCAAGTGAGGGAAATTAAAGTGGGTGAGGTATTGTGTCACGGATTGATGGTAGTAAGTAAGGGAAAATATAGAGGGTGAGATATGGTGCCAGGGAGTGATGGTAAGAGAGGGAAATTATACTGGGTGAGGTATGGTGTCAGGGAGTGATGGTAAGTGAGGAGTATTATAGTGGGTGAGGTATGGTGTCAGGGAGTGATGGTAAGTGAGGAGTATTATAGTGGGTGAGGTATGGTGTCAGGGAGTGATGGTAGTAAGTGAGGGAAATTATAGAGGGTGAGGTATGGTGTCAGGGAGTGATGGTAAGTGAAGGAAATTATAGTGGGTGAGGTATGGTGTCAGGGAGTTATGGTAGTAAGTGAGGATATTTTAGTGGGTGAGGCATGGTGTCAGGGAGTGATGGTAGTAAGTGAGGGATATTATAGTGGGTGAGGTATGGTGTCAGGGAGTGATGGTAAGTGAAGGAAATTATAGTGGGTGAGGTATGGTGTCAGGGAGTGATGGTAGTAAGTGAGGATATTTTAGTGGGTGAGGCATGGTGTCAGGGAGTGATGGTAGTAAGTGAGGGATATTATAGTGGGTGAGGTATGGTGTCAGGGAGTGATGGTAGTAAGTGAGGAGTATTATAGTGGGTGAGGTATGGTGTCAGGTAGTGATGGTAAGTGAGGGAAATTATAGTGGGTGAGGTATGGTGTCAGGGAGTGGTGGTAGTAAGTGAGGAGTATTATAGTGGGTGAGGTATGGTGTCAGGTAGTGATGGTAGTGAGGGAAATTATAGTGGGTGAGGTATGGTGTCAGGGAGTGATGGTAAGTGAGGGAAATTATAGTGGGTGAGGTATGGTGTCAGGGAGTGATGGCAAGTGAGTGAAATTATAGTGGGTGAGGTATGGTGCCAGGGATTGATGGTGAGGGGAATTATAGTGGGTGAGGTATGGTGTCAGGGATTGATGGTAGTAAGTGAGGGAAATTATAGTGGGTGAGGTATGGTGTCAGGGAATGATGGTAGTAAGTGAGGGAAATTATAGTGGGTAAGGTATGGTGTCAGGGAGTGATGGTAAGTGAGGGAAATTACAGTGGGTGAGTTATGGTGCCAGGGAGTGATGGTAAGTGAGGGAAATTATAGTGGGTGAGTTATGGTGCCAGGGAGTGATGGTAAGTGAGGGAAATTACAGTGGGTGAGGTATGGTGCAAGGGAGCGATGGTAAGTGAGGGAAATTATAGTGGGTGAGGTATGGTGCCAGGGAGTGATGGTAAGTGAGGGAAATTATAGTGGGTGAGGTATGGTGTCAGGGAGTGATGTTAGCAAGTGAGGGAAATTACAGTGGGTGAGGTATTGTGTCACGGATTGATGGTAGTAAGTAAGGGAAAATATAGAGGGTGAGATATGGTGCCAGGGAGTGATGGTAAGAGAGGGAAATTATACTGGGTGAGGTATGGTGTCAGGGAGTGATGGTAAGTGAGGAGTATTATAGTGGGTGAGGTATGGTGTCAGGGAGTGATGGTAAGTGAGGGAAATTATAGTGGGTGAGGTATGGTGTCAGGGAGTGATGGTAGTAAGTAAGGGAAATTATAGTGGGTGAGATATGGTGTCAGGGAGCGATGGTAAGAGAGGGAAATTATAGTGGGTGAGGTATGGTGTCAGGGAGTGATGGTAAGTGAGGGAAATTATAGTGGGTGAGGAATGGTGTCAGGCAGTGATGGTAGTAAGTGAGGAGTATTATAGTGGGTGAGATATGGTGCCAGGGAGTGATGGTAAGAGAGGGAAATTATACTGGGTGAGGTATGGTGTCAGGGAGTGATGGTAAGTGAGGAGTATTATAGTGGGTGAGGTATGGTGTCAGGGAGTGATGGTAAGTGAGGAAAATTATAGTGGGTGAGGTATGGTGTCAGGGAGTGATGGTAGTAAGTGAGGGAAATTATAGTGGGTGAGGTATGGTGTCAGGCAGTGATGGTAGTAAGTGAGGAGTATTATAGTGGGTGAGGTATGGTGTCAGGGAGTGATGGTAAGTGACGGATATTATAGTGGGTGAGAAATGGTGTCAGGGAGTGATGGTAAGTGAGGGAAATTATAGTGGGTGAGGAATGGTGTCAGGGAGTGATGGTAAGTGTGGATATTATAGTGGGTGAGGTATGGTGTCAGGGAGCGATGGTAAGTGAGGGAAATTATAGTGGGTGAGGTATGGTGTCAGGGAGTGATGGTAAATGAGAATATTATAGTGGGTGAGGTATGGTGTCAGGGAGTGATGGTGGTAGTAAGTGAGGATATTACAGAGGGTGAGGTATGGTGTCAGGGTGTGATTGTAAGTGAGGGAAATTATAGTGGGTGAGGTATGGTGTCAGGGAGTGATGTTAGCAAGGGAGGGAAATTAAAGTGGGTGAGGTATTGTGTCACGGATTGATGGTAGTAAGTAAGGGAAAATATAGAGGGTGAGATATGGTGCCAGGGAGTGATAGTAAGAGAGGGAAATTATACTGGGTGAGGTATGGTGTCAGGGAGTGATGGTAAGTGAGGAGTATTATAGTGGGTGAGGTATGGTGTCAGGGAGTGATGGTAAGTGAGGGAAATTATAGTGGGTGAGGTATGGTGTCAGGGAGTGATGGTAGTAAGTGAGGATATTATAGTGGGTGAGGTATGGTGCCAGGGAGTGATGGTAGTAAGTGAGGGAAATTATAGTGGGTGAGGTATGGTGTCAGGGAGTGATGGTAGTAAGTGAGGAGTATTATAGTGGGTGAGGTATGGTGTCAGGGAGTGATGGTAGTAAGTGAGGGATATTATAGTGGGTGAGGTATGGTGTCAGGGAGTGATGGTGGTAGTAAGTGAGGATATTACAGAGGGTGAGGTATGGTGTCAGGGTGTGATTGTAAGTGAGGGAAATTATAGTGGGTGAGGTATGGTGTCAGGGAGTGATGTTAGCAAGTGAGGGAAATTACAGTGGGTGAGGTATTGTGTCACGGATTGATGGTAGTAAGTAAGGGAAAATATAGAGGGTGAGATATGGTGCCAGGGAGTGATGGTAAGAGAGGGAAATTATACTGGGTGAGGTATGGTGTCAGGGAGTGATGGTAAGTGAGGAGTATTATAGTGGGTGAGGTATGGTGTCAGGGAGTGATGGTAAGTGAGGGAAATTATAGTGGGTGAGGTATGGTGTCAGGGAGTGATGGTAGTAAGTGAGGGAAATAATAGTGGGTGAGGTATGGTGTCAGGGAGTGATGGTAAATGAGAATATTATAGTGGGTGAGGTATGGTGTCAGGGAGTGACGGTAGTAAATGAGGGAAATTATAGTGGGTGAGGTATGGTGTCAGGGATTGATAGTAAGTGACGGATATAATAGTGGGTGAGGAATGGTGTCAGGGAGTGATGGTAGTAAGTGAGGGAAATTATAGAGGGTGAGGTATGGTGTCAGGGAGTGATGGTAAGTGAAGGAAATTATAGTGGGTGAGGTATGGTGTCAGGCAGTTATGGTAGTAAGTGAGGATATTTTAGTGGGTGAGGCATGGTGTCAGGGAGTGATGGTAGTAAGTGAGGGATATTATAGTGGGTGAGGTATGGTGTCAGGGAGTGATGGTAAATGAAGGAAATTATAGTGGGTGAGGTATGGTGTCAGGGAGTGATGGTAGTAAGTGAGGGATATTATAGTGGGTGAGGTATGGTGTCAGGGAGTGATGGTAAGTGAGGATATTTTAGTGGGTGAGGCATGGTGTCAGGGAGTGATGGTAGAAAGTGAGGAGTATTATAGTGGGTGAGGTATGGTGTCAGGGAGTGATGGTAAGTGAGGGAAATTATAGTGGGTGAGGTATGGTGTCAGGGAGTGATGGTAAGTGAGGATATTATAGTGGGTGAGGTATGGTGTCAGAGAGCGATGGTAAGTGAGGGAAATTATAGTGGGTGAGGTATGGTGTCAGGGAGTGATGGTAAATGAGAATATTATAGTGGGTGAGGTATGGTGTCAGGGAGTGACGGTAGTAAGTGAGGAGTATTATAGTGGGTGAGGTATGGTGTCAGGGAGTGATGGTAGTAAGTGAGGGAAATTATAGTGGGTGAGGTATGGTGTCAGGGATTGATAGTAAGTGACGGATATTATAGTGGGTGAGGAATGGTGCCAGGGAGTGATGGTAGTAAGTGAGGGAAATTATAGTGGGTGAGGTATGGTGTCAGGGAGTGATGGTAGTAAGTGAGGGAAATTATAGAGGGTGAGGTATGGTGTCAGGGAGTGATGGTAAGTGAAGGAAATTATAGTGGGTGAGGTATGGTGTCAGGGAGTTATGGTAGTAAGTGAGGATATTTTAGTGGGTGAGGCATGGTGTCAGGGAGTGATGGTAGTAAGTGAGGGATATTATAGTGGGTGAGGTATGGTGTCAGGGAGTGATGGTAAGTGATGGAAATTATAGTGGGTGAGGTATGGTGTCAGGGAGTGATGGTAGTAAGTGAGGGATATTATAGTGGGTGAGGTATGGCGTCAGGGAGTGATGGTAAGTGAGGATATTTTAGTGGGTGAGGCATGGTGTCAGGGAGTGATGGTAGAAAGTGAAGGAAATTATAGTGGGTGAGGTATGGTGTCAGGGAGTGATGGTAGTAAGTGAGGGATATTATAGTGGGTGAGGTATGGTGTCAGGGAGTGATGGTAAGTGAGGGAAATTATAGTGGGTGAGGTATGGTGTCAGGGAGTGATGGTAGGGGAGGGAAATTATAGTAGGTGAGGTATGGTGTCAGGGAGTGATGGTAAGTGAGGGAAAGTATAGTGGGTGAGGTATGGTGTCAGGGAGTGATGGTAGTAAGTGAGGGATATTATAGTGGGTGAGGTATGGTGTCAGGGAGTGATGGTAGTAAGTGAGGGAAATTATAGTGGGTGAGGTATGGTGTCAGGGAGTGATGGTAGTAAGTGAGGGATATTATAGTGGGTGAGGTATGGTGTCAGGTAGTGATGGTAAGTGAGGGAAATTATAGTGGGTGAGGTATGGTGTCAGGGAGTGATGGTAGTAAGTGAGGGAAATTATAGTGGGTGAGGTATGGTGTCAGGGAGTGATGGTAGTAAGTGAGGAGAATTATAGTGGGTGAGGTATGGTGTCAGGGAGTGATGGCAAGAGAGGGAAATTATAGTGGGTGAGGTATGGTACCAGGGATTGATGGTGAGGGAAATTATAGTGGGTGAGGTATGGTGTCAGGGATTGATGGTAGTAAGTGAGGGAAATTATAGTGGGTGAGGTATGGTGTCAGGGAATGATGGTAGTAAGTGAGGGAAATTATAGTGGGTATGGTGCCAGGGAGCGATGGTAAGTGAGGGAAAATATAGTGGGTGAGTTATGGTGCCAGGGAGTGATGGTAAGTGAGGGAAATTACAGTGGGTGAGGTATGGTGTCAGGGAGTGATGGTAGTAAGTGAGGGATATTATAGTGGGTGAGGTATGGTGTCAGGTAGTGATGGTAAGTGAGGGAAATTATAGTGGGTGAGGTATGGTGTCAGGGAGTGATGGTAGTAAGTGAGGGAAATTATAGTGGGTGAGGTATGGTGTCAGGGAGTGATGGTAGTAAGTGAGGAGAATTATAGTGGGTGAGGTATGGTGTCAGGGAGTGATGGCAAGAGAGGGAAATTATAGTGGGTGAGGTATGGTGCCAGGGATTGATGGTGAGGGAAATTATAGTGGGTGAGGTATGGTGTCAGGGATTGATGGTAGTAAGTGAGGGAAATTATAGTGGGTGAGGTATGGTGTCAGGGAATGATGGTAGTAAGTGAGGGAAATTATAGTGGGTATGGTGCCAGGGAGCGATGGTAAGTGAGGGAAAATATAGTGGGTGAGTTATGGTGCCAGGGAGTGATGGTAAGTGAGGGAAATTACAGTGGGTGAGGTATGGTGCCAGGGAGCGATGGTAAGTGAGGGAAATTATAGTGGGTGAGGTATGGTGCCAGGGAGTGATGGTAAGTGAGGGAAATTATAGTGGGTGAGGTATGGTGTCAGGGAGTGATGTTAGCAAGTGAGGGAAATTACAGTGGGAGAGGTATTGTGTCACGGATTGATGGTTGTAAGTAAGGGAAAATATAGAGGGTGAGATATGGTGCCAGGGAGTGATGGTAAGAGAGGGAAATTATACTGGGTGAGGTATGGTGTCAGGGAGTGATGGTAAGTGAGGAGTATTATAGTGGGTGAGGTATGGTGTCAGGGAGTGATGGTAAGTGAGGGAAATTATAGTGGGTGAGGTATGGTGTCAGGGAGTGATGGTAGTAAGTGAGGGAAATTATAGTGGGTGAGGTATGGTGTCAGGCAGTGATGGTAGTAAGTGAGGAGTATTATAGTGGGTGAGGTATGGTGTCAGGGAGTGATGGTAAGTGACGGATATTATAGTGGGTGAGAAATGGTGTCAGGGAGTGATGGTAGTAAGTGAGGGAAATTATAGTGGGTGAGGTATGGTGTCAGGCAGTGATGGTAGTAAGTGAGGGAAATTATATTGGGTGAGGTATGGTGTCAGGGATTGATGGTAAGTGACGGATATTATAGTGGGTGAGGAATGGTGCCAGGGAGTGATGATAGTAAGTGAGGGAAATTATAATGGATGAGGTATGATGTCAGGGAGTGATGGTAGTGAGGGGTATTACACTGGGAGAGGTATGGTGTCAGGGAGTGATGGTAGTGAGGGAAATTATAGTGGGTGAGGTATGGTGTCAGGGAGTGATGGTAAGTAAGGGAAATTATAGTGGGTGAGGTACGGTGTCAGGGAGTGATGGTAAGTGAGGGGTATTACAGTGGGAGAGGTATGGTGTCAGGGAGTGATTTTAAGTGACGGATATTATAGTGGGTGAGGAATGGTGTCAGGGAGTGATGGTAGTAAGTGAGGGAAATTATAGTGGGTGAGAAATCGTGTCAGAGAGTGATGGTAAGTGAGGGAAATTATAGTGGGTGAGGTATGGTGTCAGGGAGTGATGGTGAGGGAAATTATAGTGGGTGAGGTATGGTGTCAGGGAGTGATGGTAAGTGAGGATATTATAGTTGGTAAGGTATGGTGTCAGGGAGTGATGGTAGTAAGTGAGGGAAACTATAGTGGGTGAGGTATGGTGTCAGGGAGTGATGGTAAATGAGAATATTATAGTGGGTGAGGTATGGTGTCAGGGAGTGATGGTGGTAGTAAGTGAGGATATTACAGAGGGTGAGGTATGGTGTCAGGGTGTGATTGTAAGTGAGGGAAATTATAGTGGGTGAGGTATGGTGTCAGGGAGTGATGTTAGCAAGTGAGGGAAATTACAGTGGGTGAGGTATTGTGTCACGGATTGATGGTAGTAAGTAAGGGAAAATATAGAGGGTGAGATATGGTGCCAGGGAGTGATGGTAAGAGAGGGAAATTATACTGGGTGAGGTATGGTGTCAGGGAGTGATGGTAAGTGAGGGAAATTATAGTGGGTGAGGTATGGTGTCAGGGAGTGATGGTAGTAAGTGAGGATATTATAGTGGGTGAGGTATGGTGTCAGGGAGTGATGGTAGTAAGTGAGGGAAATTATAGTGGGTGAGGTATGGTGTCAGGGAGTGATGGTAAATGAGAATATTATAGTGGGTGAGGTATGGTGTCAGGGAGTGACGGTAGTAAGTGAGGAGTATTATAGTGGGTGAGGTATGGTGTCAGGGAGTGATGGTAGTAAGTGAGGGAAATTATAGTGGGTGAGGTATGGTGTCAGGGATTGATAGTAAGTGACGGATATTATAGTGGGTGAAGAATGGTGCCAGGGAGTGATGGTAGTAAGAGAGGGAAATTATAGTGGGTGAGGTATGGTGTCAGGGAGTGATGGTAGTAAGTGAGGGAAATTATAGAGGGGAGGTATCGTGTCAGGGAGTGATGGTAAGTGAAGGAAATTATAGTGGGTGAGGTATGGTGTCAGGGAGTTATGGTAGTGAGGGAAATTATAGTGGGTGAGGTATGGTGTCAGGGAGTGATGGTAAGTGAGGGAAATTATAGTGGGTGAGGTATGGTGTCAGGGAGTGATGGCAAGTGAGTGAAATTATAGTGGGTGAGGTATGGTGCCAGGGATTGATGGTGAGGGAAATTATAGTGGGTGAGATATGGTGTCAGGGAGCGATGGTAAGAGAGGGAAATTATAGTGGGTGAGGTATGGTGTCAGGGAGTGATGGTAAGTGAGGGAAATTATAGTGGGTGAGGTATGGTGTCAGGCAGTGATGGTAGTAAGTGAGGAGTATTATAGTGGGTGAGGTATGGTGTCAGGGAGTGATGGTAAGTGACGGATATTATAGTGGGTGAGAAATGGTGTCAGGGAGTGATGGTAGTAAGTGAGGGAAATTATAGTGGGTGAGGTATGGTGTCAGGCAGTGATGGTAGTAAGTGAGGGAAATTATATTGGGTGAGGTATGGTGTCAGGGATTGATGGTAAGTGACGGATATTATAGTGGGTGAGGAATGGTGCCAGGGAGTGATGATAGTAAGTGAGGGAAATTATAATGGATGAGGTATGATGTCAGGGAGTGATGGTAGTGAGGGGTATTACACTGGGAGAGGTATGGTGTCAGGGAGTGATGGTAGTGAGGGAAATTATAGTGGGTGAGGTATGGTGTCAGGGAGTGATGGTAAGTAAGGGAAATTATAGTGGGTGAGGTACGGTGTCAGGGAGTGATGGTAAGTGAGGGGTATTACAGTGGGAGAGGTATGGTGTCAGGGAGTGATTTTAAGTGACGGATATTATAGTGGGTGAGGAATGGTGTCAGGGAGTGATGGTAGTAAGTGAGGGAAATTATAGTGGGTGAGAAATGGTGTCAGAGAGTGATGGTAAGTGAGGGAAATTATAGTGGGTGAGGTATGGTGTCAGGGAGTGATGGTGAGGGAAATTATAGTGGGTGAGGTATGGTGTCAGGGAGTGATGGTAAGTGAGGATATTATAGTTGGTAAGGTATGGTGTCAGGGAGTGATGGTAGTGAGGGAAATTATAGTGGGTGAGGTACGGTGTCAGGGAGTGATGGTAAGTGAGGGAAATTATAGTGGGTGAGGTATGGTGTCAGGGAGTGATGGTGGTAGTAAGTGAGGATATTACAGAGGGTGAGGTATGGTGTCAGGGTGTGATTGTAAGTGAGGGAAATTATAGTGGGTGAGGTATGGTGTCAGGGAGTGATGTTAGCAAGTGAGGGAAATTACAGTGGGTGAGGTATTGTGTCACGGATTGATGGTAGTAAGTAAGGGAAAATATAGAGGGTGAGATATGGTGCCAGGGAGTGATGGTAAGAGAGGGAAATTATACTGGGTGAGGTATGGTGTCAGGGAGTGATGGTAAGTGAGGAGTATTATAGTGGGTGAGGTATGGTGTCAGGGAGTGATGGTAAGTGAGGGAAATTATAGTGGGTGAGGTATGGTGTCAGGGAGTGATGGTAAGTGAGGGAAATTATAGTGGGTGAGGTATGGTGTCAGGGAGTGATGGTAAGTGTGGATATTATAGTGGGTGAGGTATGGTGTCAGGGAGCGATGGTAGCAAGTGAGGGAAATTACAGTGGGTGAGGTATTGTGTCACGGATTGATGGTAGTAAGTAAGGGAAAATATAGAGGGTGAGATATGGTGCCAGGGAGTGATGGTAAGAGAGGGAAATTATACTGGGTGAGGTATGGTGTCAGGGAGTGATGGTAAGTGAGGAGTATTATAGTGGGTGAGGTATGGTGTCAGGGAGTGATGGTAAGTGAGGGAAATTATAGTGGATGAGGTATGGTGTCAGGGAGTGATGGTAAGTGAGGGAAATTATAGTGGGTGAGGTATGGTGTCAGGGAGTGATGGTAAGTGTGGATATTATAGTGGGTGAGGTATGGTGTCAGGGAGCGATGGTAAGTGAGGGAAATTATAGTGGGTGAGGTATGGTGTCAGGGAGTGATGGTAAATGAGAATATTATAGTGGGTGAGGTATGGTGTCAGGGAGTGATGGTGGTAGTAAGTGAGGATATTACAGAGGGTGAGGTATGGTGTCAGGGTGTGATTGTAAGTGAGGGAAATTATAGTGGGTGAGGTATGGTGTCAGGGAGTGATGTTAGCAAGTGAGGGAAATTAAAGTGGGTGAGGTATTGTGTCACGGATTGATGGTAGTAAGTAAGGGAAAATATAGAGGGTGAGATATGGTGCCAGGGAGTGATGGTAAGAGAGGGAAATTATACTGGGTGAGGTATGGTGTCAGGGAGTGATGGTAAGTGAGGAGTATTATAGTGGGTGAGGTATGGTGTCAGGGAGTGATTGTAAGTGAGGGAAATTATAGTGGGTGAGGTATGGTGTCAGGCAGTGATGGTAGTAAGTGAGGATATTATAGTGGGTGAGGTATGGTGTCAGGGAGTGATGGTAGTAAGTGAGGGAAATTAGAGTGGGTGAGGTATGGTGTCAGGGAGTGATGGTAAATGAGAATATTATAGTGGGTGAGGTATGGTGTCAGGGAGTGACGGTAGTAAGTGAGGAGTATTATAGTGGGTGAGGTATGGTGTCAGGGAGTGATGGTAGTAAGTGAGGGAAATTATAGTGGGTGAGGTATGGTGTCAGGGATTGATAGTAAGTGACGGATATTATAGTGGGTGAGGAATGGTGCCAGGGAGTGATGGTAGTAAGAGAGGGAAATTATAGTGGGTGAGGTATGGTGTCAGGGAGTGATGGTAGTAAGTGAGGGAAATTATAGAGGGTGAGGTATGGTGTCAGGGAGTGATGGTAAGTGAAGGAAATTATAGTGGGTGAGGTATGGTGTCAGGGAGTTATGGTAGTAAGTGAGGATATTTTAGTGGGTGAGGCATGGTGTCAGGGATTGATGGTAGTAAGTGAGGGATATTATAGTGGGTGAGGTATGGTGTCAGGGAGTGATGGTAAGTGAAGGAAATTATAGTGGGTGAGGTATGGTGTCAGGGAGTGATGGTAGTAAGTGGGGATATTATAGTGGGTGAGGTATGGTGTCAGGTAGTGATGGTAAGTGAGGGAAATTATAGTGGGTGAGGTATGGTGTCAGGGAGTGATGGTAGTAAGTGAGGGAAATTATAGTGGGTGAGGGATGGTGTCAGGGAGTGGTGGTAGTAAGTGAGGAGTATTATAGTGGGTGAGGTATGGTGTCAGGTAGTGATGGTAGTGAGGGAAATTATAGTGGGTGAGGTATGGTGTCAGGGAGTGATGGTAAGTGAGGGAAATTATAGTGGGTGAGGTATGGTGTCAGGGAGTGATGGCAAGTGAGTGAAATTATAGTGGGTGAGGTATGGTGCCAGGGATTGATGGTGAGGGAAATTATAGTGGGTGAGGTATGGTCAGGGATTGATGGTAGTAAGTGAGGGAAATTATAGTGGGTGAGGTATGGTGTCAGGGAATGATGGTAGTAAGTGAGGGAAATTATAGTGGGTAAGGTATGGTGTCAGGGAGTGATGGTAAGTGAGGGAAATTACAGTGGGTGAGTTATGGTGCCAGGGAGTGATGGTAAGTGAGGGAAATTATAGTGGGTGAGTTATGGTGCCAGGGAGTGATGGTAAGTGAGGGAAATTACAGTGGGTGAGGTATGGTGCAAGGGAGCGATGGTAAGTGAGGGAAATTATAGTGGGTGAGGTATGGTGCCAGGGAGTGATGGTAAGTGAGGGAAATTATAGTGGGTGAGGTATGGTGTCAGGGAGTGATGGTAGTAAGTGAGGGATATTATAGTGGGTGAGGTATGGTGTCAGGGAGTGATGGTGGTAGTAAGTGAGGATATTACAGAGGGTGAGGTATGGTGTCAGGGTGTGATTGTAAGTGAGGGAAATTATAGTGGGTGAGGTATGGTGTCAGGGAGTGATGTTAGCAAGTGAGGGAAATTACAGTGGGTGAGGTATTGTGTCACGGATTGATGGTAGTAAGTAAGGGAAAATATAGAGGGTGAGATATGGTGCCAGGGAGTGATGGTAAGAGAGGGAAATTATACTGGGTGAGGTATGGTGTCAGGGAGTGATGGTAAGTGAGGAGTATTATAGTGGGTGAGGTATGGTGTCAGGGAGTGATGGTAAGTGAGGGAAATTATAGTGGGTGAGGTATGGTGTCAGGGAGTGATGGTAAGTGTGGATATTATAGTGGGTGAGGTATGGTGTCAGGGAGCGATGGTAAATGAGAATATTATAGTGGGTGAGGTATGGTGTCAGGGAGTGATGGTGGTAGTAAGTGAGGATATTACAGAGGGTGAGGTATGGTGTCAGGGTGTGATTGTAAGTGAGGGAAATTATAGTGGGTGAGGTATGGTGTCAGGGAGTGATGTTAGCAAGTGAGGGAAATTACAGTGGGTGAGGTATTGTGTCACGGATTGATGGTAGTAAGTAAGGGAAAATATAGAGGGTGAGATATGGTGCCAGGGAGTGATGGTAAGAGAGGGAAATTATACTGGGTGAGGTATGGTGTCAGGGAGTGATGGTAAGTGAGGAGTATTATAGTGGGTGAGGTATGGGGTCAGGGAGTGATGGTAAGTGAGGGAAATTATAGTGGGTGAGGTATGGTGTCAGGGAGTGATGGTAGTAAGTGAGGGAAATTATAGTGTGTGAGGTATGGAGTCAGGGAGTGATGGTAAATAAGAATATTATAGTGGGTGAGGTATGGTGTCAGGGAGTGACGGTAGTAAGTGAGGAGTATTATAGTGGGTGAGGTATGGTGTCAGGGAGTGATGGTAGTAAGTGAGGGAAATTATAGTGGGTGAGGTATGGTGTCAGGGATTGATAGTAAGTGACGGATATAATAGTGGGTGAGGAATGGTGCCAAGGAGTGATGGTAGTAAGAGAGGGAAATTATAGTGGGTGAGGTATGGTGTCAGGGAGTTATGGTAGTAAGTGAGGATATTTTAGTGGGTGAGGCATGGTGTCAGGGAGTGATGGTAGTAAGTGAGGGATATTATAGTGGGTGAGGTATGGTGTCAGGGAGTGATGGTAAGTGAAGGAAATTATAGTGGGTGAGGTATGGTGTCAGGGAGTGATGGTAGTAAGTGAGGGATATTATAGTGGGTGAGGTATGGTGTCAGGGAGTGATGGTAAGTGAGGATATTTTAGTGGGTGAGGCATGGTGTCAGGGAGTGATGGTAGTAAGTGAGGGATATTATAGTGGGTGAGGTATGATGTCAGGGAGTGATGGTAAGTGAAGGAAATTATAGTGGGTGAGGTATGGTGTCAGGGAGTGATGGTAGTAAGTGAGGATATTACAGTGGGTGAGGTATGGTGTCAGGGAGTTATGGTAGTAAGTGAGGAGTATTATAGTGGGTGAGGTATGGTGTCAGGGAGTGATGGTAAGTGAGGGAAATTATAGTGGGTGAGGTATGGTGTCAGGGAGTGATGGTAAGTGAGGATATTATAGTGGGTGAGGTATGGTGTCAGGGAGTGATGGTAGTAAGTGAGGGATATTATAGTGGGTGAGGTATGGTGTCAGGGAGTGATGGTAAGTGAGGATATTTTAGTGGGTGAGGCATGGTGTCAGGGAGTGATGGTAGTAAGTGAGGGATATTATAGTGGGTGAGGTATGATGTCAGGGAGCGATGGTTAGTGAGGGAAATTATAGTGGGTGAGGTATGGTGTCAGGGAGTGATGGTAAATGAGAATATTATAGTGGGTGAGGTATGGTGTCAGGGAGTGACGGTAGTAAGCGAGGAGTATTATAGTGGGTGAGGTATGGTGTCAGGGAGTGATGGTAGTAAGTGAGGGAAATTATAGTGGGTGAGGTATGGTGTCAGGGATTGATAGTAAGTGACGGATATTATAGTGGGTGAGGAATGGTGCCAGGGAGTGATGGTAGTAAGTGAGGGAAATTATAGTGGGTGAGGTATGGTGTCAGGGAGTGATGGTAGTAAGTGAGGGAAATTATAGAGGGTGAGGTATGGTGTCAGGGAGTGATGGTAAGTGAAGGAAATTATAGTGGGTGAGGTATGGTGTCAGGGAGTTATGGTAGTAAGTGAGGATATTTTAGTGGGTGAGGCATGGTGTCAGGGAGTGATGGTAGTAAGTGAGGGATATTATAGTGGGTGAGGTATGGTGTCATGGAGTGATGGTAAGTGATGGAAATTATAGTGGGTGAGGTATGGTGTCAGGGAGTGATGGTAGTAAGTGAGGGATATTATAGTGGGTGAGGTATGGCGTCAGGGAGTGATGGTAAGTGAGGATATTTTAGTGGGTGAGGCATGGTGTCAGGGAGTGATGGTAGTAAGTGAGGGATATTATAGTGGGTGAGGTATGGTGTCAGGGAGTGATGGTAAGTGAGGGAAATTATAGTGGGTGAGGTATGGTGTCAGGGAGTGATGGTAGGGGAGGGAAATTATAGTAGGTGAGGTATGGTGTCAGGGAGTGATGGTAAGTGAGGGAAAGTATAGTGGGTGAGGTATGGTGTCAGGGAGTGATGGTAGTAAGTGAGGGATATTATAGTGGGTGAGGTATGGTGTCAGGGAGTGATGGTAGTAAGTGAGGGAAATTATAGTGGGTGAGGTATGGTGTCAGGGAGTGATGGTAGTAAGTGAGGGATATTATAGTGGGTGAGGTATGGTGTCAGGTAGTGATGGTAAGTGAGGGAAATTATAGTGGGTGAGGTATGGTGTCAGGGAGTGATGGTAGTAAGTGAGGGAAATTATAGTGGGTGAGGTATGGTGTCAGGTAGTGATGGTAGTGAGGGAAATTATAGTGGGTGAGGTATGGTGTCAGGGAGTGATGGTAAGTGAGGGAAATTATAGTGGGTGAGGTATGGTGTCAGGGAGTGATGGCAAGAGAGGGAAATTATAGTGGGTGAGGTATGGTGCCAGGGATTGATGGTGAGGGAAATTATAGTGGGTGAGGTATGGTGTCAGGGAGTGATGGTAGTAAGTGAGGGATATTATAGTGGGTGAGGTATGGTGTCAGGTAGTGATGGTAAGTGAGGGAAATTATAGTGGGTGAGGTATGGTGTCAGGGAGTGATGGTAGTAAGTGAGGAGAATTATAGTGGGTGAGGTATGGTGTCAGGTAGTGATGGTAGTGAGGGAAATTATAGTGGGTGAGGTATGGTGTCAGGGAGTGATGGTAAGTGAGGGAAATTATAGTGGGTGAGGTATGGTGTCAGGGAGTGATGGCAAGAGAGGGAAATTATAGTGGGTGAGGTATGGTGCCAGGGATTGATGGTGAGGGAAATTATAGTGGGTGAGGTATGGTGTCAGGGATTGATGGTAGTAAGTGAGGGAAATTATAGTGGGTGAGGTATGGTGTCAGGGAATGATGGTAGTAAGTGAGGGAAATAATAGTGGGTAAGGTGTCAGGGAGTGATGGAAAGTGAGGGAAATTACAGTGGGTGATGTATGGTGCCAGGGAGCGATGGTAAGTGAGGGAAAATATAGTGGGTGAGATATGGTGCCAGGGAGTGATGGTAAGTGAGGGAAATTACAGTGGGTGAGGTATGGTGCCAGGGAGCGATGGTAAGTGAGGGAAATTATACTGGGTGAGGTATGGTGTCAGGGAGTGATGGTAAGTGAGGAGTATTATAGTGGGTGAGGTATGGTGTCAGGGAGTGATGGTAGTAAGTGAGGGAAATTATAGTGGGTGAGGTATGGTGTCAGGCAGTGATGGTAGTAAGTGAGGAGTATTATAGTGGGTGAGGTATGGTGTCAGGGAGTGATGGTAAGTGACGGATATTATAGTGGGTTAGAAATGGTGTCAGGGAGTGATGGTAGTGAGGGAAATTATAGTGGGTGAGGTATGGTGTCAGGCAGTGATGGTAGTAAGTGAGGGAAATTATATTGGGTGAGGTATGGTGTCAGGGAGTGATGGTAAGTGACGGATATTATAGTGGGTGAGGTATGGTGTCAGGGAGTTATGGTAGTAAGTGAGGATATTTTAGTGGGTGAGGCATGGTGTCAGGGAGTGATGGTAGTAAGTGAGGGATATTATAGTGGGTGAGGTATGGTGTCAGGGAGTGATGGTAGTGAGGGAAATTATAGTGGGTGAGGTATGGTGTCAGGGAGTGATGGTAAGTAAGGGAAATTATAGTGGGTGAGGTACGGTGTCAGGGAGTGATGGTAAGTGAGGGGTATTACAGTGGGAGAGGTATGGTGTCAGGGAGTGATTTTAAGTGACGGATATTATAGTGGGTGAGGAATGGTGTCAGGGAGTGATGGTAGTAAGTGAGGGAAATTATAGAGGGTGAGAAATGGTGTCAGAGAGTGATGGTAAGTGAGGGAAATTATAGTGGGTGAGGTATGGTGTCAGGGAGTGATGGTGAGGGAAATTATAGTGGGTAAGGTATGGTGTCAGGGAGTGATGGTAAGTGAGGATATTATAGTTGGTAAGGTATGGTGTCAGGGAGTGATGGTAGTAAGTGAGGATATTACAGAGGGTGAGGTATGGTGTCAGGGTGTAATTGTAAGTGAGGGAAATTATAGTGGGTGAGGTATGGTGTCAGGGAGTGATGTTAGCAAGTGAGGGAAATTACAGTGGGTGAGGTATTGTGTCACGGATTGATGGTAGTAAGTAAGGGAAAATATAGAGGGTGAGATATGGTGCCAGGGAGTGATGGTGAGAGGGAAATTATACTGGGTGAGGTATGGTGTCAGGGAGTGATGGTAAGTGAGGAGTATTATAGTGGGTGAGGTATGGTGTCAGGGAGTGATGGTAAGTGAGGGAAATTATAGTGGGTGAGGTATGGTGTCAGGGAGTGATGGTAAGTGAGGGAAATTATAGTGGGTGAGGTATGGTGTCAGGGAGTGATGGTAAGTGTGGATATTATAGTGGGTGAGGTATGGTGTCAGGGAGTGATGGTAGTAAGTGAGGGAAATTATAGTGGGTGAGGTATGGTGTCAGGGAGTGATGGTAAATGAGAATATTATAGTGGGTGAGGTATGGTGTCAGGGAGTGACGGTAGTAAGTGAGGAGTATTATAGTGGGTGAGGTATGGTGTCAGGGAGTGATGGTAGTAAGTGAGGGAAATTATAGTGGGTGAGGTATGGTGTCAGGGATTGATAGTAAGTGACGGATATTATAGTGGGTGAGGAATGGTGCCAGGGAGTGATGGTAGTAAGAGAGGGAAATTATAGTGGGTGAGGTATGGTGTCAGGGAATGATGGTAGTAAGTGAGGGAAATTATAGTGGGTGAGGTATGGTGTCAGGGAATGATGGTAGTAAGTGAGGGAAATTATAGTGGGTGAGGAATGGTGTCTGGGAGTGATGGTAGTAAGTGAGGATATTATAGTGGGTGAGGTATGGTGTCAGGGAATGATGGTAGTAAGTGAGGGAAATTATAGTGGGTGAGGTATGGTGCCAGGGAGTGATGGTAAGTGAGGGAAATTATAGTGGGTGAGGTATGGTGTCAGGGAGTGATGTTAGCAAGTGAGGGAAATTACAGTGGGTGAGGTATTGTGTCACGGATTGATGGTAGTAAGTAAGGGAAAATATAGAGGGTGAGATATGGTGCCAGGGAGTGATGGTAAGAGAGGGAAATTATACTGGGTGAGGTATGGTGTCAGGGAGTGATGGTAAGTGAGGAGTATTATAGTGGGTGAGGTATGGTGTCATGGACTGATGGTAAGTGAGGGAAATTATAGTGGGTGAGGTATGGTGTCAGGGAGTGATGGTAGTAAGTAAGGGAAATTATAGAGGGTGAGATATGGTGCCAGGGAGCGATGGTAAGTGAGGGAAATTATAGTGGGTGAGGTATGGTGTCAGGGAGTGATGGTAAGTGAGGGAAATTATAGTGGGTGAGGTATGGTGTCAGGGAGTGATGGTAGTAAGTGAGGATATTACAGTGGGTGAGGTATGGTGTCAGGCAGTGATGGTATTAAGTGAGGAGTATTATAGTGGGTGAGGTATGGTGTCAGGGAGTGATGGCAAGTGAAAGAAATTATAGTGGGTGAGGTATGGTGTCAGGGATTGATGGTAAGTGACGGATATTATAGTGGGTGAGAAATGGTGTCAGGGAGTGATGGTAGTAAGTTAGGGAAATTATAGTGGGTGAGGTATGGTGTCAGGCAGTGATGGTAGTAAGTGAGGGAAATTATAGTGGGTGAGGTATGGTGTCAGGGATTGATGGTAAGTGAGGGAAATTATAGTGGGTGAGGTATGGTGTCAGGGAGTGTTGGTAGTAAGTGAGGGAAATTATAGAGGGTGAGGTATGGTGTCAGGGAGAGATGGTAATTGAGGATATTATAGTGGGTGAGGTGTGGTGTCAGGGAGTGATGGTAGTGAGGGATTATATAGTGGGTGAGGTATGGTGTCAGGGAGTGATGGTAAGTGAGGGAAATTATAGTGGGTGAGATATGGTGTCAGGAAGTGATGGTAAGTGAGGGATATTATAGTGGGTGAGGTATGGTGTCAGGGAGTGATGGTAAGTGAGGATATTATAGTGGGTGAGGTATGGTGTCAGGGAGTTATGGTAGTAAGTGAGGATATTATAGTGGGTGAGGTATGGTGTCAGGGAGTGGTGGTAGTAAGTGAGGATATTACAGTGGGTGAGGTATGGTGTCAGGGAGTGATGGTAGTAAGTGAGGGAAATTATATTGGGTGAGGTATGGTGTCAGGGAGTTATGGTAGTAAGTGAGGATATTATAGTGGGTGAGGTATGGTGTCAGGGAGTGATGGTAAGTGAGGGAAATTATAGTGGGTGAGATATGGTGTCAGGGAGTGAAGGTAGTAAGTGAGGGAAATTATAGTGGGTGAGGTATGGTGTCAGGGAGTAATGGTAAGTGAGGATATTATAGTGGGTGAGGTATGGTGTCAGGGAGTGATGGTAGTAAGTGAGGGAAATTATAGTGGGTGAGGTATGGTGTCAGGCAGTGATGGTAGTAAGTGAGGGAAATTATATTGGGTGAGGTATGATGTCAGGGAGTGATGGGAGTGAGGGGTATTATAGTGGGTGAGGTATGGTGTCAGGGAGTGATGGTAGTAAGTGAGGTAAATTATAGTGGGTGAGGTATGGTGTCAGGGAGTGATGGTAGTAAGTGAGGGGTATTATAGTGGGTGAGATATGGTGTCAGGGAGTGATGGTAAGTGAGGATATTACAGTGGGTGAGGTATGGTGTCAGGGAGTGATGGTAAGTGAGGGAAATTATAGTGGGTGAGGCATGGTGTCAGGGAGTGATGGTAGTAAGTGAGGGAAATTATAGTGGGTGAGGTATGGTGTCAGGGAGTGATGGTAAGTGAGGGAAAGTATAGTGGGTGAGGTATGGTGTCATGGAGTGATGGTAAGTGAGGGATTATAGTGGGTGAGGTATGGTGTCAGGGAGTGATGGGTGAGGTATGGTGTCAGGGAGTGATGGTAAGTGAGGGAAATTATAGTGGGTGAGGTATTTTGTCAGGGAGTGATGGTAAGTGAGGGAAATTATAGTGGGTGAGGTATGGTGTCAGGGAGTGATGGTAGTAAGTGAGGAGTATTATAGTGGGTGAGGTATGGTGTCAGGTAGTGATGGTAAGTGAGGGAAATTATAGTGGGTGAGGTATGGTGTCAGGGAGTGATGGTAAGTGAGGGAAATTATAGTGGGTGAGGTATGGTGTCAGGGAGTGATGGTAGTAAGTGAGGAGTATTATAGTGGGTGAAGTATGGTGTCAGGTAGTGATGGTAAGTGAGGGAAATTATAGTGGGTGAGGTACGGTGTCAGGGAGTGATGGTAGTAAGTGAGGGAAATTATAGTGGGTGATGTATGGTGTCAGGGTGTGATGGTAAGTGAGGGAAATTATAGTGGGTGAGGTATGGTGTCAGGGAGTGATGGTAGTAAGTGAGGGAAATTATAGTGGGTGAGGTATGGTGTCAGGGAGTGATGGTAAGTGAGGGAAATTATAGTGGGTGAGGTATGGTGTCAGGGAGTGATGGTAGGTGAGGGATTATATAGTGGGTGAGGTATGGTGTTAGGGAGTGATGGTAGTAAGTGAGGGAAATTATAGTGGGTGAGGTATGGTGTCAGGGAGTGATGGTAGTAAGTGAGGGAAATTATAGTGGGTGAGGTATGGTGTCAGGGAGTGATGGTAAGTGAGGGAAAGTATAGTGGGTGAGGTATGGTGTCAGGGAGTGATGGTAAGTGAGGGAAATTATAGTGGGTGAGGTATGGTGTCAGGGAGTGATGGTAAGTGAGGATATTATAGTTGGTAAGGTATGGTGTCAGGGAGTGATGGTAGTAAGTGAGGGAAATTATAGTGGGTGAGGTATGGTGTCAGGGAGTGATGGTAAGTGAGGGAAATTATAGTGGGTGAGGTATGGTGTCAGGGAGTGATGGTAGTAAGTGAGGATATTATAGTGGGTGAGGTATGGTGTCAGGGAGTGATGGTAGTGAGGGAAATTATAGTGGGTGAGGTATGGTGTCAGGGAGTTATGGTAGTAAGTGAGGGAAATTATAGTGGTTGAGGTATGGTGTCAGGGAGTGATGGTAAATTAGAATATTATAGTGGGTGAGGTATGGTGTCAGGGAGTGACGGTAGTAAGTGAGGATTATTATAGTGGGTGATGTATGGTGTCAGGGAGTGATGATAAGTGAGGGATATTACAGTGGGTGAGGTATGGTGTCAGGGAGTGATGGTAAGTGAAGGAAATTATAGTGGGTGAGGTATGGTGTCAGGGATTGATGGTAGTAAGAGAGGGATATTATAGTGGGTGAGGTATGGTGTCAGGGAGTGATGGTAAGTGAGGATATTATAGTGGGTGAGGTATGGTGTCAGAGAGTGATGGTAGTAAGTGAGGGATATTAGAGTGGGTGAGGTATGGTGTCAGGGAGTGATGGTAGTAAGTGAGGATATTTTAGTGGGTGAGGCATGGTGTCAGGGAGTGATGGTAGTAAGTGAGGGATATTATAGTGGGTGAGGTATGGTGTCAGGGAGTGATGGTAAGTGAGGATATTATAGTGGGTGAGGTATGGTGTCAGGGAGTGATGGTAAGTGAAAGAAATTACAGTGGGTGAGGTATGGTGTCAGGGAGTTATGGTAGTAAGTGAGGATATTTTAGTGGGTGAGGCATGGTGTCAGGGAGTGATGGTAGTAAGTGAGGGATATTATAGTGGGTGAGGTATGGTGTCAGGGAGTGATGGTAGAAAGTGAGGAGTATTATAGTGGGTGAGGTATGGTGTCAGGTAGTGATGGTAGTAAGTGAGGGAAATTATAGTGGGTGAGGTATGGTGTCAGGGAGTGATGGTAGTAAGTGAGGGAAATTATAGTGGGTGAGGTATGGTGTCAGGGAGTGATGGTAAGTGAGGGAAATTATAGTGGGTGAGGTATGGTGTCAGGGAGTGATGGTAAGTGAGGGAAATTATAGTGGGTGAGGTATGGTGTCAGGGAGTGATGGTAGTAAGTGAGGAGTATTATAGTGGGTGAAGTATGGTGTCAGGTAGTGATGGTAAGTGAGGGAAATTATAGTGGGTGAGGTATGGTGTCAGGGAGTGATGGTAAGTGAGGGAAATTATAGTGGGTGAGGTATGGTGTCAGGGAGTGATGGTAAGTGAGGATATTATAGTTGGTAAGGTATGGTGTCAGGGAGTGATGGTAGTAAGTGAGGGAAATTATAGTGGGTGAGGTATGGTGTCAGGGAGTGATGGTAAGTGAGGGAAATTATAGTGGGTGAGGTATGGTGTCTGGGAGTGATGGTAGTAAGTGAGGATATTATAGTGGGTGAGGTATGGTGTCAGGGAGTGATGGTAGTGAGGGAAATTATAGTGGGTGAGGTATGGTGTCAGGGAGTTATGGTAGTAAGTGAGGGAAATTATAGTGGTTGAGGTATGGTGTCAGGGAGTGATGGTAAATTAGAATATTATAGTGGGTGAGGTATGGTGTCAGGGAGTGACGGTAGTAAGTGAGGATTATTATAGTGGGTGAGGTATGGTGTCAGGGAGTGATGATAAGTGAGGGATATTACAGTGGGTGAGGTATGGTGTCAGGGAGTGATGGTAAGTGAAGGAAATTATAGTGGGTGAGGTATGGTGTCAGGGATTGATGGTAGTAAGAGAGGGATATTATAGTGGGTGAGGTATGGTGTCAGGGAGTGATGGTAAGTGAAAGAAATTACAGTGGGTGAGGTATGGTGTCAGGGAGTTATGGTAGTAAGTGAGGATATTTTAGTGGGTGAGGCATGGTGTCAGGGAGTGATGTTAGTAAGTGAGGGATATTATAGTGGGTGAGGTATGGTGTCAGGGAGTGATGGTAGAAAGTGAGGAGTATTATAGTGGGTGAGGTATGGTGTCAGGTAGTGATGGTAGTAAGTGAGGGAAATTATAGTGGGTGAGGTATGGTGTCAGGGAGTGATGGTAGTAAGTGAGGGAAATTATAGTGGGTGAGGTATGGTGTCAGGGAGTGATGGTAGTAAGTGAGGAGTATTATAGTGGGTGAGGTATGGTGTCAGGTAGTGATGGTAGTGAGGGAAATTATAGTGGGTGAGGTATGGTGTCAGGGAGTGATGGTAAGTGAGGGAAATTATAGTGGGTGAGGTATGGTGTCAGGGAGTGATGGCAAGTGAGGGAAATTATAGTGGGTGAGGTATGGTGCCAGGGATTGATGGTGAGGGAAATTATAGTGGGTGAGGTATGGTGTCAGGGATTGATGGTAAGTGAGGGAAATTATAGTGGGTGAGGTATGGTGTCAGGGAGTGATGGTAGTAAGTGAGGATATTATAGTGGGTGAGGTATGGTGTCAGGGAGTGATGGTAGTGAGGGAAATTATAGTGGGTGAGGTATGGTGTCAGGGAGTTATGGTAGTAAGTGAGGGAAATTATAGTGGTTGAGGTATGGTGTCAGGGAGTGAAAGTGAGGGAAATTATAGTGGGTGAGGTATGGTGTCAGGGAGTGATGGTAGTAAGTGAGGAGTATTATAGTGGGTGAGGTATGGTGTCAGGTAGTGATAGTAAGTGAGGGAAATTATAGTGGGTGAGGTATGGTGTCAGGGAATGATGGTAGTAAGTGAGGGAAATTATAGTGGGTAAGGTATGGTGCCAGGGAGTGATGGTAAGTGAGGGAAATTACAGTGGGTGAGGTATGGTGCCAGGGAGCGATGGTAAGTGAGGGAAATTATAGTGGGTGAGGTATGGTGCCAGGGAGTGATGGTAAGTGAGGGAAATTATAGTGGGTGAGGTATGGTGTCAGGGAGTGATGTTAGCAAGTGAGGGAAATTACAGTGGGTGAGGTATTGTGTCACGGATTGATGGTAGTAAGTAAGGGAAAATATAGAGGGTGAGATATGGTGCCAGGGAGTGATGGTAAGAGAGGGAAATTATAGTGGGTGAGGTATGGTGTCAGGGAGTGATGTTAGCAAGTGAGGGAAATTACAGTGGGTGAGGTATTGTGTCACGGATTGATGGTAGTAAGTAAGGGAAAATATAGAGGGTGAGATATGGTGCCAGGGAGTGATGGTAAGAGAGGGAAATTATACTGGGTGAGGTATGGTGTCAGGGAGTGATGGTAAGTGAGGAGTATTATAGTGGGTGAGGTATGGTGTCAGGGAGTGATGGTAAGTGAGGGAAATTATAGTGGGTGAGGTATGGTGTCAGGGAGTGATGGTAGTAAGTGAGGGAAATAATAGTGGGTGAGGTATGGTGTCAGGGAGTGATGGTAAATGAGAATATTATAGTGGGTGAGGTATGGTTTCAGGGAGTGACGGTAGTAAGTGAGGGAAATTATAGTGGGTGAGGTATGGTGTCAGGGATTGATAGTAAGTGACGGATATAATAGTGGGTGAGGAATGGTGCCAAGGAGTGATGGTAGTAAGAGAGGGAAATTATAGTGGGTGAGGTATGGTGTCAGGGAGTGATGGTAGTAAGTGAGGGAAATTATAGAGGGTGAGGTATGGTGTCAGGGAGTGATGGTAAGTGAAGGAAATTATAGTGGGTGAGGTATGGTGTCAGGGAGTTATGGTAGTAAGTGAGGATATTTTAGTGGGTGAGGCATGGTGTCAGGGAGTGATGGTAGTAAGTGAGGGATATTATAGTGGGTGAGGTATGGTGTCAGGGAGTGATGGTAAGTGAAGGAAATTATAGTGGGTGAGGTATGGTGTCAGGGAGTGATGGTAGTAAGTGAGGGATATTATAGTGGGTGAGGTATGGTGTCAGGGAGTGATGGTAAGTGAGGATATTTTAGTGGGTGAGGCATGGTGTCAGGGAGTGATGGTAGAAAGTGAGGAGTATTATAGTGGGTGAGGTATGGTGTCAGGGAGTGATGGTAAGTGAGGGAAATTATAGTGGGTGAGGTATGGTGTCAGGGAGTGATGGTAAGTGAGGATATTATAGTGGGTGAGGTATGGTGTCAGAGAGCGATGGTAAGTGAGGGAAATTATAGTGGGTGAGGTATGGTGTCAGGGAGTGATGGTAAATGAGAATATTATAGTGGGTCAGGTATGGTGTCAGGGAGTGACGGTAGTAAGTGAGGAGTATTATAGTGGGTGAGGTATGGTGTCAGGGAGTGACGGTAGTAAGTGAGGAGTATTATAGTGGGTGAGGTATGGTGTCAGGGAGTGATGGTAGTAAGTGAGGGAAATTATAGTGGGTGAGGTATGGTGTCAGGGATTGATAGTAAGTGACGGATATTATAGTGGGTGAGGAATGGTGCCAGGGAGTGATGGTAGTAAGTGAGGGAAATTATAGTGGGTGAGGTATGGTGTCAGGGAGTGATGGTAAGTGAAGGAAATTATAGTGGGTGAGGTATGGTGTCAGGGAGTTATGGTAGTAAGTGAGGATATTTTAGTGGGTGAGGCATGGTGTCAGGGAGTGATGGTAGTAAGTGAGGGATATTATAGTGGGTGAGGTATGGTGTCAGGGAGTGATGGTAAGTGATGGAAATTATAGTGGGTGAGGCATGGTGTCAGGGAGTGATGGTAGAAAGTGAAGGAAATTATAGTGGGTGAGGTATGGTGTCAGGGAGTGATGGTAGTAAGTGAGGGATATTATAGTGGGTGAGGTATGGTGTCAGGGAGTGATGGTAAGTGAGGGAAATTATAGTGGGTGAGGTATGGTGTCAGGGAGTGATGGTAGGGGAGGGAAATTATAGTAGGTGAGGTATGGTGTCAGGTAGTGATGGTAAGTGAGGGAAATTATAGTGGGTGAGGTATGGTGTCAGGGAGTGATGGTAGTAAGTGAGGGAAATTATAGTGGGTGAGGGATGGTGTCAGGGAGTGGTGGTAGTAAGTGAGGAGTATTATAGTGGGTGAGGTATGGTGTCAGGGAGTGATGGCAAGAGAGGGAAAGTATAGTGGGTGAGGTATGGTGTCAGGGAGTGATGGTAAGTGAGGGAAATTATAGTGGGTGAGGTATGGTGTCAGGGAGTGATGGTAAGTGAGGATATTATAGTTGGTAAGGTATGGTGTCAGGGAGTGATGGTAGTAAGTGAGGGAAATTATAGTGGGTGAGGTATGGTGTCAGGGAGTGATGGTAAGTGAGGGAAATTATAGTGGGTGAGGTATGGTGTCAGGGAGTGATGGTAGTAAGTGAGGATATTATAGTGGGTGAGGTATGGTGTCAGGGAGTGATGGTAGTGAGGGAAATTATAGTGGGTGAGGTATGGTGTCAGGGAGTTATGGTAGTAAGTGAGGGAAATTATAGTGGTTGAGGTATGGTGTCAGGGAGTGATGGTAAATTAGAATATTATAGTGGGTGAGGTATGGTGTCAGGGAGTGACGGTAGTAAGTGAGGATTATTATAGTGGGTGAGGTATGGTGTCAGGGAGTGATGATAAGTGAGGGATATTACAGTGGGTGAGGTATGGTGTCAGGGAGTGATGGTAAGTGAAGGAAATTATAGTGGGTGAGGTATGGTGTCAGGGATTGATGGTAGTAAGAGAGGGATATTATAGTGGGTGAGGTATGGTGTCAGGGAGTGATGGTAAGTGAAAGAAATTACAGTGGGTGAGGTATGGTGTCAGGGAGTTATGGTAGTAAGTGAGGATATTTTAGTGGGTGAGGCATGGTGTCAGGGAGTGATGTTAGTAAGTGAGGGATATTATAGTGGGTGAGGTATGGTGTCAGGGAGTGATGGTAGAAAGTGAGGAGTATTATAGTGGGTGAGGTATGGTGTCAGGTAGTGATGGTAGTAAGTGAGGGAAATTATAGTGGGTGAGGTATGGTGTCAGGGAGTGATGGTAGTAAGTGAGGGAAATTATAGTGGGTGAGGTATGGTGTCAGGGAGTGATGGTAGTAAGTGAGGAGTATTATAGTGGGTGAGGTATGGTGTCAGGTAGTGATGGTAGTGAGGGAAATTATAGTGGGTGAGGTATGGTGTCAGGGAGTGATGGTAAGTGAGGGAAATTATAGTGGGTGAGGTATGGTGTCAGGGAGTGATGGCAAGTGAGGGAAATTATAGTGGGTGAGGTATGGTGCCAGGGATTGATGGTGAGGGAAATTATAGTGGGTGAGGTATGGTGTCAGGGATTGATGGTAAGTGAGGGAAATTATAGTGGGTGAGGTATGGTGTCAGGGAGTGATGGTAGTAAGTGAGGATATTATAGTGGGTGAGGTATGGTGTCAGGGAGTGATGGTAGTGAGGGAAATTATAGTGGGTGAGGTATGGTGTCAGGGAGTTATGGTAGTAAGTGAGGGAAATTATAGTGGTTGAGGTATGGTGTCAGGGAGTGAAAGTGAGGGAAATTATAGTGGGTGAGGTATGGTGTCAGGGAGTGATGGTAAATTAGAATATTATAGTGGGTGAGGTATGGTGTCAGGGAGTGATGGTAGTAAGTGAGGAGTATTATAGTGGGTGAGGTATGGTGTCAGGTAGTGATAGTAAGTGAGGGAAATTATAGTGGGTGAGGTATGGTGTCAGGGAATGATGGTAGTAAGTGAGGGAAATTATAGTGGGTAAGGTATGGTGCCAGGGAGTGATGGTAAGTGAGGGAAATTACAGTGGGTGAGGTATGGTGCCAGGGAGCGATGGTAAGTGAGGGAAATTATAGTGGGTGAGGTATGGTGCCAGGGAGTGATGGTAAGTGAGGGAAATTATAGTGGGTGAGGTATGGTGTCAGGGAGTGATGGTAGTAAGTGAGGGAAATTATAGTGGGTGAGGTATGGTGTCAGGCAGTGATGGTAGTGAGGGAAATTATAGTGGGTGAGGTATGGTGTCAGGGAATGATGGTAGTAAGTGAGGGAAATTATAGTGGGTAAGGTATGGTGCCAGGGAGTGATGGTAAGTGAGGGAAATTACAGTGGGTGAGGTATGGTGCCAGGGAGCGATGGTAAGTGAGGGAAATTATAGTGGGTGAGGTATGGTGTCAGGGAGTGATGGTAAGTGAGGGAAATTATAGTGGGTGAGGTATGGTGTCAGGGAGTGATGGTAGTAAGTGAGGGAAATTATAGTGGGTGAGGTATGGTGTCAGGCAGTGATGGTAGTAAGTGAGGGAAATTATAGTGGGTGAGGTATGGTGTCAGGGTGATGTTAGCAAGTGAGGGAAATTACAGTGGGTGAGGTATTGTGTCACGGATTGATGGTAGTAAGGGAAAATATAGAGGGTGAGATATGGTGCCAGGGAGTGATGGTAAGAGAGGGAAATTATAGTGGGTGAGGTATGGTGTCAGGGAGTGATGTTAGCAAGTGAGGGAAATTACAGTGGGTGAGGTATTGTGTCACGGATTGATGGTAGTAAGTAAGGGAAAATATAGAGGGTGAGATATGGTGCCAGGGAGTGATGGTAAGAGAGGGAAATTATACTGGGTGAGGTATGGTGTCAGGGAGTGATGGTAAGTGAGGAGTATTATAGTGGGTGAGGTATGGTGTCAGGGAGTGATGGTAAGTGAGGGAAATTATAGTGGGTGAGGTATGGTGTCAGGGAGTGATGGTAGTAAGTGAGGGAAATAATAGTGGGTGAGGTATGGTGTCAGGGAGTGATGGTAAATGAGAATATTATAGTGGGTGAGGTATGGTTTCAGGGAGTGACGGTAGTAAGTGAGGGAAATTATAGTGGGTGAGGTATGGTGTCAGGGATTGATAGTAAGTGACGGATATAATAGTGGGTGAGGAATGGTGCCAAGGAGTGATGGTAGTAAGAGAGGGAAATTATAGTGGGTGAGGTATGGTGTCAGGGAGTGATGGTAGTAAGTGAGGGAAATTATAGAGGGTGAGGTATGGTGTCAGGGAGTGATGGTAAGTGAAGGAAATTATAGTGGGTGAGGTATGGTGTCAGGGAGTTATGGTAGTAAGTGAGGATATTTTAGTGGGTGAGGCATGGTGTCAGGGAGTGATGGTAGTAAGTGAGGGATAATATAGTGGGTGAGGTATGGTGTCAGGGAGTGATGGTAAGTGAAGGAAATTATAGTGGGTGAGGTATGGTGTCAGGGAGTGATGGTAGTAAGTGAGGGATATTATAGTGGGTGAGGTATGGTGTCAGGGAGTGATGGTAAGTGAGGATATTTTAGTGGGTGAGGCATGGTGTCAGGGAGTGATGGTAGAAAGTGAGGAGTATTATAGTGGGTGAGGTATGGTGTCAGGGAGTGATGGTAAGTGAGGGAAATTATAGTGGGTGAGGTATGGTGTCAGGGAGTGATGGTAAGTGAGGATATTATAGTGGGTGAGGTATGGTGTCAGAGAGCGATGGTAAGTGAGGGAAATTATAGTGGGTGAGGTATGGTGTCAGGGAGTGATGGTAAATGAGATTATAGTGGGTCAGGTATGGTGTCAGGGAGTGACGGTAGTAAGTGAGGAGTATTATAGTGGGTGAGGTATGGTGTCAGGGAGTGACGGTAGTAAGTGAGGAGTATTATAGTGGGTGAGGTATGGTGTCAGGGAGTGATGGTAGTAAGTGAGGGAAATTATAGTGGGTGAGGTATGGTGTCAGGGATTGATAGTAAGTGACGGATATTATAGTGGGTGAGGAATGGTGCCAGGGAGTGATGGTAGTAAGTGAGGGATATTATAGTGGGTGAGGTATGGTGTCAGGGAGTGATGGTAAGTGATGGAAATTATAGTGGGTGAGGTATGGTGTCAGGGAGTGATGGTAGTAAGTGAGGGATATTATAGTGGGTGAGGTATGGCGTCAGGGAGTGATGGTAAGTGAGGATATTTTAGTGGGTGAGGCATGGTGTCAGGGAGTGATGGTAGAAAGTGAAGGAAATTATAGTGGGTGAGGTATGGTGTCAGGGAGTGATGGTAGTAAGTGAGGGATATTATAGTGGGTGAGGTATGGTGTCAGGGAGTGATGGTAAGTGAGGGAAATTATAGTGGGTGAGGTATGGTGTCAGGGAGTGATGGTAGGGGAGGGAAATTATAGTAGGTGAGGTATGGTGTCAGGTAGTGATGGTAAGTGAGGGAAATTATAGTGGGTGAGGTATGGTGTCAGGGAGTGATGGTAGTAAGTGAGGGAAATTATAGTGGGTGAGGGATGGTGTCAGGGAGTGGTGGTAGTAAGTGAGGAGTATTATAGTGGGTGAGGTATGGTGTCAGGGAGTGATGGCAAGAGAGGGAAATTATAGTGGGTGAGGTATGGTGCCAGGGATTGATGGTGAGGGAAATTATAGTGGGTGAGGTATGGTGTCAGGGATTGATGGTAGTAAGTGAGGGAAATTATAGTGGGTGAGGTATGGTGTCAGGGAATGATGGTAGTAAGTGAGGGAAATTATAGTGGGTATGGTGCCAGGGAGCGATGGTAAGTGAGGGAAAATATAGTGGGTGAGTTATGGTGCCAGGGAGTGATGGTAAGTGAGGGAAATTACAGTGGGTGAGGTATGGTGCCAGGGAGCGATGGTAAGTGAGGGAAATTATAGTGGGTGAGGTATGGTGCCAGGGAGTGATGGTAAGTGAGGGAAATTATAGTGGGTGAGGTATGGTGTCAGGGAGTGATGTTAGCAAGTGAGGGAAATTACAGTGGGAGAGGTATTGTGTCACGGATTGATGGTTGTAAGTAAGGGAAAATATAGAGGGTGAGATATGGTGCCAGGGAGTGATGGTAAGAGAGGGAAATTATACTGGGTGAGGTATGGTGTCAGGGAGTGATGGTAAGTGAGGGAAATTATAGTGGGTGAGGTATGGTGTCAGGGAGTGATGGTAGTAAGTGAGGGAAATTATAGTGGGTGAGGTATGGTGTCAGGCAGTGATGGTAGTAAGTGAGGAGTATTATAGTGGGTGAGGTATGGTGTCAGGGAGTGATGGTAAGTGACGGATATTATAGTGGGTGAGAAATGGTGTCAGGGAGTGATGGTAGTAAGTGAGGGAAATTATAGTGGGTGAGGTATGGTGTCAGGCAGTGATGGTAGTAAGTGAGGGAAATTATATTGGGTGAGGTATGGTGTCAGGGATTGATGGTAAGTGACGGATATTATAGTGGGTGAGGAATGGTGCCAGGGAGTGATGATAGTAAGTGAGGGAAATTATAATGGATGAGGTATGATGTCAGGGAGTGATGGTAGTGAGGGGTATTACACTGGGAGAGGTATGGTGTCAGGGAGTGATGGTAGTGAGGGAAATTATAGTGGGTGAGGTATGGTGTCAGGGAGTGATGGTAAGTAAGGGAAATTATAGTGGGTGAGGTACGGTGTCAGGGAGTGATGGTAAGTGAGGGGTATTACAGTGGGAGAGGTATGGTGTCAGGGAGTGATTTTAAGTGACGGATATTATAGTGGGTGAGGAATGGTGTCAGGGAGTGATGGTAGTAAGTGAGGGAAATTATAGTGGGTGAGAAATGGTGTCAGAGAGTGATGGTAAGTGAGGGAAATTATAGTGGGTGAGGTATGGTGTCAGGGAGTGATGGTGAGGGAAATTATAGTGGGTGAGGTATGGTGTCAGGGAGTGATGGTAAGTGAGGATATTATAGTTGGTAAGGTATGGTGTCAGGGAGTGATGGTAGTAAGTGAGGGAAATTATAGTGGGTGAGGTATGGTGTCAGGGAGTGATGGTAAGTGAGGGAAATTATAGTGGGTGAGGTATGGTGTCAGGGAGTGATGGTGGTAGTAAGTGAGGATATTACAGAGGGTGAGGTATGGTGTCAGGGTGTGATTGTAAGTGAGGGAAATTATAGTAGGTGAGGTATGGTGTCAGGGAGTGATGTTAGCAAGTGAGGGAAATTACAGTGGGTGAGGTATTGTGTCACGGATTGATGGTAGTAAGTAAGGGAAAATATAGAGGGTGAGATATGGTGCCAGGGAGTGATGGTAAGAGAGGGAAATTATACTGGGTGAGGTATGGTGTCAGGGAGTGATGGTAAGTGAGGAGTATTATAGTGGGTGAGGTATGGTGTCAGGGAGTGATGGTAAGTGAGGGAAATTATAGTGGGTGAGGTATGGTGTCAGGGAGTGATGGTAAGTGAGGGAAATTATAGTGGGTGAGGTATGGTGTCAGGGAGTGATGGTAAGTGTGGATATTATAGTGGGTGAGGTATGGTGTCAGGGAGCGATGGTAAGTGAGGGAAATTATAGTGGGTGAGGTATGGTGTCAGGGAGTGATGGTAAATGAGAATATTATAGTGGGTGAGGTATGGTGTCAGGGAGTGATGGTGGTAGTAAGTGAGGATATTACAGAGGGTGAGGTATGGTGTCAGGGTGTGATTGTAAGTGAGGGAAATTATAGTGGGTGAGGTATGGTGTCAGGGAGTGATGTTAGCAAGTGAGGGAAATTAAAGTGGGTGAGGTATTGTGTCACGGATTGATGGTAGTAAGTAAGGGAAAATATAGAGGGTGAGATATGGTGCCAGGGAGTGATGGTAAGAGAGGGAAATTATACTGGGTGAGGTATGGTGTCAGGGAGTGATGGTAAGTGAGGAGTATTATAGTGGGTGAGGTATGGTGTCAGGGAGTGATGGTAAGTGAGGGAAATTATAGTGGGTGAGGTATGGTGTCAGGGAGTGATGGTAGTAAGTGAGGATATTATAGTGGGTGAGGTATGGTGTCAGGGAGTGATAGTAGTAAGTGAGGGAAATTATAGTGGGTGAGGTATGGTGTCAGGGAGTGATGGTAAATGAGAATATTATAGTGGGTGAGGTATGGTGTCAGGGAGTGACGGTAGTAAGTGAGGAGTATTATAGTGGGTGAGGTATGGTGTCAGGGAGTGATGGTAGTAAGTGAGGGAAATTATAGTGGGTGAGGTATGGTGTCAGGGATTGATAGTAAGTGACGGATATTATAGTGGGTGAGGAATGGTGCCAGGGAGTGATGGTAGTAAGAGAGGGAAATTTTAGTGGGTGAGGTATGGTGTCAGGGAGTGATGGTAGTAAGTGAGGGAAATTATAGAGGGTGAGGTATGGTGTCAGGGAGTGATGGTAAGTGAAGGAAATTATAGTGGGTGAGGTATGGTGTCAGGGAGTTATGGTAGTAAGTGAGGATATTTTAGTGGGTGAGGCATGGTGTCAGGGATTGATGGTAGTAAGTGAGGGATATTATAGTGGGTGAGGTATGGTGTCAGGGAGTGATGGTAAGTGAAGGAAATTATAGTGGGTGAGGTATGGTGTCAGGGAGTGATGGTAGTAAGTGAGGATATTTTAGTGGGTGAGGCATGGTGTCAGGGAGTGATGGTAGGAAGTGAGGGATATTATAGTGGGTGAGGTATGGTGTCAGGGAGTGATGGTAGTAAGTGAGGAGTATTATAGTGGGTGAGGTATGGTGTCAGGTAGTGATGGTAAGTGAGGGAAATTATAGTGGGTGAGGTATGGTGTCAGGGAGTGATGGTAGTAAGTGAGGGAAATTATAGTGGGTGAGGGATGGTGTCAGGGAGTGGTGGTAGTAAGTGAGGAGTATTATAGTGGGTGAGGTATGGTGTCAGGGAGTGATGGCAAGTGAGTGAAATTATAGTGGGTGAGGTATGGTGCCAGGGATTGATGGTGAGGGAAATTATAGTGGGTGAGGTATGGTGTCAGGGATTGATGGTAGTAAGTGAGGGAAATTATAGTGGGTGAGGTATGGTGTCAGGGAATGATGGTAGTAAGTGAGGGAAATTATAGTGGGTAAGGTATGGTGTCAGGGAGTGATGGTAAGTGAGGGAAATTACAGTGGGTGAGTTATGGTGCCAGGGAGTGATGGTAAGTGAGGGAAATTATAGTGGGTGAGTTATGGTGCCAGGGAGTGATGGTAAGTGAGGGAAATTACAGTGGGTGAGGTATGGTGCAAGGGAGCGATGGTAAGTGAGGGAAATTATAGTGGGTGAGGTATGGTGCCAGGGAGTGATGGTAAGTGAGGGAAATTATAGTGGGTGAGGTATGGTGTCAGGGAGTGATGGTAGTAAGTGAGGGATATTATAGTGGGTGAGGTATGGTGTCAGGGAGTGATGGTGGTAGTAAGTGAGGATATTACAGAGGGTGAGGTATGGTGTCAGGGTGTGATTGTAAGTGAGGGAAATTATAGTGGGTGAGGTATGGTGTCAGGGAGTGATGTTAGCAAGTGAGGGAAATTACAGTGGGTGAGGTATTGTGTCACGGATTGATGGTAGTAAGTAAGGGAAAATATAGAGGGTGAGATATGGTGCCAGGGAGTGATGGTAAGAGAGGGAAATTATACTGGGTGAGGTATGGTGTCAGGGAGTGATGGTAAGTGAGGAGTATTATAGTGGGTGAGGTATGGTGTCAGGGAGTGATGGTAAGTGAGGGAAATTATAGTGGGTGAGGTATGGTGTCAGGGAGTGATGGTAAGTGTGGATATTATAGTGGGTGAGGTATGGTGTCAGGGAGCGATGGTAAATGAGAATATTATAGTGGGTGAGGTATGGTGTCAGGGAGTGATGGTGGTAGTAAGTGAGGATATTACAGAGGGTGAGGTATGGTGTCAGGGTGTGATTGTAAGTGAGGGAAATTATAGTGGGTGAGGTATGGTGTCAGGGAGTGATGTTAGCAAGTGAGTGAAATTACAGTGGGTGAGGTATTGTGTCAGGGAGTGATGGTAGTAAGTGAGGGAAATTATAGTGGGTGAGGTATGGTGTCAGGGATTGATAGTAAGTGACGGATATTATAGTGGGTGAGGAATGGTGCCAGGGAGTGATGGTAGTAAGAGAGGGAAATTATAGTGGGTGAGGTATGGTGTCAGGGAATGATGGTAGTAAGTGAGGGAAATTATAGTGGGTGAGGTATGGTGTCAGGGAATGATGGTAGTAAGTGAGGGAAATTACAGTGGGTCAGGTATGGTGCCAGGGAGCGATGGTAAGTGAGGGAAATTATAGTGGGTGAGGTATGGTGCCAGGGAGTGATGGTAAGTGAGGGAAATTATAGTGGGTGAGGTATGGTGTCAGGGAGTGATGTTAGCAAGTGAGGGAAATTACAGTGGGTGAGGTATTGTGTCACGGATTGATGGTAGTAAGTAAGGGAAAATATAGAGGGTGAGATATGGTGCCAGGGAGTGATGGTAAGAGAGGGAAATTATACTGGGTGAGGTATGGTGTCAGGGAGTGATGGTAAGTGAGGAGTATTATAGTGGGTGAGGTATGGTGTCATGGAGTGATGGTAAGTGAGGGAAATTATAGTGGGTGAGGTATGGTGTCAGGGAGTGATGGTAGTAAGTAAGGGAAATTATAGAGGGTGAGATATGGTGCCAGGGAGCGATGGTAAGTGAGGGAAATTATAGTGGGTGAGGTATGGTGTCAGTGAGTGATGGTAAGTGAGGGAAATTATAGTGGGTGAGGTATGGTGTCAGGGAGTGATGGTAGTAAGTGAGGATATTACAGTGGGTGAGGTATGGTGTCAGGCAGTGATGGTAGTAAGTGAGGAGTATTATAGTGGGTGAGGTATGGTGTCAGGGAGTGATGGCAAGTGAAAGAAATTATAGTGGGTGAGGTATGGTGTCAGGGATTGATGGTAAGTGACGGATATTATAGTGGGTGAGGAATGGTGCCAGGGAGAGATGATATTAAGTGAGGGAAATTATAGTGGATGAGGTATGATGTCAGGGAGTGATGGGAGTGAGGGGTATTACAGTGGGAGAGGTATGGTGTAAGGGAGTGATGGTAGTGAGGGAAATTATAGTGGGTGAGGTATGGTGTCAGGGAGTGATGGTAAGTAAGCGAAATTATAGTGGGTGAGGTATGGTGTCAGGGAGTGATGGTAAGTGAAGGAAATTATAGAGGATGAGGTAAGGTGTCAGGGAGTGATGGTAAGTGAAGGAAATTATAGTGGGTGAGGTATGGTGTCAGGGAGTGATGGTAGTAAGTGAGGGATATTATAGTGGGTGAGGTATGGTGTCAGGGAGTTATGGTAGTAAGTGAGGATATTACAGTGGGTGAGGTATGGTGTCAGGGAGTTATGGTAGTAAGTGAGGATATTATAGTGGGTGAGGTATGGTGTCAGGGAGTGATGGTAGTAAGTGAGGGAAATTATAGTGGGTGAGGTATGGTGTCAGGGAGTGATGGTAGTAAGTGAGGGAAATTATAGTGGGTGAGGTATGGTGTCAGGGAGTGTTGGTAGTAAGTGAGGGAAATTATAGAGGGTGAGGTATGGTGTCAGGGAGAGATGGTAAGTGAGGATATTATAGTGGGTGAGGTGTGGTGTCAGGGAGTGATGGTAAGTGAGGATATTATAGTGGGTGAGGTATGGTGTCAGGGAGTTATGGTAGTAAGTGAGGATATTATAGTGGGTGAGGTATGGTGTCAGGGAGTGGTGGTAGTAAGTGAGGATATTACAGTGGGTGAGGTATGGTGTCAGGGAGTGATGGTAGTAAGTGAGGGAAATTATATTGGGTGAGGTATGGTGTCAGGGAGTTATGGTAGTAAGTGAGGATATTATAGTGGGTGAGGTATGGTGTCAGGGAGTGATGGTAAGTGAGGGAAATTATAGTGGGTGAGATATGGTGTCAGGGAGTGAAGGTAGTAAGTGAGGGAAATTATAGTGGGTGAGGTATGGTGTCAGGGAGTAATGGTAAGTGAGGATATTATAGTGGGTGAGGTATGGTGTCAGGGAGTTATGGTAGTAAGTGAGGATATTATAGTGGGTGAGGTATGGTGTCAGGGAGTGGTGGTAGTAAGTGAGGATATTACAGTGGGTGAGGTATGGTGTCAGGGAGTGATGGTAGTAAGTGAGGGAAATTATATTGGGTGAGGTATGGTGTCAGGGAGTTATGGTAGTAAGTGAGGATATTATAGTGGGTGAGGTATGGTGTCAGGGAGTGATGGTAAGTGAGGGAAATTATAGTGGGTGAGATATGGTGTCAGGGAGTGAAGGTAGTAAGTGAGGGAAATTATAGTGGGTGAGGTATGGTGTCAGGGAGTAATGGTAAGTGAGGATATTATAGTGGGTGAGGTATGGTGTCAGGGAGTGATGGTAGTAAGTGAGGGAAATTATAGTGGGTGAGGTATGGTGTCAGGGAGTGATGGTAGTAAGTGAGGGGTATTATAGTGGGTGAGGTATGGTGTCAGGGAGTGATGGTAGTAAGTGAGGGAAATTATAGTGGGTGAGGTATGGTGTCAGGCAGTGATGGTAGTAAGTGAGGGAAATTATATTGGGTGAGGTATGATGTCAGGGAGTGATGGGAGTGAGGGGTATTATAGTGGGTGAGGTATGGTGTCAGTGAGTGATGGTAGTAAGTGAGGTAAATTATAGTGGGTGAGGTATGGTGTCAGGGAGTGATGGTAGTAAGTGAGGGGTATTATAGTGGGTGAGATATGGTGTCAGGGAGTGATGGTAAGTGAGGATATTACAGTGGGTGAGGTATGGTGTCAGGGAGTGATGGTAAGTGAGGGAAATTATAGTGGGTGAGGCATGGTGTCAGGGAGTGATGGTAGTAAGTGAGGGAAATTATAGTGGGTGAGGTATGGTGTCAGGGAGTGATGGTAAGTGAGGGAAAGTATAGTGGGTGAGGTATGGTGTCATGGAGTGATGGTAAGTGAGGGATTATAGTGGGTGAGGTATGGTGTCAGGGAGTGATGGGTGAGGTATGGTGTCAGGGAGTGATGGTAAGTGAGGGAAATTATAGTGGGTGAGGTATTTTGTCAGGGAGTGATGGTAAGTGAGGGAAATTATAGTGGGTGAGGTATGGTGTCAGGGAGTGATGGTAGTAAGTGAGGAGTATTATAGTGGGTGAGGTATGGTGTCAGGTAGTGATGGTAAGTGAGGGAAATTATAGTGGGTGAGGTATGGTGTCAGGGAGTGATGGTAAGTGAGGGAAATTATAGTGGGTGAGGTATGGTGTCAGGGAGTGATGGTAGTAAGTGAGGAGTATTATAGTGGGTGAAGTATGGTGTCAGGTAGTGATGGTAAGTGAGGGAAATTATAGTGGGTGAGGTATGGTGTCAGGGAGTGATGGTAGTAAGTGAGGGAAATTATAGTGGGTGAGGTATGGTGTCAGGGTGTGATGGTAAGTGAGGGAAATTATAGTGGGTGAGGTATGGTGTCAGGGAGTGATGGTAGTAAGTGAGGGAAATTATAGTGGGTGAGGTATGGTGTCAGGGAGTGATGGTAGTAAGTGAGGGAAATTATAGTGGGTGAGGTATGGTGTCAGGGAGTGATGGTAGTAAGTGAGGGAAATTATAGTGGGTGAGGTATGGTGTCAGGGAGTGATGGTAAGTGAGGGAAAGTATAGTGGGTGAGGTATGGTGTCAGGGAGTGATGGTAAGTGAGGGAAATTATAGTGGGTGAGGTATGGTGTCAGGGAGTGATGGTAAGTGAGGATATTATAGTTGGTAAGGTATGGTGTCAGGGAGTGATGGTAGTAAGTGAGGGAAATTATAGTGGGTGAGGTATGGTGTCAGGGAGTGATGGTAAGTGAGGGAAATTATAGTGGGTGAGGTATGGTGTCAGGGAGTGATGGTAGTAAGTGAGGATATTATAGTGGGTGAGGTATGGTGTCAGGGAGTGATGGTAGTGAGGGAAATTATAGTGGGTGAGGTATGGTGTCAGGGAGTTATGGTAGTAAGTGAGGGAAATTATAGTGGTTGAGGTATGGTGTCAGGGAGTGATGGTAAATTAGAATATTATAGTGGGTGAGGTATGGTGTCAGGGAGTGACGGTAGTAAGTGAGGATTATTATAGTGGGTGAGGTATGGTGTCAGGGAGTGATGATAAGTGAGGGATATTACAGTGGGTGAGGTATGGTGTCAGGGAGTGATGGTAAGTGAAGGAAATTATAGTGGGTGAGGTATGGTGTCAGGGAGTGATGGTAAGTGAGGATATTATAGTGGGTGAGGTATGGTGTCAGAGAGTGATGGTAGTAAGTGAGGGATATTAGAGTGGGTGAGGTATGGTGTCAGGGAGTGATGGTAGTAAGTGAGGGAAATTATAGTGGGTGAGGTATGGTGTCAGGGATTGATAGTAAGTGACGGATATTATAGTGGGTGAGGAATGGTGCCAGGGAGTGATGGTAGTAAGAGAGGGAAATTATAGTGGGTGAGGTATGGTGTCAGGGAGTGATGGTAGTAAGTGAGGAGTATTATAGTGGGTGAGGTATGGTGTCAGGGAGTGATGGTAAGTGAGGGAAATTATAGTGGGTGAGGTATGGTGTCAGGGAGTGATGGTAGTAAGTGAGGGATATTATAGTGGGTGAGGTATGGTGTCAGGGAGTGATGGTGGTAGTAAGTGAGGATATTACAGAGGGTGAGGTATGGTGTCAGGGTGTGATTGTAAGTGAGGGAAATTATAGTGGGTGAGGTATGGTGTCAGGGAGTGATGTTAGCAAGTGAGGGAAATTACAGTGGGTGAGGTATTGTGTCACGGATTGATGGTAGTAAGTAAGGGAAAATATAGAGGGTGAGATATGGTGCCAGGGAGTGATGGTAAGAGAGGGAAATTATACTGGGTGAGGTATGGTGTCAGGGAGTGATGGTAAGTGAGGAGTATTATAGTGGGTGAGGTATGGTGTCAGGGAGTGATGGTAAGTGAGGGAAATTATAGTGGGTGAGGTATGGTGTCAGGGAGTGATGGTAGTAAGTGAGGGAAATTATAGTGGGTGAGGTATGGTGTCAGGGATTGATAGTAAGTGACGGATATAATAGTGGGTGAGGAATGGTGCCAAGGAGTGATGGTAGTAAGAGAGGGAAATTATAGTGGGTGAGGTATGGTGTCAGGGAGTGATGGTAGTAAGTGAGGGAAATTATAGAGGGTGAGGTATGGTGTCAGGGAGTGATGGTAAGTGAAGGAAATTATAGTGGGTGAGGTATGGTGTCAGGCAGTTATGGTAGTAAGTGAGGATATTTTAGTGGGTGAGGCATGGTGTCAGGGAGTGATGGTAGTAAGTGAGGGATATTATAGTGGGTGAGGTATGGTGTCAGGGAGTGATGGTAAGTGAAGGAAATTATAGTGGGTGAGGTATGGTGTCAGGGAGTGATGGTAGTAAGTGAGGGATATTATAGTAGGTGAGGTATGGTGTCAGGGAGTGATGGTAAGTGAGGATATTTTAGTGGGTGAGGCATGGTGTCAGGGAGTGATGGTAGAAAGTGAGGAGTATTATAGTGGGTGAGGTATGGTGTCAGGGAGTGATGGTAAGTGAGGGAAATTATAGTGGGTGAGGTATGGTGTCAGGGAGTGATGGTAAGTGAGGATATTATAGTGGGTGAGGTATGGTGTCAGAGAGCAATGGTAAGTGAGGGAAATTATAGTGGGTGAGGTATGGTGTCAGGGAGTGATGGTAAATGAGAATATTATAGTGGGTGAGGTATGGTGTCAGGGAGTGACGGTAGTAAGTGAGGAGTATTATAGTGGGTGAGGTATGGTGTCAGGGAGTGATGGTAGTAAGTGAGGGAAATTATAGTGGGTGAGGTATGGTGTCAGGGAGTGATGGTAGTAAGTGAGGAGAATTATAGTGGGTGAGGTATGGCGTCAGGGAGTGATGGTAAGTGAGGATATTTTAGTGGGTGAGGCATGGTGTCAGGGAGTGATGGTAGAAAGTGAAGGAAATTATAGTGGGTGAGGTATGGTGTCAGGGAGTGATGGTAGTAAGTGAGGGATATTATAGTGGGTGAGGTATGGTGTCAGGGAGTGATGGTAAGTGAGGGAAATTATAGTGGGTGAGGTATGGTGTCAGGGAGTGATGGTAGGGGAGGGAAATTATAGTAGGTGAGGTATGGTGTCAGGGAGTGATGGTAAGTGAGGGAAAGTATAGTGGGTGAGGTATGGTGTCAGGGAGTGATGGTAGTAAGTGAGGGATATTATAGTGGGTGAGGTATGGTGTCAGGGAGTGATGGTAGTAAGTGAGGGAAATTATAGTGGGTGAGGTATGGTGTCAGGGAGTGATGGTAGTAAGTGAGGGATATTATAGTGGGTGAGGTATGGTGTCAGGTAGTGATGGTAAGTGAGGGAAATTATAGTGGGTGAGGTATGGTGTCAGGGAGTGATGGTAGTAAGTGAGGGAAATTATAGTGGGTGAGGTATGGTGTCAGGGAGTGATGGTAGTAAGTGAGGAGAATTATAGTGGGTGAGGTATGGTGTCAGGGAGTGATGGCAAGAGAGGGAAATTATAGTGGGTGAGGTATGGTGCCAGGGATTGATGGTGAGGGAAATTATAGTGGGTGAGGTATGGTGTCAGGGATTGATGGTAGTAAGTGAGGGAAATTATAGTGGGTGAGGTATGGTGTCAGGGAATGATGGTAGTAAGTGAGGGAAATTATAGTGGGTATGGTGCCAGGGAGCGATGGTAAGTGAGGGAAAATATAGTGGGTGAGTTATGGTGCCAGGGAGTGATGGTAAGTGAGGGAAATTACAGTGGGTGAGGTATGGTGCCAGGGAGCGATGGTAAGTGAGGGAAATTATAGTGGGTGAGGTATGGTGCCAGGGAGTGATGGTAAGTGAGGGAAATTATAGTGGGTGAGGTATGGTGTCAGGGAGTGATGTTAGCAAGTGAGGGAAATTACAGTGGGAGAGGTATTGTGTCACGGATTGATGGTTGTAAGTAAGGGAAAATATAGAGGGTGAGATATGGTGCCAGGGAGTGATGGTAAGAGAGGGAAATTATACTGGGTGAGGTATGGTGTCAGGGAGTGATGGTAAGTGAGGAGTATTATAGTGGGTGAGGTATGGTGTCAGGGAGTGATGGTAAGTGAGGGAAATTATAGTGGGTGAGGTATGGTGTCAGGGAGTGATGGTAGTAAGTGAGGGAAATTATAGTGGGTGAGGTATGGTGTCAGGCAGTGATGGTAGTAAGTGAGGAGTATTATAGTGGGTGAGGTATGGTGTCAGGGAGTGATGGTAAATGAGAATATTATAGTGGGTGAGGTATGGTGTCAGGGAGTGACGGTAGTAAGTGAGGAGTATTATAGTGGGTGAGGTATGGTGTCAGGGAGTGATGGTAGTAAGTGAGGGAAATTATAGTGGGTGAGGTATGGTGTCAGGGATTGATAGTAAGTGACGGATATTATAGTGGGTGAGGAATGGTGCCAGGGAGTGATGATAGTAAGTGAGGGAAATTATAATGGATGAGGTATGATGTCAGGGAGTGATGGTAGTGAGGGGTATTACACTGGGAGAGGTATGGTGTCAGGGAGGGATGGTAGTGAGGGAAATTATAGTGGGTGAGGTATGGTGTCAGGGAGTGATGGTAAGTAAGGGAAATTATAGTGGGTGAGGTACGGTGTCAGGGAGTGATGGTAAGTGAGGGGTATTACAGTGGGAGAGGTATGGTGTCAGGGAGTGATTTTAAGTGACGGATATTATAGTGGGTGAGGAATGGTGTCAGGGAGTGATGGTAGTAAGTGAGGGAAATTATAGTGGGTGAGAAATGGTGTCAGAGAGTGATGGTAAGTGAGGGAAATTATAGTGGGTGAGGTATGGTGTCAGGGAGTGATGGTGAGGGAAATTATAGTGGGTGAGGTATGGTGTCAGGGAGTGATGGTGAGGGAAATTATAGTGGGTGAGGTATGGTGTCAGGGAGTGATGGTAAGTGAGGATATTATAGTTGGTAAGGTATGGTGTCAGGGAGTGATGGTAGTAAGTGAGGGAAACTATAGTGGGTGAGGTATGGTGTCAGGGAGTGATGGTAAATGAGAATATTATAGTGGGTGAGGTATGGTGTCAGGGAGTGATGGTGGTAGTAAGTGAGGATATTACAGAGGGTGAGGTATGGTGTCAGGGTGTGATTGTAAGTGAGGGAAATTATAGTGGGTGAGGTATGGTGTCAGGGAGTGATGTTAGCAAGTGAGGGAAATTACAGTGGGTGAGGTATTGTGTCACGGATTGATGGTAGTAAGTAAGGGAAAATATAGAGGGTGAGATATGGTGCCAGGGAGTGATGGTAAGAGAGGGAAATTATACTGGGTGAGGTATGGTGTCAGGGAGTGATGGTAAGTGAGGGAAATTATAGTGGGTGAGGTATGGTGTCAGGGAGTGATGGTAGTAAGTGAGGATATTATAGTGGGTGAGGTATGGTGTCAGGGAGTGATGGTAGTAAGTGAGGGAAATTATAGTGGGTGAGGTATGGTGTCAGGGAGTGATGGTAGAAAGTGAAGGAAATTATAGTGGGTGAGGTATGGTGTCAGGGAGTGATGGTAGTAAGTGAGGGATATTATAGTGGGTGAGGTATGGTGTCAGGGAGTGATGGTAAGTGAGGGAAATTATAGTGGGTGAGGTATGGTGTCAGGGAGTGATGGTAGTAAGTGAGGGAAATTAGAGTGGGTGAGGTATGGTGTCAGGGAGTGATGGTAAGTGAGGATATTATAGTGGGTGAGGTATGGTGTCAGGGAGTGACGGTAGTAAGTGAGGAGTATTATAGTGGGTGAGGTATGGTGTCAGGGAGTGATGGTAGTAAGTGAGGGAAATTATAGTGGGTGAGGTATGGTGTCAGGGATTGATAGTAAGTGACGGATATTATAGTGGGTGAGGAATGGTGCCAGGGAGTGATGGTAGTAAGAGAGGGAAATTATAGTGGGTGAGGTATGGTGTCAGGGAGTGATGGTAGTAAGTGAGGGAAATTATAGAGGGGAGGTATCGTGTCAGGGAGTGATGGTAAGTGAAGGAAATTATAGTGGGTGAGGTATGGTGTCAGGGAGTTATGGTAGTAAGTGAGGATATTTTAGTGGGTGAGGCATGGTGTCAGGGAGTGATGGTAGTAAGTGAGGGATATTATAGTGGGTGAGGTATGGTGTCAGGGAGTGATGGTAAGTGAAGGAAATTATAGTGGGTGAGGTATGGTGTCAGGGAGTGATGGTAGTAAGTGAGGATATTTTAGTGGGTGAGGCATGGTGTCAGGGAGTGATGGTAGTAAGTGAGGGATATTATAGTGGGTGAGGTATGGTGTCAGGGAGTGATGGTAGTAAGTGAGGAGTATTATAGTGGGTGAGGTATGGTGTCAGGTAGTGATGGTAAGTGAGGGAAATTATAGTGGGTGAGGTATGGTGTCAGGGAGTGATGGTAGTAAGTGAGGGAAATTATAGTGGGTGAGGGATGGTGTCAGGGAGAGGTGGTAGTAAGTGAGGGAAATTATAGTGGGTGAGAAATGGTGTCAGAGAGTGATGGTAAGTGAGGGAAATTATAGTGGGTGAGGTATGGTGTCAGGGAGTGATGGTGAGGGAAATTATAGTGGGTGAGGTATGGTGTCAGGGAGTGATGGTAAGTGAGGATATTATAGTTGGTAAGGTATGGTGTCAGGGAGTGATGGTAGTAAGTGAGGGAAATTATAGTGGGTGAGGTAGGGTGTCAGGGAGTGATGGTAAGTGAGGGAAATTATAGTGGGTGAGGTATGGTGTCAGGGAGTGATGGTGGTAGTAAGTGAGGATATTACAGAGGGTGAGGTATGGTGTCAGGGTGTGATTGTAAGTGAGGGAAATTATAGTGGGTGAGGTATGGTGTCAGGGAGTGATGTTAGCAAGTGAGGGAAATTACAGTGGGTGAGGTATTGTGTCACGGATTGATGGTAGTAAGTAAGGGAAAATATAGAGGGTGAGATATGGTGCCAGGGAGTGATGGTAAGAGAGGGAAATTATACTGGGTGAGGTATGGTGTCAGGGAGTGATGGTAAGTGAGGAGTATTATAGTGGGTGAGGTATGGTGTCAGGGAGTGATGGTAAGTGAGGGAAATTATAGTGGGTGAGGTATGGTGTCAGGGAGTGATGGTGAGGGAAATTATAGTGGGTGAGGTATGGTGTCAGGGAGTGATGGTAAGTGTGGATATTATAGTGGGTGAGGTATGGTGTCAGGGAGCGATGGTAGCAAGTGAGGGAAATTACAGTGGGTGAGGTATTGTGTCACGGATTGATGGTAGTAAGTAAGGGAAAATATAGAGGGTGAGATATGGTGCCAGGGAGTGATGGTAAGAGAGGGAAATTATACTGGGTGAGGTATGGTGTCAGGGAGTGATGGTAAGTGAGGAGTATTATAGTGGGTGAGGTATGGTGTCAGGGAGTGATGGTAAGTGAGGGAAAATATAGTGGGTGAGGTATGGTGTCAGGGAGTGATGGTAAGTGAGGGAAATTATAGTGGGTGAGGTATGGTGTCAGGGAGTGATGGTAAGTGTGGATATTATAGTGGGTGAGGTATGGTGTCAGGGAGTGATGGTGGTAGTAAGTGAGGATATTACAGAGGGTGAGGTATGGTGTCAGGGTGTGATTGTAAGTGAGGGAAATTATAGTGGGTGAGGTATGGTGTCAGGGAGTGATGTTAGCAAGTGAGGGAAATTAAAGTGGGTGAGGTATTGTGTCACGGATTGATGGTAGTAAGTAAGGGAAAATATAGAGGGTGAGATATGGTGCCAGGGAGTGATGGTAAGAGAGGGAAATTATACTGGGTGAGGTATGGTGTCAGGGAGTGATGGTAAGTGAGGAGTATTATAGTGGGTGAGGTATGGTGTCAGGGAGTGATTGTAAGTGAGGGAAATTATAGTGGGTGAGGTATGGTGTCAGGGAGTGATGGTAGTAAGTGAGGATATTATAGTGGGTGAGGTATGGTGTCAGGGAGTGATGGTAGTAAGTGAGGGAAATTAGAGTGGGTGAGGTATGGTGTCAGGGAGTGATGGTAAATGAGAATATTATAGTGGGTGAGGTATGGTGTCAGGGAGTGACGGTAGTAAGTGAGGAGTATTATAGTGGGTGAGGTATGGTGTCAGGGAGTGATGGTAGTAAGTGAGGGAAATTATAGTGGGTGAGGTATGGTGTCAGGGATTGATAGTAAGTGACGGATATTATAGTGGGTGAGGAATGGTGCCAAGGAGTGATGGTAGTAAGAGAGGGAAATTATAGTGGGTGAGGTATGGTGTCAGGGAGTGATGGTAGTAAGTGAGGGAAATTATAGAGGGTGAGGTATGGTGTCAGGGAGTGATGGTAAGTGAAGGAAATTATAGTGGGTGAGGTATGGTGTCAGGGAGTTATGGTAGTAAGTGAGGATATTTTAGTGGGTGAGGCATGGTGTCAGGGATTGATGGTAGTAAGTGAGGGATATTATAGTGGGTGAGGTATGGTGTCAGGGAGTGATGGTAAGTGAAGGAAATTATAGTGGGTGAGGTATGGTGTCAGGGAGTGATGGTAGTAAGTGAGGATATTTTAGTGGGTGAGGCATGGTGTCAGGGAGTGATGGTAGTAAGTGAGGGATATTATAGTGGGTGAGGTATGGTGTCAGGGAGTGATGGTAGTAAGTGAGGAGTATTATAGTGGGTGAGGTATGGTGTCAGGTAGTGATGGTAAGTGAGGGAAATTATAGTGGGTGAGGTATGGTGTCAGGGAGTGATGGTAGTAACTGAGGGAAATTATAGTGGGTGAGGGATGGTGTCAGGGAGTGGTGGTAGTAAGTGAGGAGTATTATAGTGGGTGAGGTATGGTGTCAGGTAGTGATGGTAGTGAGGGAAATTATAGTGGGTGAGGTATGGTGTCAGGGAGTGATGGTAAGTGAGGGAAATTATAGTGGGTGAGGTATGGTGTCAGGGAGTGATGGCAAGTGAGTGAAATTATAGTGGGTGAGGTATGGTGCCAGGGATTGATGGTGAGGGAAATTATAGTGGGTGAGGTATGGTGTCAGGGATTGATGGTAGTAAGTGAGGGAAATTATAGTGGGTGAGGTATGGTGTCAGGGAATGATGGTAGTAAGTGAGGGAAATTATAGTGGGTAAGGTATGGTGTCAGGGAGTGATGGTAAGTGAGGGAAATTACAGTGGGTGAGTTATGGTGCCAGGGAGTGATGGTAAGTGAGGGAAATTATAGTGGGTGAGTTATGGTGCCAGGGAGTGATGGTAAGTGAGGGAAATTACAGTGGGTGAGGTATGGTGCAAGGGAGCGATGGTAAGTGAGGGAAATTATAGTGGGTGAGGTATGGTGCCAGGGAGTGATTGTAAGTGAGGGAAATTATAGTGGGTGAGGTATGGTGTCAGGGAGTGATGGTAGTAAGTGAGGGATATTATAGTGGGTGAGGTATGGTGTCAGGGAGTGATGGTGGTAGTAAGTGAGGATATTACAGAGGGTGAGGTATGGTGTCAGGGTGTGATTGTAAGTGAGGGAAATTATAGTGGGTGAGGTATGGTGTCAGGGAGTGATGTTAGCAAGTGAGGGAAATTACAGTGGGTGAGGTATTGTGTCACGGATTGATGGTAGTAAGTAAGGGAAAATATAGAGGGTGAGATATGGTGCCAGGGAGTGATGGTAAGAGAGGGAAATTATACTGGGTGAGGTATGGTGTCAGGGAGTGATGGTAAGTGAGGAGTATTATAGTGGGTGAGGTATGGTGTCAGGGAGTGATGGTAAGTGAGGGAAATTATAGTGGGTGAGGTATGGTGTCAGGGAGTGATGGTAAGTGTGGATATTATAGTGGGTGAGGTATGGTGTCAGGGAGCGATGGTAAATGAGAATATTATAGTGGGTGAGGTATGGTGTCAGGGAGTGATGGTGGTAGTAAGTGAGGATATTACAGAGGGTGAGGTATGGTGTCAGGGTGTGATTGTAAGTGAGGGAAATTATAGTGGGTGAGGTATGGTGTCAGGGAGTGATGTTAGCAAGTGAGGGAAATTACAGTGGGTGAGGTATTGTGTCACGGATTGATGGTAGTAAGTAAGGGAAAATATAGAGGGTGAGATATGGTGCCAGGGAGTGATGGTAAGAGAGGGAAATTATACTGGGTGAGGTATGGTGTCAGGGAGTGATGGTAAGTGAGGAGTATTATAGTGGGTGAGGTATGGGGTCAGGGAGTGATGGTAAGTGAGGGAAATTATAGTGGGTGAGGTATGGTGTCAGGGAGTGATGGTAGTAAGTGAGGGAAATTATAGTGGGTGAGGTATGGTGTTAGGGAGTGATGGTAAGTGAAGGAAATTATAGTGGGTGAGGTATGGTGTCAGGGAGTTATGGTAGTAAGTGAGGATATTTTAGTGGGTGAGGCATGGTGTCAGGGAGTGATGGTAGTAAGTGAGGGATATTATAGTGGGTGAGGTATGGTGTCAGGGAGTGATGGTAAGTGAAGGAAATTATAGTGGGTGAGGTATGGTGTCAGGGAGTGATGGTAGTAAGTGAGGGATATTATAGTGGGTGAGGTATGGTGTCAGGGAGTGATGGTAAGTGAGGATATTTTAGTGGGTGAGGCATGGTGTCAGGGAGTGATGGTAGTAAGTGAGGGATATTATAGTGGGTGAGGTATGATGTCAGGGAGTGATGGTAAGTGAAGGAAATTATAGTGGGTGAGGTATGGTGTCAGTGAGTGATGGTAGTAAGTGAGGATATTACAGTGGGTGAGGTATGGTGTCAGGGAGTTATGGTAGTAAGTGAGGAGTATTATAGTGGGTGAGGTATGGTGTCAGGGAGTGATGGTAAGTGAGGGAAATTATAGTGGGTGAGGTATGGTGTCAGGGAGTGATGGTAAGTGAGGATATTATAGTGGGTGAGGTATGGTGTCAGAGAGCGATGGTAAGTGAGGGAAATTATAGTGGGTGAGGTATGGTGTCAGGGAGTGATGGTAAATGAGAATATTATAGTGGGTGAGGTATGGTGTCAGGGAGTGACGGTAGTAAGCGAGGAGTATTATAGTGGGTGAGGTATGGTGTCAGGGAGTGATGGTAGTAAGTGAGGGAAATTATAGTGGGTGAGGTATGGTGTCAGGGATTGATAGTAAGTGACGGATATTATAGTGGGTGAGGAATGGTGCCAGGGAGTGATGGTAGTAAGTGAGGGAAATTATAGTGGGTGAGGTATGGTGTCAGGGAGTGATGGTAGTAAGTGAGGGAAATTATAGAGGGTGAGGTATGGTGTCAGGGAGTGATGGTAAGTGAAGGAAATTATAGTGGGTGAGGTATGGTGTCAGGGAGTTATGGTAGTAAGTGAGGATATTTTAGTGGGTGAGGCATGGTGTCAGGGAGTGATGGTAGTAAGTGAGGGATATTATAGTGGGTGAGGTATGGTGTCAGGGAGTGATGGTAAGTGATGGAAATTATAGTGGGTGAGGTATGGTGTCAGGGAGTGATGGTAGGAAGTGAGGGATATTATAGTGGGTGAGGTATGGCGTCAGGGAGTGATGGTAAGTGAGGATATTTTAGTGGGTGAGGCATGGTGTCAGGGAGTGATGGTAGAAAGTGAAGGAAATTATAGTGGGAGAGGTATGGTGTCAGGGAGTGATGGTAGTAAGTGAGGGATATTATAGTGGGTGAGGTATGGTGTCAGGGAGTGATGGTAAGTGAGGGAAATTATAGTGGGTGAGGTATGGTGTCAGGGAGTGATGGTAGGGGAGGGAAATTATAGTAGGTGAGGTATGGTGTCAGGGAGTGATGGTAAGTGAGGGAAAGTATAGTGGGTGAGGTATGGTGTCAGGGAGTGATGGTAGTAAGTGAGGGATATTATAGTGGGTGAGGTATGGTGTCAGGGAGTGATGGTAGTAAGTGAGGGAAATTATAGTGGGTGAGGTATGGTGTCAGGGAGTGATGGTAGTAAGTGAGGAGTATTATAGTGGGTGAGGTATGGTGTCAGGTAGTGATGGTAAGTGAGGGAAATTATAGTGGGTGAGGTATGGTGTCAGGGAGTGATGGTAAGTGAGGGAAATTATAGTGGGTGAGGTATGGTGTCAGGGAGTGATGGTAGTAAGTGAGGAGTATTATAGTGGGTGAAGTATGGTGTCAGGTAGTGATGGTAAGTGAGGGAAATTATAGTGGGTGAGGTATGGTGTCAGGGAGTGATGGTAGTAAGTGAGGGAAATTATAGTGGGTGAGGTATGGTGTCAGGGTGTGATGGTAAGTGAGGGAAATTATAGTGGGTGAGGTATGGTGTCAGGGAGTGATGGTAGTAAGTGAGGGAAATTATAGTGGGTGAGGTATGGTGTCAGGGAGTGATGGTAGTAAGTGAGGGAAATTATAGTGGGTGAGGTATGGTGTCAGGGAGTGATGGTAGTAAGTGAGGGAAATTATAGTGGGTGAGGTATGGTGTCAGGGAGTGATGGTAAGTGAGGGAAAGTATAGTGGGTGAGGTATGGTGTCAGGGAGTGATGGTAAGTGAGGGAAATTATAGTGGGTGAGGTATGGTGTCAGGGAGTGATGGTAAGTGAGGATATTATAGTTGGTAAGGTATGGTGTCAGGGAGTGATGGTAGTAAGTGAGGGAAATTATAGTGGGTGAGGTATGGTGTCAGGGAGTGATGGTAAGTGAGGGAAATTATAGTGGGTGAGGTATGGTGTCAGGGAGTGATGGTAGTAAGTGAGGATATTATAGTGGGTGAGGTATGGTGTCAGGGAGTGATGGTAGTGAGGGAAATTATAGTGGGTGAGGTATGGTGTCAGGGAGTTATGGTAGTAAGTGAGGGAAATTATAGTGGTTGAGGTATGGTGTCAGGGAGTGATGGTAAATTAGAATATTATAGTGGGTGAGGTATGGTGTCAGGGAGTGACGGTAGTAAGTGAGGATTATTATAGTGGGTGAGGTATGGTGTCAGGGAGTGATGATAAGTGAGGGATATTACAGTGGGTGAGGTATGGTGTCAGGGAGTGATGGTAAGTGAAGGAAATTATAGTGGGTGAGGTATGGTGTCAGGGAGTGATGGTAAGTGAGGATATTATAGTGGGTGAGGTATGGTGTCAGAGAGTGATGGTAGTAAGTGAGGGATATTAGAGTGGGTGAGGTATGGTGTCAGGGAGTGATGGTAGTAAGTGAGGGAAATTATAGTGGGTGAGGTATGGTGTCAGGGATTGATAGTAAGTGACGGATATTATAGTGGGTGAGGAATGGTGCCAGGGAGTGATGGTAGTAAGAGAGGGAAATTATAGTGGGTGAGGTATGGTGTCAGGGAGTGATGGTAGTAAGTGAGGAGTATTATAGTGGGTGAGGTATGGTGTCAGGGAGTGATGGTAAGTGAGGGAAATTATAGTGGGTGAGGTATGGTGTCAGGGAGTGATGGTAGTAAGTGAGGGATATTATAGTGGGTGAGGTATGGTGTCAGGGAGTGATGGTGGTAGTAAGTGAGGATATTACAGAGGGTGAGGTATGGTGTCAGGGTGTGATTGTAAGTGAGGGAAATTATAGTGGGTGAGGTATGGTGTCAGGGAGTGATGTTAGCAAGTGAGGGAAATTACAGTGGGTGAGGTATTGTGTCACGGATTGATGGTAGTAAGTAAGGGAAAATATAGAGGGTGAGATATGGTGCCAGGGAGTGATGGTAAGAGAGGGAAATTATACTGGGTGAGGTATGGTGTCAGGGAGTGATGGTAAGTGAGGAGTATTATAGTGGGTGAGGTATGGTGTCAGGGAGTGATGGTAAGTGAGGGAAATTATAGTGGGTGAGGTATGGTGTCAGGGAGTGATGGTAGTAAGTGAGGGAAATTATAGTGGGTGAGGTATGGTGTCAGGGATTGATAGTAAGTGACGGATATAATAGTGGGTGAGGAATGGTGCCAAGGAGTGATGGTAGTAAGAGAGGGAAATTATAGTGGGTGAGGTATGGTGTCAGGGAGTGATGGTAGTAAGTGAGGGAAATTATAGAGGGTGAGGTATGGTGTCAGGGAGTGATGGTAAGTGAAGGAAATTATAGTGGGTGAGGTATGGTGTCAGGCAGTTATGGTAGTAAGTGAGGATATTTTAGTGGGTGAGGCATGGTGTCAGGGAGTGATGGTAGTAAGTGAGGGATATTATAGTGGGTGAGGTATGGTGTCAGGGAGTGATGGTAAGTGAAGGAAATTATAGTGGGTGAGGTATGGTGTCAGGGAGTGATGGTAGTAAGTGAGGGATATTATAGTAGGTGAGGTATGGTGTCAGGGAGTGATGGTAAGTGAGGATATTTTAGTGGGTGAGGCATGGTGTCAGGGAGTGATGGTAGAAAGTGAGGAGTATTATAGTGGGTGAGGTATGGTGTCAGGGAGTGATGGTAAGTGAGGGAAATTATAGTGGGTGAGGTATGGTGTCAGGGAGTGATGGTAAGTGAGGATATTATAGTGGGTGAGGTATGGTGTCAGAGAGCAATGGTAAGTGAGGGAAATTATAGTGGGTGAGGTATGGTGTCAGGGAGTGATGGTAAATGAGAATATTATAGTGGGTGAGGTATGGTGTCAGGGAGTGACGGTAGTAAGTGAGGAGTATTATAGTGGGTGAGGTATGGTGTCAGGGAGTGATGGTAGTAAGTGAGGGAAATTATAGTGGGTGAGGTATGGTGTCAGGGAGTGATGGTAGTAAGTGAGGAGAATTATAGTGGGTGAGGTATGGCGTCAGGGAGTGATGGTAAGTGAGGATATTTTAGTGGGTGAGGCATGGTGTCAGGGAGTGATGGTAGAAAGTGAAGGAAATTATAGTGGGTGAGGTATGGTGTCAGGGAGTGATGGTAGTAAGTGAGGGATATTATAGTGGGTGAGGTATGGTGTCAGGGAGTGATGGTAAGTGAGGGAAATTATAGTGGGTGAGGTATGGTGTCAGGGAGTGATGGTAGGGGAGGGAAATTATAGTAGGTGAGGTATGGTGTCAGGGAGTGATGGTAAGTGAGGGAAAGTATAGTGGGTGAGGTATGGTGTCAGGGAGTGATGGTAGTAAGTGAGGGATATTATAGTGGGTGAGGTATGGTGTCAGGGAGTGATGGTAGTAAGTGAGGGAAATTATAGTGGGTGAGGTATGGTGTCAGGGAGTGATGGTAGTAAGTGAGGGATATTATAGTGGGTGAGGTATGGTGTCAGGTAGTGATGGTAAGTGAGGGAAATTATAGTGGGTGAGGTATGGTGTCAGGGAGTGATGGTAGTAAGTGAGGGAAATTATAGTGGGTGAGGTATGGTGTCAGGGAGTGATGGTAGTAAGTGAGGAGAATTATAGTGGGTGAGGTATGGTGTCAGGGAGTGATGGCAAGAGAGGGAAATTATAGTGGGTGAGGTATGGTGCCAGGGATTGATGGTGAGGGAAATTATAGTGGGTGAGGTATGGTGTCAGGGATTGATGGTAGTAAGTGAGGGAAATTATAGTGGGTGAGGTATGGTGTCAGGGAATGATGGTAGTAAGTGAGGGAAATTATAGTGGGTATGGTGCCAGGGAGCGATGGTAAGTGAGGGAAAATATAGTGGGTGAGTTATGGTGCCAGGGAGTGATGGTAAGTGAGGGAAATTACAGTGGGTGAGGTATGGTGCCAGGGAGCGATGGTAAGTGAGGGAAATTATAGTGGGTGAGGTATGGTGCCAGGGAGTGATGGTAAGTGAGGGAAATTATAGTGGGTGAGGTATGGTGTCAGGGAGTGATGTTAGCAAGTGAGGGAAATTACAGTGGGAGAGGTATTGTGTCACGGATTGATGGTTGTAAGTAAGGGAAAATATAGAGGGTGAGATATGGTGCCAGGGAGTGATGGTAAGAGAGGGAAATTATACTGGGTGAGGTATGGTGTCAGGGAGTGATGGTAAGTGAGGAGTATTATAGTGGGTGAGGTATGGTGTCAGGGAGTGATGGTAAGTGAGGGAAATTATAGTGGGTGAGGTATGGTGTCAGGGAGTGATGGTAGTAAGTGAGGGAAATTATAGTGGGTGAGGTATGGTGTCAGGCAGTGATGGTAGTAAGTGAGGAGTATTATAGTGGGTGAGGTATGGTGTCAGGGAGTGATGGTAAATGAGAATATTATAGTGGGTGAGGTATGGTGTCAGGGAGTGACGGTAGTAAGTGAGGAGTATTATAGTGGGTGAGGTATGGTGTCAGGGAGTGATGGTAGTAAGTGAGGGAAATTATAGTGGGTGAGGTATGGTGTCAGGGATTGATAGTAAGTGACGGATATTATAGTGGGTGAGGAATGGTGCCAGGGAGTGATGATAGTAAGTGAGGGAAATTATAATGGATGAGGTATGATGTCAGGGAGTGATGGTAGTGAGGGGTATTACACTGGGAGAGGTATGGTGTCAGGGAGGGATGGTAGTGAGGGAAATTATAGTGGGTGAGGTATGGTGTCAGGGAGTGATGGTAAGTAAGGGAAATTATAGTGGGTGAGGTACGGTGTCAGGGAGTGATGGTAAGTGAGGGGTATTACAGTGGGAGAGGTATGGTGTCAGGGAGTGATTTTAAGTGACGGATATTATAGTGGGTGAGGAATGGTGTCAGGGAGTGATGGTAGTAAGTGAGGGAAATTATAGTGGGTGAGAAATGGTGTCAGAGAGTGATGGTAAGTGAGGGAAATTATAGTGGGTGAGGTATGGTGTCAGGGAGTGATGGTGAGGGAAATTATAGTGGGTGAGGTATGGTGTCAGGGAGTGATGGTGAGGGAAATTATAGTGGGTGAGGTATGGTGTCAGGGAGTGATGGTAAGTGAAGATATTATAGTTGGTAAGGTATGGTGTCAGGGAGTGATGGTAGTAAGTGAGGGAAACTATAGTGGGTGAGGTATGGTGTCAGGGAGTGATGGTAAATGAGAATATTATAGTGGGTGAGGTATGGTGTCAGGGAGTGATGGTGGTAGTAAGTGAGGATATTACAGAGGGTGAGGTATGGTGTCAGGGTGTGATTGTAAGTGAGGGAAATTATAGTGGGTGAGGTATGGTGTCAGGGAGTGATGTTAGCAAGTGAGGGAAATTACAGTGGGTGAGGTATTGTGTCACGGATTGATGGTAGTAAGTAAGGGAAAATATAGAGGGTGAGATATGGTGCCAGGGAGTGATGGTAAGAGAGGGAAATTATACTGGGTGAGGTATGGTGTCAGGGAGTGATGGTAAGTGAGGGAAATTATAGTGGGTGAGGTATGGTGTCAGGGAGTGATGGTAGTAAGTGAGGATATTATAGTGGGTGAGGTATGGTGTCAGGGAGTGATGGTAGTAAGTGAGGGAAATTATAGTGGGTGAGGTATGGTGTCAGGGAGTGATGGTAGAAAGTGAAGGAAATTATAGTGGGTGAGGTATGGTGTCAGGGAGTGATGGTAGTAAGTGAGGGATATTATAGTGGGTGAGGTATGGTGTCAGGGAGTGATGGTAAGTGAGGGAAATTATAGTGGGTGAGGTATGGTGTCAGGGAGTGATGGTAGTAAGTGAGGGAAATTAGAGTGGGTGAGGTATGGTGTCAGGGAGTGATGGTAAGTGAGGATATTATAGTGGGTGAGGTATGGTGTCAGGGAGTGACGGTAGTAAGTGAGGAGTATTATAGTGGGTGAGGTATGGTGTCAGGGAGTGATGGTAGTAAGTGAGGGAAATTATAGTGGGTGAGGTATGGTGTCAGGGATTGATAGTAAGTGACGGATATTATAGTGGGTGAGGAATGGTGCCAGGGAGTGATGGTAGTAAGAGAGGGAAATTATAGTGGGTGAGGTATGGTGTCAGGGAGTGATGGTAGTAAGTGAGGGAAATTATAGAGGGGAGGTATCGTGTCAGGGAGTGATGGTAAGTGAAGGAAATTATAGTGGGTGAGGTATGGTGTCAGGGAGTTATGGTAGTAAGTGAGGATATTTTAGTGGGTGAGGCATGGTGTCAGGGAGTGATGGTAGTAAGTGAGGGATATTATAGTGGGTGAGGTATGGTGTCAGGGAGTGATGGTAAGTGAAGGAAATTATAGTGGGTGAGGTATGGTGTCAGGGAGTGATGGTAGTAAGTGAGGATATTTTAGTGGGTGAGGCATGGTGTCAGGGAGTGATGGTAGTAAGTGAGGGATATTATAGTGGGTGAGGTATGGTGTCAGGGAGTGATGGTAGTAAGTGAGGAGTATTATAGTGGGTGAGGTATGGTGTCAGGTAGTGATGGTAAGTGAGGGAAATTATAGTGGGTGAGGTATGGTGTCAGGGAGTGATGGTAGTAAGTGAGGGAAATTATAGTGGGTGAGGGATGGTGTCAGGGAGAGGTGGTAGTAAGTGAGGGAAATTATAGTGGGTGAGAAATGGTGTCAGAGAGTGATGGTAAGTGAGGGAAATTATAGTGGGTGAGGTATGGTGTCAGGGAGTGATGGTGAGGGAAATTATAGTGGGTGAGGTATGGTGTCAGGGAGTGATGGTAAGTGAGGATATTATAGTTGGTAAGGTATGGTGTCAGGGAGTGATGGTAGTAAGTGAGGGAAATTATAGTGGGTGAGGTAGGGTGTCAGGGAGTGATGGTAAGTGAGGGAAATTATAGTGGGTGAGGTATGGTGTCAGGGAGTGATGGTGGTAGTAAGTGAGGATATTACAGAGGGTGAGGTATGGTGTCAGGGTGTGATTGTAAGTGAGGGAAATTATAGTGGGTGAGGTATGGTGTCAGGGAGTGATGGTAAGTGAGGATATTATAGTTGGTAAGGTATGGTGTCAGGGAGTGATGGTAGTAAGTGAGGGAAATTATAGTGGGTGAGGTAGGGTGTCAGGGAGTGATGGTAAGTGAGGGAAATTATAGTGGGTGAGGTATGGTGTCAGGGAGTGATGGTAAATGAGAATATTATAGTGGGTGAGGTATGGTGTCAGGGAGTGATGGTGGTAGTAAGTGAGGATATTACAGAGGGTGAGGTATGGTGTCAGGGTGTGATTGTAAGTGAGGGAAATTATAGTGGGTGAGGTATGGTGTCAGGGAGTGATGTTAGCAAGTGAGGGAAATTACAGTGGGTGAGGTATTGTGTCACGGATTGATGGTAGTAAGTAAGGGAAAATATAGAGGGTGAGATATGGTGCCAGGGAGTGATGGTAAGAGAGGGAAATTATACTGGGTGAGGTATGGTGTCAGGGAGTGATGGTAAGTGAGGAGTATTATAGTGGGTGAGGTATGGTGTCAGGGAGTGATGGTAAGTGAGGGAAATTATAGTGGGTGAGGTATGGTGTCAGGGAGTGATGGTAAGTGTGGATATTATAGTGGGTGAGGTATGGTGTCAGGGAGCGATGGTAAATGAGAATATTATAGTGGGTGAGGTATGGTGTCAGGGAGTGATGGTGGTAGTAAGTGAGGATATTACAGAGGGTGAGGTATGGTGTCAGGGTGTGATTGTAAGTGAGGGAAATTATAGTGGGTGAGGTATGGTGTCAGGGAGTGATGTTAGCAAGTGAGGGAAATTACAGTGGGTGAGGTATTGTGTCACGGATTGATGGTAGTAAGTAAGGGAAAATATAGAGGGTGAGATATGGTGCCAGGGAGTGATGGTAAGAGAGGGAAATTATACTGGGTGAGGTATGGTGTCAGGGAGTGATGGTAAGTGAGGAGTATTATAGTGGGTGAGGTATGGTGTCAGGGAGTGATGGTAAGTGAGGGAAATTATAGTGGGTGAGGTATGGTGTCAGGGAGTGATGGTGAGGGAAATTATAGTGGGTGAGGTATGGTGTCAGGGAGTGATGGTAAGTGTGGATATTATAGTGGGTGAGGTATGGTGTCAGGGAGCGATGGTAGCAAGTGAGGGAAATTACAGTGGGTGAGGTATTGTGTCACGGATTGATGGTAGTAAGTAAGGGAAAATATAGAGGGTGAGATATGGTGCCAGGGAGTGATGGTAAGAGAGGGAAATTATACTGGGTGAGGTATGGTGTCAGGGAGTGATGGTAAGTGAGGAGTATTATAGTGGGTGAGGTATGGTGTCAGGGAGTGATGGTAAGTGAGGGAAAATATAGTGGGTGAGGTATGGTGTCAGGGAGTGATGGTAAGTGAGGGAAATTATAGTGGGTGAGGTATGGTGTCAGGGAGTGATGGTAAGTGTGGATATTATAGTGGGTGAGGTATGGTGTCAGGGAGTGATGGTGGTAGTAAGTGAGGATATTACAGAGGGTGAGGTATGGTGTCAGGGTGTGATTGTAAGTGAGGGAAATTATAGTGGGTGAGGTATGGTGTCAGGGAGTGATGTTAGCAAGTGAGGGAAATTAAAGTGGGTGAGGTATTGTGTCACGGATTGATGGTAGTAAGTAAGGGAAAATATAGAGGGTGAGATATGGTGCCAGGGAGTGATGGTAAGAGAGGGAAATTATACTGGGTGAGGTATGGTGTCAGGGAGTGATGGTAAGTGAGGAGTATTATAGTGGGTGAGGTATGGTGTCAGGGAGTGATTGTAAGTGAGGGAAATTATAGTGGGTGAGGTATGGTGTCAGGGAGTGATGGTAGTAAGTGAGGATATTATAGTGGGTGAGGTATGGTGTCAGGGAGTGATGGTAGTAAGTGAGGGAAATTAGAGTGGGTGAGGTATGGTGTCAGGGAGTGATGGTAAATGAGAATATTATAGTGGGTGAGGTATGGTGTCAGGGAGTGACGGTAGTAAGTGAGGAGTATTATAGTGGGTGAGGTATGGTGTCAGGGAGTGATGGTAGTAAGTGAGGGAAATTATAGTGGGTGAGGTATGGTGTCAGGGATTGATAGTAAGTGACGGATATTATAGTGGGTGAGGAATGGTGCCAAGGAGTGATGGTAGTAAGAGAGGGAAATTATAGTGGGTGAGGTATGGTGTCAGGGAGTGATGGTAGTAAGTGAGGGAAATTATAGAGGGTGAGGTATGGTGTCAGGGAGTGATGGTAAGTGAAGGAAATTATAGTGGGTGAGGTATGGTGTCAGGGAGTGATGGTAGTAAGTGAGGATATTTTAGTGGGTGAGGCATGGTGTCAGGGAGTGATGGTAGTAAGTGAGGGATATTATAGTGGGTGAGGTATGGTGTCAGGGAGTGATGGTAGTAAGTGAGGAGTATTATAGTGGGTGAGGTATGGTGTCAGGTAGTGATGGTAAGTGAGGGAAATTATAGTGGGTGAGGTATGGTGTCAGGGAGTGATGGTAGTAACTGAGGGAAATTATAGTGGGTGAGGGATGGTGTCAGGGAGTGGTGGTAGTAAGTGAGGAGTATTATAGTGGGTGAGGTATGGTGTCAGGTAGTGATGGTAGTGAGGGAAATTATAGTGGGTGAGGTATGGTGTCAGGGAGTGATGGTAAGTGAGGGAAATTATAGTGGGTGAGGTATGGTGTCAGGGAGTGATGGCAAGTGAGTGAAATTATAGTGGGTGAGGTATGGTGCCAGGGATTGATGGTGAGGGAAATTATAGTGGGTGAGGTATGGTGTCAGGGATTGATGGTAGTAAGTGAGGGAAATTATAGTGGGTGAGGTATGGTGTCAGGGAATGATGGTAGTAAGTGAGGGAAATTATAGTGGGTAAGGTATGGTGTCAGGGAGTGATGGTAAGTGAGGGAAATTACAGTGGGTGAGTTATGGTGCCAGGGAGTGATGGTAAGTGAGGGAAATTATAGTGGGTGAGTTATGGTGCCAGGGAGTGATGGTAAGTGAGGGAAATTACAGTGGGTGAGGTATGGTGCAAGGGAGCGATGGTAAGTGAGGGAAATTATAGTGGGTGAGGTATGGTGCCAGGGAGTGATTGTAAGTGAGGGAAATTATAGTGGGTGAGGTATGGTGTCAGGGAGTGATGGTAGTAAGTGAGGGATATTATAGTGGGTGAGGTATGGTGTCAGGGAGTGATGGTGGTAGTAAGTGAGGATATTACAGAGGGTGAGGTATGGTGTCAGGGTGTGATTGTAAGTGAGGGAAATTATAGTGGGTGAGGTATGGTGTCAGGGAGTGATGTTAGCAAGTGAGGGAAATTACAGTGGGTGAGGTATTGTGTCACGGATTGATGGTAGTAAGTAAGGGAAAATATAGAGGGTGAGATATGGTGCCAGGGAGTGATGGTAAGAGAGGGAAATTATACTGGGTGAGGTATGGTGTCAGGGAGTGATGGTAAGTGAGGAGTATTATAGTGGGTGAGGTATGGTGTCAGGGAGTGATGGTAAGTGAGGGAAATTATAGTGGGTGAGGTATGGTGTCAGGGAGTGATGGTAAGTGTGGATATTATAGTGGGTGAGGTATGGTGTCAGGGAGCGATGGTAAATGAGAATATTATAGTGGGTGAGGTATGGTGTCAGGGAGTGATGGTGGTAGTAAGTGAGGATATTACAGAGGGTGAGGTATGGTGTCAGGGTGTGATTGTAAGTGAGGGAAATTATAGTGGGTGAGGTATGGTGTCAGGGAGTGATGTTAGCAAGTGAGGGAAATTACAGTGGGTGAGGTATTGTGTCACGGATTGATGGTAGTAAGTAAGGGAAAATATAGAGGGTGAGATATGGTGCCAGGGAGTGATGGTAAGAGAGGGAAATTATACTGGGTGAGGTATGGTGTCAGGGAGTGATGGTAAGTGAGGAGTATTATAGTGGGTGAGGTATGGGGTCAGGGAGTGATGGTAAGTGAGGGAAATTATAGTGGGTGAGGTATGGTGTCAGGGAGTGATGGTAGTAAGTGAGGGAAATTATAGTGGGTGAGGTATGGTGTTAGGGAGTGATGGTAAGTGAAGGAAATTATAGTGGGTGAGGTATGGTGTCAGGGAGTTATGGTAGTAAGTGAGGATATTTTAGTGGGTGAGGCATGGTGTCAGGGAGTGATGGTAGTAAGTGAGGGATATTATAGTGGGTGAGGTATGGTGTCAGGGAGTGATGGTAAGTGAAGGAAATTATAGTGGGTGAGGTATGGTGTCAGGGAGTGATGGTAGTAAGTGAGGGATATTATAGTGGGTGAGGTATGGTGTCAGGGAGTGATGGTAAGTGAGGATATTTTAGTGGGTGAGGCATGGTGTCAGGGAGTGATGGTAGTAAGTGAGGGATATTATAGTGGGTGAGGTATGATGTCAGGGAGTGATGGTAAGTGAAGGAAATTATAGTGGGTGAGGTATGGTGTCAGTGAGTGATGGTAGTAAGTGAGGATATTACAGTGGGTGAGGTATGGTGTCAGGGAGTTATGGTAGTAAGTGAGGAGTATTATAGTGGGTGAGGTATGGTGTCAGGGAGTGATGGTAAGTGAGGGAAATTATAGTGGGTGAGGTATGGTGTCAGGGAGTGATGGTAAGTGAGGATATTATAGTGGGTGAGGTATGGTGTCAGAGAGCGATGGTAAGTGAGGGAAATTATAGTGGGTGAGGTATGGTGTCAGGGAGTGATGGTAAATGAGAATATTATAGTGGGTGAGGTATGGTGTCAGGGAGTGACGGTAGTAAGCGAGGAGTATTATAGTGGGTGAGGTATGGTGTCAGGGAGTGATGGTAGTAAGTGAGGGAAATTATAGTGGGTGAGGTATGGTGTCAGGGATTGATAGTAAGTGACGGATATTATAGTGGGTGAGGAATGGTGCCAGGGAGTGATGGTAGTAAGTGAGGGAAATTATAGTGGGTGAGGTATGGTGTCAGGGAGTGATGGTAGTAAGTGAGGGAAATTATAGAGGGTGAGGTATGGTGTCAGGGAGTGATGGTAAGTGAAGGAAATTATAGTGGGTGAGGTATGGTGTCAGGGAGTTATGGTAGTAAGTGAGGATATTTTAGTGGGTGAGGCATGGTGTCAGGGAGTGATGGTAGTAAGTGAGGGATATTATAGTGGGTGAGGTATGGTGTCAGGGAGTGATGGTAAGTGATGGAAATTATAGTGGGTGAGGTATGGTGTCAGGGAGTGATGGTAGGAAGTGAGGGATATTATAGTGGGTGAGGTATGGCGTCAGGGAGTGATGGTAAGTGAGGATATTTTAGTGGGTGAGGCATGGTGTCAGGGAGTGATGGTAGAAAGTGAAGGAAATTATAGTGGGAGAGGTATGGTGTCAGGGAGTGATGGTAGTAAGTGAGGGATATTATAGTGGGTGAGGTATGGTGTCAGGGAGTGATGGTAAGTGAGGGAAATTATAGTGGGTGAGGTATGGTGTCAGGGAGTGATGGTAGGGGAGGGAAATTATAGTAGGTGAGGTATGGTGTCAGGGAGTGATGGTAAGTGAGGGAAAGTATAGTGGGTGAGGTATGGTGTCAGGGAGTGATGGTAGTAAGTGAGGGATATTATAGTGGGTGAGGTATGGTGTCAGGGAGTGATGGTAGTAAGTGAGGGAAATTATAGTGGGTGAGGTATGGTGTCAGGGAGTGATGGTAGTAAGTGAGGGATATTATAGTGGGTGAGGTATGGTGTCAGGTAGTGATGGTAAGTGAGGGAAATTATAGTGGGTGAGGTATGGTGTCAGGGAGTGATGGTACTAGTAAGTGAGGGAAATTATAGTGGGTGAGGTATGGTGTCAGGGAGTGATGGTAGTAAGTGAGGAGAATTATAGTGGGTGAGGTATGGTGTCAGGTAGTGATGGTAGTGAGGGAAATTATAGTGGGTGAGGTATGGTGTCAGGGAGTGATGGTAAGTGAGGGAAATTATAGTGGGTGAGGTATGGTGTCAGGGAGTGATGGCAAGAGAGGGAAATTATAGTGGGTGAGGTATGGTGCCAGGGATTGATGGTGAGGGAAATTATAGTGGGTGAGGTATGGTGTCAGGGATTGATGGTAGTAAGTGAGGGAAATTATAGTGGGTGAGGTATGGTGTCAGGGAATGATGGTAGTAAGTGAGGGAAATTATAGTGGGTAAGGTGTCAGGGAGTGATGGAAAGTGAGGGAAATTACAGTGGGTGATGTATGGTGCCAGGGAGCGATGGTAAGTGAGGGAAAATATAGTGGGTGAGTTATGGTGCCAGGGAGTGATGGTAAGAGAGGGAAATTACAGTGGGTGAGGTATGGTGCCAGGGAGCGATGGTAAGTGAGGGAAATTATAGTGGGTGAGGTATGGTGCCAGGGAGTGAAGGTAAGTGAGGGAAATTATAGTGGGTGAGGTATGGTGTCAGGGAGTGATGTTAGCAAGTGAGGGAAATTACAGTGGGAGAGGTATTGTGTCACGGATTGATGGTTGTAAGTAAGGGAAAATATAGAGGGTGAGATATGGTGCCAGGGAGTGATGGTAAGAGAGGGAAATTATACTGGGTGAGGTATGGTGTCAGGGAGTGATGGTAAGTGAGGAGTATTATAGTGGGTGAGGTATGGTGTCAGGGAGTGATGGTAGTAAGTGAGGGAAATTATAGTGGGTGAGGTATGGTGTCAGGCAGTGATGGTAGTAAGTGAGGAGTATTATAGTGGGTGAGGTATGGTGTCAGGGAGTGATGGTAAGTGACGGATATTATAGTGGGTTAGAAATGGTGTCAGGGAGTGATGGTAGTGAGGGAAATTATAGTGGGTGAGGTATGGTGTCAGGCAGTGATGGTAGTAAGTGAGGGAAATTATATTGGGTGAGGTATGGTGTCAGGGATTGATGGTAAGTGACGGATATTATAGTGGGTGAGGTATGGTGTCAGGGAGTTATGGTAGTAAGTGAGGATATTTTAGTGGGTGAGGCATGGTGTCAGGGAGTGATGGTAGTAAGTGAGGGATATTATAGTGGGTGAGGTATGGTGTCAGGGAGTGATGGTAGTGAAGGAAATTATAGTGGGTGAGGTATGGTGTCAGGGAGTGATGGTAAGTAAGGGAAATTATAGTGGGTGAGGTACGGTGTCAGGGAGTGATGGTAAGTGAGGGGTATTACAGTGGGAGAGGTATGGTGTCAGGGAGTGATTTTAAGTGACGGATATTATAGTGGGTGAGGAATGGTGTCAGGGAGTGATGGTAGTAAGTGAGGGAAATTATAGTGGGTGAGAAATGGTGTCAGAGAGTGATGGTAAGTGAGGGAAATTATAGTGGGTGAGGTATGGTGTCAGGGAGTGATGGTGAGGGAAATTATAGTGGGTAAGGTATGGTGTCAGGGAGTGATGGTAAGTGAGGATATTATAGTTGGTAAGGTATGGTGTCAGGGAGTGATGGTAGTAAGTGAGGGAAATTATAGTGGGTGAGGTATGGTGTCAGGGAGTGATGGTGGTAGTAAGTGAGGATATTACAGAGGGTGAGGTATGGTGTCAGGGTGTGATTGTAAGTGAGGGAAATTATAGTGGGTGAGGTATGGTGTCAGGGAGTGATGTTAGCAAGTGAGGGAAATTACAGTGGGTGAGGTATTGTGTCACGGATTGATGGTAGTAAGTAAGGGAAAATATAGAGGGTGAGATATGGTGCCAGGGAGTGATGGTAAGAGAGGGAAATTATACTGGGTGAGGTATGGTGTCAGGGAGTGATGGTAAGTGAGAAGTATTATAGTGGGTGAGGTATGGTGTCAGGGAGTGATGGTAAGTGAGGGAAATTATAGTGGGTGAGGTATGGTGTCAGGGAGTGATGGTAAGTGAGGGAAATTATAGTGGGTGAGGTATGGTGTCAGGGAGTGATGGTAAGTGTGGATATTATAGTGGGTGAGGTATGGTGTCAGGGAGTGATGGTAGTAAGTGAGGGAAATTATAGTGGGTGAGGTATGGTGTCAGGGAGTGATGGTAAATGAGAATATTATAGTGGGTGAGGTATGGTGTCAGGGAGTGACGGTAGTAACTGAGGAGTATTATAGTGGGTGAGGTATGGTGTCAGGGAGTGATGGTAGTAAGTGAGGGAAATTATAGTGGGTGAGGTATGGTGTCATGGAGTGATGGTAAGTGAGGATATTACAGTGGGTGAGGTATGGTGTCAGGCAGTGATGGTAGTAAGTGAGGAGTATTATAGTGGGTGAGGTATGGTGTCAGGGAGTGATGGCAAGTGAAAGAAATTATAGTGGGTGAGGTATGGTGTCAGGGATTGATGGTAAGTGACGGATATTATAGTGGGTGAGAAATGGTGTCAGGGAGTGATGGTAGTAAGTTAGGGAAATTATAGTGGGTGAGGTATGGTGTCAGGCAGTGATGGTAGTAAGTGAGGGAAATTATAGTGGGTGAGGTATGGTGTCAGGGATTGATGGTAAGTGACGGAAATTATAGTGGGTGAGGTATGGTGTCAGGGAGTGTTGGTAGTAAGTGAGGGAAATTATAGAGGGTGAGGTATGGTGTCAGGGAGAGATGGTAAGTGAGGATATTATAGTGGGTGAGGTGTGGTGTCAGGGAGTGATGGTAGTGAGGGATTATATAGTGGGTGAGGTATGGTGTCAGGGAGTGATGGTAAGTGAGGGAAATTATAGTGGGTGAGATATGGTGTCAGGAAGTGATGGTAAGTGAGGGATATTATAGTGGGTGAGGTATGGTGTCAGGGAGTGATGGTAAGTGAGGATATTATAGTGGGTGAGGTATGGTGTCAGGGAGTTATGGTAGTAAGTGAGGATATTATAGTGGGTGAGGTATGGTGTCAGGGAGTGGTGGTAGTAAGTGAGGATATTACAGTGGGTGAGGTATGGTGTCAGGGAGTGATGGTAGTAAGTGAGGGAAATTATATTGGGTGAGGTATGGTGTCAGGGAGTTATGGTAGTAAGTGAGGATATTATAGTGGGTGAGGTATGGTGTCAGGGAGTGATGGTAAGTGAGGGAAATTATAGTGGGTGAGATATGGTGTCAGGGAGTGAAGGTAGTAAGTGAGGGAAATTATAGTGGGTGAGGTATGGTGTCAGGGATTGATAGTAAGTGACGGATATTATAGTGGGTGAGGAATGGTGCCAGGGAGTGATGGTAGTAAGAGAGGGAAATTTTAGTGGGTGAGGTATGGTGTCAGGGAGTGATGGTAGTAAGTGAGGGAAATTATAGAGGGTGAGGTATGGTGTCAGGGAGTGATGGTAAGTGAAGGAAATTATAGTGGGTGAGGTATGGTGTCAGGGAGTTATGGTAGTAAGTGAGGATATTTTAGTGGGTGAGGCATGGTGTCAGGGATTGATGGTAGTAAGTGAGGGATATTATAGTGGGTGAGGTATGGTGTCAGGGAGTGATGGTAAGTGAAGGAAATTATAGTGGGTGAGGTATGGTGTCAGGGAGTGATGGTAGTAAGTGAGGATATTTTAGTGGGTGAGGCATGGTGTCAGGGAGTGATGGTAGTAAGTGAGGGATATTATAGTGGGTGAGGTATGGTGTCAGGGAGTGATGGTAGTAAGTGAGGAGTATTATAGTGGGTGAGGTATGGTGTCAGGTAGTGATGGTAAGTGAGGGAAATTATAGTGGGTGAGGTATGGTGTCAGGGAGTGATGGTAGTAAGTGAGGGAAATTATAGTGGGTGAGGGATGGTGTCAGGGAGTGGTGGTAGTAAGTGAGGAGTATTATAGTGGGTGAGGTATGGTGTCAGGTAGAGATGGTAGTGAGGGAAATTATAGTGGGTGAGGTATGGTGTCAGGGAGTGATGGTAAGTGAGGGAAATTATAGTGGGTGAGGTATGGTGCCAGGGATTGATGGTGAGGGAAATTATAGTGGGTGAGGTATGGTGTCAGGGATTGATGGTAGTAAGTGAGGGAAATTATAGTGGGTGAGGTATGGTGTCAGGGAATGATGGTAGTGAGGGAAATTATAGTGGGTAAGGTATGGTGTCAGGGAGTGATGGTAAGTGAGGGAAATTACAGTGGGTGAGTTATGGTGCCAGGGAGTGATGGTAAGTGAGGGAAATTATAGTGGGTGAGTTATGGTGCCAGGGAGTGATGGTAAGTGAGGGAAATTACAGTGGGTGAGGTATGGTGCAAGGGAGCGATGGTAAGTGAGGGAAATTATAGTGGGTGAGGTATGGTGCCAGGGAGTGATGGTAAGTGAGGGAAATTATAGTGGGTGAGGTATGGTGTCAGGGAGTGATGGTAGTAAGTGAGGGATATTATAGTGGGTGAGGTATGGTGTCAGGGAGTGATGGTGGTAGTAAGTGAGGATATTACAGAGGGTGAGGTATGGTGTCAGGGTGTGATTGTAAGTGAGGGAAATTATAGTGGGTGAGGTATGGTGTCAGGGAGTGATGTTAGCAAGTGAGGGAAATTACAGTGGGTGAGGTATTGTGTCACGGATTGATGGTAGTAAGTAAGGGAAAATATAGAGGGTGAGATATGGTGCCAGGGAGTGATGGTAAGAGAGGGAAATTATACTGGGTGAGGTATGGTGTCAGGGAGTGATGGTAAGTGAGGAGTATTATAGTGGGTGAGGTATGGTGTCAGGGAGTGATGGTAAGTGAGGGAAATTATAGTGGGTGAGGTATGGTGTCAGGGAGTGATGGTAAGTGTGGATATTATAGTGGGTGAGGTATGGTGTCAGGGAGCGATGGTAAATGAGAATATTATAGTGGGTGAGGTATGGTGTCAGGGAGTGATGGTGGTAGTAAGTGAGGATATTACAGAGGGTGAGGTATGGTGTCAGGGTGTGATTGTAAGTGAGGGAAATTATAGTGGGTGAGGTATGGTGTCAGGGAGTGATGTTAGCAAGTGAGGGAAATTACAGTGGGTGAGGTATTGTGTCAGGGAGTGATGGTAGTAAGTGAGGGAAATTATAGTGGGTGAGGTATGGTGTCAGGGATTGATAGTAAGTGACGGATATTATAGTGGGTGAGGAATGGTGCCAGGGAGTGATGGTAGTAAGAGAGGGAAATTATAGTGGGTGAGGTATGGTGTCAGGGAATGATGGTAGTAAGTGAGGGAAATTATAGTGGGTGAGGTATGGTGTCAGGGAATGATGGTAGTAAGTGAGGGAAATTACAGTGGGTCAGGTATGGTGCCAGGGAGCGATGGTAAGTGAGGGAAATTATAGTGGGTGAGGTATGGTGCCAGGGAGTGATGGTAAGTGAGGGAAATTATAGTGGGTGAGGTATGGTGTCAGGGAGTGATGTTAGCAAGTGAGGGAAATTACAGTGGGTGAGGTATTGTGTCACGGATTGATGGTAGTAAGTAAGGGAAAATATAGAGGGTGAGATATGGTGCCAGGGAGTGATGGTAAGAGAGGGAAATTATACTGGGTGAGGTATGGTGTCAGGGAGTGATGGTAAGTGAGGAGTATTATAGTGGGTGAGGTATGGTGTCATGGAGTGATGGTAAGTGAGGGAAATTATAGTGGGTGAGGTATGGTGTCAGGGAGTGATGGTAGTAAGTAAGGGAAATTATAGAGGGTGAGATATGGTGCCAGGGAGCGATGGTAAGTGAGGGAAATTATAGTGGGTGAGGTATGGTGTCAGGGAGTGATGGTAAGTGAGGGAAATTATAGTGGGTGAGGTATGGTGTCAGGGAGTGATGGTAGTAAGTGAGGATATTACAGTGGGTGAGGTATGGTGTCAGGCAGTGATGGTAGTAAGTGAGGAGTATTATAGTGGGTGAGGTATGGTGTCAGGGAGTGATGGCAAGTGAAAGAAATTATAGTGGGTGAGGTATGGTGTCAGGGATTGATGGTAAGTGACGGATATTATAGTGGGTGAGAAATGGTGTCAGGGAGTGATGGTAGTAAGTGAGGGAAATTATAGTGGGTGAGGTATGGTGTCAGGGATTGATGGTAAGTGACGGATATTATAGTGGGTGAGGAATGGTGCCAGGGAGAGATGGTAGTAAGTGAGGGAAATTATAGTGGATGAGGTATGATGTCAGGGAGTGATGGGAGTGAGGGGTATTACAGTGGGAGAGGTATGGTGTAAGGGAGTGATGGTAGTGAGGGAAATTATAGTGGGTGAGGTATGGTGTCAGGGAGTGATGGTAAGTAAGCGAAATTATAGTGGGTGAGGTATGGTGTCAGGGAGTGATGGTAAGTGAAGGAAATTATAGAGGGTGAGGTAAGGTGTCAGGGAGTGATGGTAAGTGAAGGAAATTATAGTGGGTGAGGTATGGTGTCAGGGAGTGATGGTAGTAAGTGAGGGATATTATAGTGGGTGAGGTATGGTGTCAGGGAGTGATGGTAGTAAGTGAGGATATTACAGTGGGTGAGGTATGGTGTCAGGGAGTTATGGTAGTAAGTGAGGATATTATAGTGGGTGAGGTATGGTGTCAGGGAGTGATGGTAGTAAGTGAGGGAAATTATAGTGGGTGAGGTATGGTGTCAGGGAGTGATGGTAGTAAGTGAGGGAAATTATAGTGGGTGAGGTATGGTGTCAGGGAGTGTTGGTAGTAAGTGAGGGAAATTATAGAGGGTGAGGTATGGTGTCAGGGAGAGATGGTAAGTGAGGATATTATAGTGGGTGAGGTGTGGTGTCAGGGAGTGATGGTAGTGAGGGATTATATAGTGGGTGAGGTATGGTGTCAGGGAGTGATGGTAAGTGAGGGAAATTATAGTGGGTGAGATATGGTGTCAGGAAGTGATGGTAAGTGAGGGATATTATAGTGGGTGAGGTATGGTGTCAGGGAGTGATGGTAAGTGAGGATATTATAGTGGGTGAGGTATGGTGTCAGGGAGTTATGGTAGTAAGTGAGGATATTATAGTGGGTGAGGTATGGTGTCAGGGAGTGGTGGTAGTAAGTGAGGATATTACAGTGGGTGAGGTATGGTGTCAGGGAGTGATGGTAGTAAGTGAGGGAAATTATATTGGGTGAGGTATGGTGTCAGGGAGTTATGGTAGTAAGTGAGGATATTATAGTGGGTGAGGTATGGTGTCAGGGAGTGATGGTAAGTGAGGGAAATTATAGTGGGTGAGATATGGTGTCAGGGAGTGAAGGTAGTAAGTGAGGGAAATTATAGTGGGTGAGGTATGGTGTCAGGGAGTAATGGTAAGTGAGGATATTATAGTGGGTGAGGTATGGTGTCAGGGAGTGATGGTAGTAAGTGAGGGAAATTATAGTGGGTGAGGTATGGTGTCAGGGAGTGATGGTAGTAAGTGAGGGAAATTATAGTGGGTGAGGTATGGTGTCAGGCAGTGATGGTAGTAAGTGAGGGAAATTATATTGGGTGAGGTATGATGTCAGGGAGTGATGGGAGTGAGGGGTATTATAGTGGCTGAGGTATGGTGTCAGGGAGTGATGGTAGTAAGTGAGGTAAATTATAGTGGGTGAGGTATGGTGTCAGGGAGTGATGGTAGTAAGTGAGGGGTATTATAGTGGGTGAGATATGGTGTCAGGGAGTGATGGTAAGTGAGGATATTACAGTGGGTGAGGTATGGTGTCAGGGAGTGATGGTAAGTGAGGGAAATTATAGTGGGTGAGGCATGGTGTCAGGGAGTGATGGTAGTAAGTGAGGGAAATTATAGTGGGTGAGGTATGGTGTCAGGGAGTGATGGTAAGTGAGGGAAAGTATAGTGGGTGAGGTATGGTGTCATGGAGTGATGGTAAGTGAGGGATTATAGTGGGTGAGGTATGGTGTCAGGGAGTGATGGGTGAGGTATGGTGTCAGGGAGTGATGGTAAGTGAGGGAAATTATAGTGGGTGAGGTATGGTGTCAGGGAGTGATGGTAGTAAGTGAGGGAAATTATAGTGGGTGAGGTATGGTGTCAGGGAGTGATGGTAAGTGAGGGAAATTATAGTGGGTGAGGTATGGTGTCAGGGAGTGATGGTAGTAAGTGAGGAGTATTATAGTGGGTGAAGTATGGTGTCAGGTAGTGATGGTAAGTGAGGGAAATTATAGTGGGTGAGGTATGGTGTCAGGGAGTGATGGTAGTAAGTGAGGGAAATTATAGTGGGTGAGGTATGGTGGCAGGGTGTGATGGTAAGTGAGGGAAATTATAGTGGGTGAGGTATGGTGTCAGGGAGTGATGGTAGTAAGTGAGGGAAATTATAGTGGGTGAGGTATGGTGTCAGGGAGTGATGGTAAGTGAGGGAAATTATAGTGGGTGAGGTATGGTGTCAGGGAGTGATGGTAGTAAGTGAGGGAAATTATAGTGGGTGAGGTATGGTGTTAGGGAGTGATGGTAGTAAGTGAGGGAAATTATAGTGGGTGAGGTATGGTGTCAGGGAGTGATGGTAGTAAGTGAGGGAAATTATAGTGGGTGAGGTATGGTGTCAGGCAGTGATGGTAAGTGAGGGAAAGTATAGTGGGTGAGGTATGGTGTCAGGGAGTGATGGTAAGTGAGGGAAATTATAGTGGGTGAGGTATGGTGTCAGGGAGTGATGGTAGTGAGGGAAATTATAGTGGGTGAGGTATGGTGTCAGGGAGTGATGGTAAGTGAGGGAAATTATAGTGGGTGAGGTATGGTGTCAGGGAGTGATGGTAGTAAGTGAGGATATTATAGTGGGTGAGGTATGGTGTCAGGGAGTGATGGTAGTGAGGGAAATTATAGTGGGTGAGGTATGGTGTCAGGGAGTTATGGTAGTAAGTGAGGGAAATTATAGTGGTTGAGGTATGGTGTCAGGGAGTGATGGTAAATTAGAATATTATAGTGGGTGAGGTATGGTGTCAGGGAGTGACGGTAGTAAGTGAGGATTATTATAGTGGGTGAGGTATGGTGTCAGGGAGTGATGATAAGTGAGGGATATTACAGTGGGTGAGGTATGGTGTCAGGGAGTGATGGTAAGTGAAGGAAATTATAGTGGGTGAGGTATGGTGTCAGGGAGTGATGGTAAGTGAGGATATTATAGTGGGTGAGGTATGGTGTCAGAGAGTGATGGTAGTAAGTGAGGGATATTAGAGTGGGTGAGGTATGGTGTCAGGGAGTGATGGTAGTAAGTGAGGGAAATTATAGTGGGTGAGGTATGGTGTCAGGGATTGATAGTAAGTGACGGATATTATAGTGGGTGAGGAATGGTGCCAGGGAGTGATGGTAGTAAGAGAGGGAAATTATAGTGGGTGAGGTATGGTGTCAGGGAGTGATGGTAGTAAGTGAGGAGTATTATAGTGGGTGAGGTATGGTGTCAGGGAGTGATGGTAAGTGAGGGAAATTATAGTGGGTGAGGTATGGTGTCAGGGAGTGATGGTAGTAAGTGAGGGATATTATAGTGGGTGAGGTATGGTGTCAGGGAGTGATGGTGGTAGTAAGTGAGGATATTACAGAGGGTGAGGTATGGTGTCAGGGTGTGATTGTAAGTGAGGGAAATTATAGTGGGTGAGGTATGGTGTCAGGGAGTGATGTTAGCAAGTGAGGGAAATTACAGTGGGTGAGGTATTGTGTCACGGATTGATGGTAGTAAGTAAGGGAAAATATAGAGGGTGAGATATGGTGCCAGGGAGTGATGGTAAGAGAGGGAAATTATACTGGGTGAGGTATGGTGTCAGGGAGTGATGGTAAGTGAGGAGTATTATAGTGGGTGAGGTATGGTGTCAGGGAGTGATGGTAAGTGAGGGAAATTATAGTGGGTGAGGTATGGTGTCAGGGAGTGATGGTAGTAAGTGAGGGAAATAATAGTGGGTGAGGTATGGTGTCAGGGAGTGATGGTAAATGAGAATATTATAGTGGGTGAGGTATGGTGTCAGGGAGTGACGGTAGTAAGTGAGGGAAATTATAGTGGGTGAGGTATGGTGTCAGGGATTGATAGTAAGTGACGGATATAATAGTGGGTGAGGAATGGTGCCAAGGAGTGATGGTAGTAAGAGAGGGAAATTATAGTGGGTGAGGTATGGTGTCAGGGAGTGATGGTAGTAAGTGAGGGAAATTATAGAGGGTGAGGTATGGTGTCAGGGAGTGATGGTAAGTGAAGGAAATTATAGTGGGTGAGGTATGGTGTCAGGAAGTTATGGTAGTAAGTGAGGATATTTTAGTGGGTGAGGCATGGTGTCAGGGAGTGATGGTAGTAAGTGAGGGATATTATAGTGGGTGAGGTATGGTGTCAGGGAGTGATGGTAAGTGAAGGAAATTATAGTGGGTGAGGTATGGTGTCAGGGAGTGATGGTAGTAAGTGAGGGATATTATAGTAGGTGAGGTATGGTGTCAGGGAGTGATGGTAAGTGAGGATATTTTAGTGGGTGAGGCATGGTGTCAGGGAGTGATGGTAGAAAGTGAGGAGTATTATAGTGGGTGAGGTATGGTGTCAGGGAGTGATGGTAAGTGAGGGAAATTATAGTGGGTGAGGTATGGTGTCAGGGAGTGATGGTAAGTGAGGATATTATAGTGGGTGAGGTATGGTGTCAGAGAGCGATGGTAAGTGAGGGAAATTATAGTGGGTGAGGTATGGTGTCAGGGAGTGATGGTAAATGAGAATATTATAGTGGGTGAGGTATGGTGTCAGGGAGTGACGGTAGTAAGTGAGGAGTATTATAGTGGGTGAGGTATGGTGTCAGGGAGTGATGGTAGTAAGTGAGGGAAATTATAGTGGGTGAGGTATGGTGTCAGGGATTGATAGTAAGTGACGGATATTATAGTGGGTGAGGAATGGTGCCAGGGAGTGATGGTAGTAAGTGAGGGAAATTATAGTGGGTGAGGTATGGTGTCAGGGAGTGATGGTAGTAAGTGAGGGAAATTATAGAGGGTGAGGTATGGTGTCAGGGAGTGATGGTAAGTGAAGGAAATTATAGTGGGTGAGGTATGGTGTCAGGGAGTTATGGTAGTAAGTGAGGATATTTTAGTGGGTGAGGCATGGTGTCAGGGAGTGATGGTAGTAAGTGAGGGATATTATAGTGGGTGAGGTATGGTGTCAGGGAGTGATGGTAAGTGATGGAAATTATAGTGGGTGAGGTATGGTGTCAGGGAGTGATGGTAGTAAGTGAGGGATATTATAGTGGGTGAGGTATGGCGTCAGGGAGTGATGGTAAGTGAGGATATTTTAGTGGGTGAGGCATGGTGTCAGGGAGTGATGGTAGAAAGTGAAGGAAATTATAGTGGGTGAGGTATGGTGTCAGGGAGTGATGGTAGTAAGTGAGGGATATTATGTGGGTGAGGTATGGTGTCAGGGAGTGATGATAAGTGAGGGAAATTATAGTGGGTGAGGTATGGTGTCAGGGAGTGATGGTAGGGGAGGGAAATTATAGTAGGTGAGGTATGGTGTCAGGGAGTGATGGTAAGTGAGGGAAAGTATAGTGGGTGAGGTATGGTGTCAGGGAGTGATGGTAGTAAGTGAGGGATATTATAGTGGGTGAGGTATGGTGTCAGGGAGTGATGGTAGTAAGTGAGGGAAATTATAGTGGGTGAGGTATGGTGTCAGGGAGTGATGGTAGTAAGTGAGGGATATTATAGTGGGTGAGGTATGGTGTCAGGGAGTGATGGTAGTAAGTGAGGGAAATTATAGAGGGGAGGTATCGTGTCAGGGAGTGATGGTAAGTGAAGGAAATTATAGTGGGTGAGGTATGGTGTCAGGGAGTTATGGTAGTAAGTGAGGATATTTTAGTGGGTGAGGCATGGTGTCAGGGAGTGATGGTAGTAAGTGAGGGATATTATAGTGGGTGAGGTATGGTGTCAGGGAGTGATGGTAAGTGAAGGAAATTATAGTGGGTGAGGTATGGTGTCAGGGAGTGATGGTAGTAAGTGAGGATATTTTAGTGGGTGAGGCATGGTGTCAGGGAGTGATGGTAGTAAGTGAGGGATATTATAGTGGGTGAGGTATGGTGTCAGGGAGTGATGGTAGTAAGTGAGGAGTATTATAGTGGGTGAGGTATGGTGTCAGGTAGTGATGGTAAGTGAGGGAAATTATAGTGGGTGAGGTATGGTGTCAGGGAGTGATGGTAGTAAGTGAGGGAAATTATAGTGGGTGAGGGATGGTGTCAGGGAGAGGTGGTAGTAAGTGAGGAGTATTATAGTGGGTGAGGTATGGTGTCAGGTAGTGATGGTAGTGAGGGAAATTATAGTGGGTGAGGTATGGTGTCAGGGAGTGATGGTAAGTGAGTGAAATTATAGTGGGTGAGGTATGGTGCCAGGGATTGATGGTGAGGGAAATTATAGTGGGTGAGGTATGGTGTCAGGGATTGATGGTAGTAAGTGAGGGAAATTATAGTGGGTGAGGTATGGTGTCAGGGAATGATGGTAGTAAGTGAGGGAAATTATAGTGGGTAAGGTATGGTGTCAGGGAGTGATGGTAAGTGAGGGAAATTACAGTGGGTGAGTTATGGTTCCAGGGAGTGATGGTAAGTGAGGGAAATTATAGTGGGTGAGTTATGGTGCCAGGGAGTGATGGTAAGTGAGGGAAATTACAGTGGGTGAGGTATGGTGCAAGGGAGCGATGGTAAGTGAGGGAAATTATAGTGGGTGAGGTATGGTGCCAGGGAGTGATGGTAAGTGAGGGAAATTATAGTGGGTGAGGTATGGTGTCAGGGAGTGATGTTAGCAAGTGAGGGAAATTACAGTGGGTGAGGTATTGTGTCACGGATTGATGGTAGTAAGTAAGGGAAAATATAGAGGGTGAGATATGGTGCCAGGGAGTGATGGTAAGAGAGGGAAATTATACTGGGTGAGGTATGGTGTCAGGGAGTGATGGTAAGTGAGGAGTATTATAGTGGGTGAGGTATGGTGTCAGGGAGTGATGGTAAGTGAGGGAAATTATAGTGGGTGAGGTATGGTGTCAGGGAGTGATGGTAGTAAGTAAGGGAAATTATAGTGGGTGAGATATGGTGTCAGGGAGCGATGGTAAGAGAGGGAAATTATAGTGGGTGAGGTATGGTGTCAGGGAGTGATGGTAAGTGAGGGAAATTATAGTGGGTGAGGTATGGTGTCAGGCAGTGATGGTAGTAAGTGAGGAGTATTATAGTGGGTGAGGTATGGTGTCAGGGAGTGATGGTAAGTGACGGATATTATAGTGGGTGAGAAATGGTGTCAGGGAGTGATGGTAGTAAGTGAGGGAAATTATAGTGGGTGAGGTATGGTGTCAGGCAGTGATGGTAGTAAGTGAGGGAAATTATATTGGGTGAGGTATGGTGTCAGGGATTGATGGTAAGTGACGGATATTATAGTGGGTGAGGAATGGTGCCAGGGAGTGATGATAGTAAGTGAGGGAAATTATAATGGATGAGGTATGATGTCAGGGAGTGATGGTAGTGAGGGGTATTACACTGGGAGAGGTATGGTGTCAGGGAGTGATGGTAGTGAGGGAAATTATAGTGGGTGAGGTATGGTGTCAGGGAGTGATGGTAAGTATGGGAAATTATAGTGGGTGAGGTACGGTGTCAGGGAGTGATGGTAAGTGAGGGGTATTACAGTGGGAGAGGTATGGTGTCAGGGAGTGATTTTAAGTGACGGATATTATAGTGGGTGAGGAATGGTGTCAGGGAGTGATGGTAGTAAGTGAGGGAAATTATAGTGGGTGAGAAATGGTGTCAGAGAGTGATGGTAAGTGAGGGAAATTATAGTGGGTGAGGTATGGTGTCAGGGAGTGATGGTGAGGGAAATTTTAGTGGGTGAGGTATGGTGTCAGGGAGTGATGGTAAGTGAGGATATTATAGTTGGTAAGGTATGGTGTCAGGGAGTGATGGTAGTAAGTGAGGGAAATTATAGTGGGTGAGGTATGGTGCCAGGGAGTGATGGTAAGTGAGGGAAATTATAGTGGGTGAGGTATGGTGTCAGGGAGTGATGTTAGCAAGTGAGGGAAATTACAGTGGGTGAGGTATTGTGTCACGGATTGATGGTAGTAAGTAAGGGAAAATATAGAGGGTGAGATATGGTGCCAGGGAGTGATGGTAAGAGAGGGAAATTATACTGGGTGAGGTATGGTGTCAGGGAGTGATGGTAAGTGAGGAGTATTATAGTGGGTGAGGTATGGTGTCAGGGAGTGATGGTAAGTGAGGGAAATTATAGTGGGTGAGGTATGGTGTCAGGGAGTGATGGTAAGTGAGGGAAATTATAGTGGGTGAGGTATGGTGTCAGGGAGTGATGGTAAGTGTGGATATTATAGTGGGTGAGGTATGGTGTCAGGGAGCGATGGTAGCAAGTGAGGGAAATTACAGTGGGTGAGGTATTGTGTCACGGATTGATGGTAGTAAGGGAAAATATAGAGGGTGAGATATGGTGCCAGGGAGTGATGGTAAGAGAGGGAAATTATACTGGGTGAGGTATGGTGTCAGGGAGTGATGGTAAGTGAGGAGTATTATAGTGGGTGAGGTATGGTGTCAGGGAGTGATGGTAAGTGAGGGAAATTATAGTGGGTGAGGTATGGTGTCAGGGAGTGATGGTAAGTGAGGGAAATTATAGTGGGTGAGGTATGGTGTCAGGGAGTGATGGTAAGTGTGGATATTATAGTGGGTGAGGTATGGTGTCAGGGAGCGATGGTAAGTGAGGGAAATTATAGTGGGTGAGGTATGGTGTCAGGGAGTGATGGTAAATGAGAATATTATAGTGGGTGAGGTATGGTGTCAGGGAGTGATGGTGGTAGTAAGTGAGGATATTACAGAGGGTGAGGTATGGTGTCAGGGTGTGATTGTAAGTGAGGGAAATTATAGTGGGTGAGGTATGGTGTCAGGGAGTGATGTTAGCAAGTGAGGGAAATTAAAGTGGGTGAGGTATTGTGTCACGGATTGATGGTAGTAAGTAAGGGAAAATATAGAGGGTGAGATATGGTGCCAGGGAGTGATGGTAAGAGAGGGAAATTATACTGGGTGAGGTATGGTGTCAGGGAGTGATGGTAAGTGAGGAGTATTATAGTGGGTGAGGTATGGTGTCAGGGAGTGATGGTAGTAAGTAAGGGAAATTATAGAGGGTGAGATATGGTGCCAGGGAGCGATGGTAAGTGAGGGAAATTATAGTGGGTGAGGTATGGTGTCAGGGAGTGATGGTAAGTGAGGGAAATTATAGTGGGTGAGGTATGGTGTCAGGGAGTGATGGTAGTAAGTGAGGATATTACAGTGGGTGAGGTATGGTGTCAGGCAGTGATGGTAGTAAGTGAGGAGTATTATAGTGGGTGAGGTATGGTGTCAGGGAGTGATGGCAAGTGAAAGAAATTATAGTGGGTGAGGTATGGTGTCAGGGATTGATGGTAAGTGACGGATATTATAGTGGGTGAGAAATGGTGTCAGGGAGTGATGGTAGTAAGTGAGGGAAATTATAGTGGGTGAGGTATGGTGTCAGGGATTGATGGTAAGTGACGGATATTATAGTGGGTGAGGAATGGTGCCAGGGAGAGATGGTAGTAAGTGAGGGAAATTATAGTGGATGAGGTATGATGTCAGGGAGTGATGGGAGTGAGGGGTATTACAGTGGGAGAGGTATGGTGTAAGGGAGTGATGGTAGTGAGGGAAATTATAGTGGGTGAGGTATGGTGTCAGGGAGTGATGGTAAGTAAGCGAAATTATAGTGGGTGAGGTATGGTGTCAGGGAGTGATGGTAAGTGAAGGAAATTATAGAGGGTGAGGTAAGGTGTCAGGGAGTGATGGTAAGTGAAGGAAATTATAGTGGGTGAGGTATGGTGTCAGGGAGTGATGGTAGTAAGTGAGGGATATTATAGTGGGTGAGGTATGGTGTCAGGGAGTGATGGTAGTAAGTGAGGATATTACAGTGGGTGAGGTATGGTGTCAGGGAGTTATGGTAGTAAGTGAGGATATTATAGTGGGTGAGGTATGGTGTCAGGGAGTGATGGTAGTAAGTGAGGGAAATTATAGTGGGTGAGGTATGGTGTCAGGGAGTGATGGTAGTAAGTGAGGGAAATTATAGTGGGTGAGGTATGGTGTCAGGGAGTGTTGGTAGTAAGTGAGGGAAATTATAGAGGGTGAGGTATGGTGTCAGGGAGAGATGGTAAGTGAGGATATTATAGTGGGTGAGGTGTGGTGTCAGGGAGTGATGGTAGTGAGGGATTATATAGTGGGTGAGGTATGGTGTCAGGGAGTGATGGTAAGTGAGGGAAATTATAGTGGGTGAGATATGGTGTCAGGAAGTGATGGTAAGTGAGGGATATTATAGTGGGTGAGGTATGGTGTCAGGGAGTGATGGTAAGTGAGGATATTATAGTGGGTGAGGTATGGTGTCAGGGAGTTATGGTAGTAAGTGAGGATATTATAGTGGGTGAGGTATGGTGTCAGGGAGTGGTGGTAGTAAGTGAGGATATTACAGTGGGTGAGGTATGGTGTCAGGGAGTGATGGTAGTAAGTGAGGGAAATTATATTGGGTGAGGTATGGTGTCAGGGAGTTATGGTAGTAAGTGAGGATATTATAGTGGGTGAGGTATGGTGTCAGGGAGTGATGGTAAGTGAGGGAAATTATAGTGGGTGAGATATGGTGTCAGGGAGTGAAGGTAGTAAGTGAGGGAAATTATAGTGGGTGAGGTATGGTGTCAGGGAGTAATGGTAAGTGAGGATATTATAGTGGGTGAGGTATGGTGTCAGGGAGTGATGGTAGTAAGTGAGGGAAATTATAGTGGGTGAGGTATGGTGTCAGGGAGTGATGGTAGTAAGTGAGGGGTATTATAGTGGGTGAGGTATGGTGTCAGGGAGTGATGGTAGTAAGTGAGGGAAATTATAGTGGGTGAGGTATGGTGTCAGGCAGTGATGGTAGTAAGTGAGGGAAATTATATTGGGTGAGGTATGATGTCAGGGAGTGATGGGAGTGAGGGGTATTATAGTGGGTGAGGTATGGTGTCAGGGAGTGATGGTAGTAAGTGAGGTAAATTATAGTGGGTGAGGTATGGTGTCAGGGAGTGATGGTAGTAAGTGAGGGGTATTATAGTGGGTGAGATATGGTGTCAGGGAGTGATGGTAAGTGAGGATATTACAGTGGGTGAGGTATGGTGTCAGGGAGTGATGGTAAGTGAGGGAAATTATAGTGGGTGAGGCATGGTGTCAGGGAGTGATGGTAGTAAGTGAGGGAAATTATAGTGGGTGAGGTATGGTGTCAGGGAGTGATGGTAAGTGAGGGAAAGTATAGTGGGTGAGGTATGGTGTCATGGAGTGATGGTAAGTGAGGGATTATAGTGGGTGAGGTATGGTGTCAGGGAGTGATGGGTGAGGTATGGTGTCAGGGAGTGATGGTAAGTGAGGGAAATTATAGTGGGTGAGGTATTTTGTCAGGGAGTGATGGTAAGTGAGGGAAATTATAGTGGGTGAGGTATGGTGTCAGGGAGTGATGGTAGTAAGTGAGGAGTATTATAGTGGGTGAGGTATGGTGTCAGGTAGTGATGGTAAGTGAGGGAAATTATAGTGGGTGAGGTATGGTGTCAGGGAGTGATGGTAAGTGAGGGAAATTATAGTGGGTGAGGTATGGTGTCAGGGAGTGATGGTAGTAAGTGAGGAGTATTATAGTGGGTGAAGTATGGTGTCAGGTAGTGATGGTAAGTGAGGGAAATTATAGTGGGTGAGGTATGGTGTCAGGGAGTGATGGTAGTAAGTGAGGGAAATTATAGTGGGTGAGGTATGGTGTCAGGGTGTGATGGTAAGTGAGGGAAATTATAGTGGGTGAGGTATGGTGTCAGGGAGTGATGGTAGTAAGTGAGGGAAATTATAGTGGGTGAGGTATGGTGTCAGGGAGTGATGGTAAGTGAGGGAAATTATAGTGGGTGAGGTATGGTGTCAGGGAGTGATGGTAGTAAGTGAGGGAAATTATAGTGGGTGAGGTATGGTGTTAGGGAGTGATGGTAGTAAGTGAGGGAAATTATAGTGGGTGAGGTATGGTGTCAGGGAGTGATGGTAGTAAGTGAGGGAAATTATAGTGGGTGAGGTATGGTGTCAGGCAGTGATGGTAAGTGAGGGAAAGTATAGTGGGTGAGGTATGGTGTCAGGGAGTGATGGTAAGTGAGGGAAATTATAGTGGGTGAGGTATGGTGTCAGGGAGTGATGGTAAGTGAGGATATTATAGTTGGTAAGGTATGGTGTCAGGGAGTGATGGTAGTAAGTGAGGGAAATTATAGTGGGTGAGGTATGGTGTCAGGGAGTGATGGTAAGTGAGGGAAATTATAGTGGGTGAGGTATGGTGTCAGGGAGTGATGGTAGTAAGTGAGGATATTATAGTGGGTGAGGTATGGTGTCAGGGAGTGATGGTAGTGAGGGAAATTATAGTGGGTGAGGTATGGTGTCAGGGAGTTATGGTAGTAAGTGAGGGAAATTATAGTGGTTGAGGTATGGTGTCAGGGAGTGATGGTAAATTAGAATATTATAGTGGGTGAGGTATGGTGTCAGGGAGTGACGGTAGTAAGTGAGGATTATTATAGTGGGTGAGGTATGGTGTCAGGGAGTGATGATAAGTGAGGGATATTACAGTGGGTGAGGTATGGTGTCAGGGAGTGATGGTAAGTGAAGGAAATTATAGTGGGTGAGGTATGGTGTCAGGGAGTGATGGTAAGTGAGGATATTATAGTGGGTGAGGTATGGTGTCAGAGAGTGATGGTAGTAAGTGAGGGATATTAGAGTGGGTGAGGTATGGTGTCAGGGAGTGATGGTAGTAAGTGAGGGAAATTATAGTGGGTGAGGTATGGTGTCAGGGATTGATAGTAAGTGACGGATATTATAGTGGGTGAGGAATGGTGCCAGGGAGTGATGGTAGTAAGAGAGGGAAATTATAGTGGGTGAGGTATGGTGTCAGGGAGTGATGGTAGTAAGTGAGGAGTATTATAGTGGGTGAGGTATGGTGTCAGGGAGTGATGGTAAGTGAGGGAAATTATAGTGGGTGAGGTATGGTGTCAGGGAGTGATGGTAGTAAGTGAGGGATATTATAGTGGGTGAGGTATGGTGTCAGGGAGTGATGGTGGTAGTAAGTGAGGATATTACAGAGGGTGAGGTATGGTGTCAGGGTGTGATTGTAAGTGAGGGAAATTATAGTGGGTGAGGTATGGTGTCAGGGAGTGATGTTAGCAAGTGAGGGAAATTACAGTGGGTGAGGTATTGTGTCACGGATTGATGGTAGTAAGTAAGGGAAAATATAGAGGGTGAGATATGGTGCCAGGGAGTGATGGTAAGAGAGGGAAATTATACTGGGTGAGGTATGGTGTCAGGGAGTGATGGTAAGTGAGGAGTATTATAGTGGGTGAGGTATGGTGTCAGGGAGTGATGGTAAGTGAGGGAAATTATAGTGGGTGAGGTATGGTGTCAGGGAGTGATGGTAGTAAGTGAGGGAAATAATAGTGGGTGAGGTATGGTGTCAGGGAGTGATGGTAAATGAGAATATTATAGTGGGTGAGGTATGGTGTCAGGGAGTGACGGTAGTAAGTGAGGGAAATTATAGTGGGTGAGGTATGGTGTCAGGGATTGATAGTAAGTGACGGATATAATAGTGGGTGAGGAATGGTGCCAAGGAGTGATGGTAGTAAGAGAGGGAAATTATAGTGGGTGAGGTATGGTGTCAGGGAGTGATGGTAGTAAGTGAGGGAAATTATAGAGGCTGAGGTATGGTGTCAGGGAGTGATGGTAAGTGAAGGAAATTATAGTGGGTGAGGTATGGTGTCAGGCAGTTATGGTAGTAAGTGAGGATATTTTAGTGGGTGAGGCATGGTGTCAGGGAGTGATGGTAGTAAGTGAGGGATATTATAGTGGGTGAGGTATGGTGTCAGGGAGTGATGGTAAGTGAAGGAAATTATAGTGGGTGAGGTATGGTGTCAGGGAGTGATGGTAGTAAGTGAGGGATATTATAGTAGGTGAGGTATGGTGTCAGGGAGTGATGGTAAGTGAGGATATTTTAGTGGGTGAGGCATGGTGTCAGGGAGTGATGGTAGAAAGTGAGGAGTATTATAGTGGGTGAGGTATGGTGTCAGGGAGTGATGGTAAGTGAGGGAAATTATAGTGGGTGAGGTAAGGTGTCAGGGAGTGATGGTAAGTGAGGATATTATAGTGGGTGAGGTATGGTGTCAGAGAGCGATGGTAAGTGAGGGAAATTATAGTGGGTGAGGTATGGTGTCAGGGAGTGATGGTAAATGAGAATATTATAGTGGGTGAGGTATGGTGTCAGGGAGTGACGGTTGTAAGTGAGGAGTATTATAGTGGGTGAGGTATGGTGTCAGGGAGTGATGGTAGTAAGTGAGGGAAATTATAGTGGGTGAGGTATGGTGTCAGGGAGTGATGGTAGTAAGTGAGGGAAATTATAGAGGGTGAGGTATGGTGTCAGGGAGTGATGGTAAGTGAAGGAAATTATAGTGGGTGAGGTATGGTGTCAGGGAGTTATGGTAGTAAGTGAGGATATTTTAGTGGGTGAGGCATGGTGTCAGGGAGTGATGGTAGTAAGTGAGGGATATTATAGTGGGTGAGGTATGGTGTCAGGGAGTGATGGTAAGTGATGGAAATTATAGTGGGTGAGGTATGGTGTCAGGGAGTGATGGTAGTAAGTGAGGGATATTATAGTGGGTGAGGTATGGCGTCAGGGAGTGATGGTAAGTGAGGATATTTTAGTGGGTGAGGCATGGTGTCAGGGAGTGATGGTAGAAAGTGAAGGAAATTATAGTGGGTGAGGTATGGTGTCAGGGAGTGATGGTAGTAAGTGAGGGATATTATGTGGGTGAGGTATGGTGTCAGGGAGTGATGATAAGTGAGGGAAATTATAGTGGGTGAGGTATGGTGTCAGGGAGTGATGGTAGGGGAGGGAAATTATAGTAGGTGAGGTATGGTGTCAGGGAGTGATGGTAAGTGAGGGAAAGTATAGTGGGTGAGGTATGGTGTCAGGGAGTGATGGTAGTAAGTGAGGGATATTATAGTGGGTGAGGTATGGTGTCAGGGAGTGATGGTAGTAAGTGAGGGAAATTATAGTGGGTGAGGTATGGTGTCAGGGAGTGATGGTAGTAAGTGAGGGATATTATAGTGGGTGAGGTATGGTGTCAGGTAGTGATGGTAAGTGAGGGAAATTATAGTGGGTGAGGTATGGTGTCAGGGAGTGATGGTAGTAAGTGAGGGAAATTATAGTGGGTGAGGTATGGTGTCAGGGAGTGATGGTAGTAAGTGAGGAGAATTATAGTGGGTGAGGTATGGTGTCAGGGAGTGATGGCAAGAGAGGGAAATTATAGTGGGTGAGGTATGGTGCCAGGGATTGATGGTGAGGGAAATTATAGTGGGTGAGGTATGGTGTCAGGGATTGATGGTAGTAAGTGAGGGAAATTATAGTGGGTGAGGTATGGTGTCAGGGAATGATGGTAGTAAGTGAGGGAAATTATAGTGGGTATGGTGCCAGGGAGCGATGGTAAGTGAGGGAAAATATAGTGGGTGAGTTATGGTGCCAGGGAGTGATGGTAAGTGAGGGAAATTACAGTGGGTGAGGTATGGTGCCAGGGAGCGATGGTAAGTGAGGGAAATTATAGTGGGTGAGGTATGGTGCCAGGGAGTGATGGTAAGTGAGGGAAATTATAGTGGGTGAGGTATGGTGTCAGGGAGTGATGTTAGCAAGTGAGGGAAATTACAGTGGGAGAGGTATTGTGTCACGGATTGATGGTTGTAAGTAAGGGAAAATATAGAGGGTGAGATATGGTGCCAGGGAGTGATGGTAAGAGAGGGAAATTATACTGGGTGAGGTATGGTGTCAGGGAGTGATGGTAAATGAGGAGTATTATAGTGGGTGAGGTATGGTGTCAGGGAGTGATGGTAAGTGAGGGAAATTATAGTGGGTGAGGTATGGTGTCAGGGAGTGATGGTAGTAAGTGAGGGAAATTATAGTGGGTGAGGTATGGTGTCAGGCAGTGATGGTAGTAAGTGAGGGAAATTATATTGGGTGAGGTATGGTGTCAGGGATTGATGGTAAGTGACGGATATTATAGTGGGTGAGGAATGGTGCCAGGGAGTGATGATAGTAAGTGAGGGAAATTATAATGGATGAGGTATGATGTCAGGGAGTGATGGTAGTGAGGGGTATTACACTGGGAGAGGTATGGTGTCAGGGAGTGATGGTAGTGAGGGAAATTATAGTGGGTGAGGTATGGTGTCAGGGAGTGATGGTAAGTAAGGGAAATTATAGTGGGTGAGGTACGGTGTCAGGGAGTGATGGTAAGTGAGGGGTATTACAGTGGGAGAGGTATGGTGTCAGGGAGTGATTTTAAGTGACGGATATTATAGTGGGTGAGGAATGGTGTCAGGGAGTGATGGTAGTAAGTGAGGGAAATTATAGTGGGTGAGAAATGGTGTCAGAGAGTGATGGTAAGTGAGGGAAATTATAGTGGGTGAGGTATGGTGTCAGGGAGTGATGGTGAGGGAAATTATAGTGGGTGAGGTATGGTGTCAGGGAGTGATGGTGAGGGAAATTATAGTGGGTGAGGTATGGTGTCAGGGAGTGATGGTAAGTGAGGATATTATAGTTGGTAAGGTATGGTGTCAGGGAGTGATGGTAGTAAGTGAGGGAAACTATAGTGGGTGAGGTATGGTGTCAGGGAGTGATGGTAAATGAGAATATTATAGTGGGTGAGGTATGGTGTCAGGGAGTGATGGTGGTAGTAAGTGAGGATATTACAGAGGGTGAGGTATGGTGTCAGGGTGTGATTGTAAGTGAGGGAAATTATAGTGGGTGAGGTATGGTGTCAGGGAGTGATGTTAGCAAGTGAGGGAAATTACAGTGGGTGAGGTATTGTGTCACGGATTGATGGTAGTAAATAAGGGAAAATATAGAGGGTGAGATATGGTGCCAGGGAGTGATGGTAAGAGAGGGAAATTATACTGGGTGAGGTATGGTGTCAGGGAGTGATGGTAAGTGAGGGAAATTATAGTGGGTGAGGTATGGTGTCAGGGAGTGATGGTAGTAAGTGAGGATATTATAGTGGGTGAGGTATGGTGTCAGGGAGTGATGGTAGTAAGTGAGAGAAATTATAGTGGGTGAGGTATGGTGTCAGGGAGTGATGGTAAATGAGAATATTATAGTGGGTGAGGTATGGTGTCAGGGAGTGACGGTAGTAAGTGAGGAGTATTATAGTGGGTGAGGTATGGTGTCAGGGAGTGATGGTAGTAAGTGAGGGAAATTATAGTGGGTGAGGTATGGTGTCAGGGATTGATAGTAAGTGACGGATATTATAGTGGGTGAGGAATGGTGCCAGGGAGTGATGGTAGTAAGAGAGGGAAATTATAGTGGGTGAGGTATGGTGTCAGGGAGTGATGGTAGTAAGTGAGGGAAATTATAGAGGGGAGGTATCGTGTCAGGGAGTGATGGTAAGTGAAGGAAATTATAGTGGGTGAGGTATGGTGTCAGGGAGTTATGGTAGTAAGTGAGGATATTTTAGTGGGTGAGGCATGGTGTCAGGGAGTGATGGTAGTAAGTGAGGGATATTATAGTGGGTGAGGTATGGTGTCAGGGAGTGATGGTAAGTGAAGGAAATTATAGTGGGTGAGGTATGGTGTCAGGGAGTGATGGTAGTAAGTGAGGATATTTTAGTGGGTGAGGCATGGTGTCAGGGAGTGATGGTAGTAAGTGAGGGATATTATAGTGGGTGAGGTATGGTGTCAGGGAGTGATGGTAGTAAGTGAGGAGTATTATAGTGGGTGAGGTATGGTGTCAGGTAGTGATGGTAAGTGAGGGAAATTATAGTGGGTGAGGTATGGTGTCAGGGAGTGATGGTAGTAAGTGAGGGAAATTATAGTGGGTGAGGGATGGTGTCAGGGAGAGGTGGTAGTAAGTGAGGAGTATTATAGTGGGTGAGGTATGGTGTCAGGTAGTGATGGTAGTGAGGGAAATTATAGTGGGTGAGGTATGGTGTCAGGGAGTGATGGTAAGTGAGTGAAATTATAGTGGGTGAGGTATGGTGCCAGGGATTGATGGTGAGGGAAATTATAGTGGGTGAGGTATGGTGTCAGGGATTGATGGTAGTAAGTGAGGGAAATTATAGTGGGTGAGGTATGGTGTCAGGGAATGATGGTAGTAAGTGAGGGAAATTATAGTGGGTAAGGTATGGTGTCAGGGAGTGATGGTAAGTGAGGGAAATTACAGTGGGTGAGTTATGGTGCCAGGGAGTGATGGTAAGTGAGGGAAATTATAGTGGGTGAGTTATGGTGCCAGGGAGTGATGGTAAGTGAGGGAAATTACAGTGGGTGAGGTATGGTGCAAGGGAGCGATGGTAAGTGAGGGAAATTATAGTGGGTGAGGTATGGTGCCAGGGAGTGATGGTAAGTGAGGGAAATTATAGTGGGTGAGGTATGGTGTCAGGGAGTGATGTTAGCAAGTGAGGGAAATTACAGTGGGTGAGGTATTGTGTCACGGATTGATGGTAGTAAGTAAGGGAAAATATAGAGGGTGAGATATGGTGCCAGGGAGTGATGGTAAGAGAGGGAAATTATACTGGGTGAGGTATGGTGTCAGGGAGTGATGGTAAGTGAGGAGTATTATAGTGGGTGAGGTATGGTGTCAGGGAGTGATGGTAAGTGAGGGAAATTATAGTGGGTGAGGTATGGTGTCAGGGAGTGATGGTAGTAAGTAAGGGAAATTATAGTGGGTGAGATATGGTGTCAGGGAGCGATGGTAAGAGAGGGAAATTATAGTGGGTGAGGTATGGTGTCAGGGAGTGATGGTAATTGAGGGAAATTATAGTGGGTGAGGTATGGTGTCAGGCAGTGATGGTAGTAAGTGAGGAGTATTATAGTGGGTGAGGTATGGTGTCAGGGAGTGATGGTAAGTGACGGATATTATAGTGGGTGAGAAATGGTGTCAGGGAGTGATGGTAGTAAGTGAGGGAAATTATAGTGGGTGAGGTATGGTGTCAGGCAGTGATGGTAGTAAGTGAGGGAAATTATATTGGGTGAGGTATGGTGTCAGGGATTGATGGTAAGTGACGGATATTATAGTGGGTGAGGAATGGTGCCAGGGAGTGATGATAGTAAGTGAGGGAAATTATAATGGATGAGGTATGATGTCAGGGAGTGATGGTAGTGAGGGGTATTACACTGGGAGAGGTATGGTGTCAGGGAGTGATGGTAGTGAGGGAAATTATAGTGGGTGAGGTATGGTGTCAGGGAGTGATGGTAAGTAAGGGAAATTATAGTGGGTGAGGTACGGTGTCAGGGAGTGATGGTAAGTGAGGGGTATTACAGTGGGAGAGGTATGGTGTCAGGGAGTGATTTTAAGTGACGGATATTATAGTGGGTGAGGAATGGTGTCATGGAGTGATGGTAGTAAGTGAGGGAAATTATAGTGGGTGAGAAATGGTGTCAGAGAGTGATGGTAAGTGAGGGAAATTATAGTGGGTGAGGTATGGTGTCAGGGAGTGATGGTGAGGGAAATTTTAGTGGGTGAGGTATGGTGTCAGGGAGTGATGGTAAGTGAGGATATTATAGTTGGTAAGGTATGGTGTCAGGGAGTGATGGTAGTAAGTGAGGGAAATTATAGTGGGTGAGGTATGGTGTCAGGGAGTGATGGTAAGTGAGGGAAATTATAGTGGGTGAGGTATGGTGTCAGGGAGTGATGGTGGTAGTAAGTGAGGATATTACAGAGGGTGAGGTATGGTGTCAGGGTGTGATTGTAAGTGAGGGAAATTATAGTGGGTGAGGTATGGTGTCAGGGAGTGATGTTAGCAAGTGAGGGAAATTACAGTGGGTGAGGTATTGTGTCACGGATTGATGGTAGTAAGTAAGGGAAAATATAGAGGGTGAGATATGGTGCCAGGGAGTGATGGTAAGAGAGGGAAATTATACTGGGTGAGGTATGGTGTCAGGGAGTGATGGTAAGTGAGGAGTATTATAGTGGGTGAGGTATGGTGTCAGGGAGTGATGGTAAGTGAGGGAAATTATAGTGGGTGAGGTATGGTGTCAGGGAGTGATGGTAAGTGAGGGAAATTATAGTGGGTGAGGTATGGTGTCAGGGAGTGATGGTAAGTGTGGATATTATAGTGGGTGAGGTATGGTGTCAGGGAGCGATGGTAGCAAGTGAGGGAAATTACAGTGGGTGAGGTATTGTGTCACGGATTGATGGTAGTAAGGGAAAATATAGAGGGTGAGATATGGTGCCAGGGAGTGATGGTAAGAGAGGGAAATTATACTGGGTGAGGTATGGTGTCAGGGAGTGATGGTAAGTGAGGAGTATTATAGTGGGTGAGGTATGGTGTCAGGGAGTGATGGTAAGTGAGGGAAATTATAGTGGGTGAGGTATGGTGTCAGGGAGTGATGGTAAGTGAGGGAAATTATAGTGGGTGAGGTATGGTGTCAGGGAGTGATGGTAAGTGTGGATATTATAGTGGGTGAGGTATGGTGTCAGGGAGCGATGGTAAGTGAGGGAAATTATAGTGGGTGAGGTATGGTGTCAGGGAGTGATGGTAAATGAGAATATTATAGTGGGTGAGGTATGGTGTCAGGGAGTGATGGTGGTAGTAAGTGAGGATATTACAGAGGGTGAGGTATGGTGTCAGGGTGTGATTGTAAGTGAGGGAAATTATAGTGGGTGAGGTATGGTGTCAGGGAGTGATGTTAGCAAGTGAGGGAAATTAAAGTGGGTGAGGTATTGTGTCACGGATTGATGGTAGTAAGTAAGGGAAAATATAGAGGGTGAGATATGGTGCCAGGGAGTGATGGTAAGAGAGGGAAATTATACTGGGTGAGGTATGGTGTCAGGGAGTGATGGTAAGTGAGGAGTATTATAGTGGGTGAGGTATGGTGTCAGGGAGTGATTGTAAGTGAGGGAAATTATAGTGGGTGAGGTATGGTGTCAGGGAGTGATGGTAGTAAGTGAGGATATTATAGTGGGTGAGGTATGGTGTCAGGGAGTGATGGTAGTAAGTGAGGGAAATTAGAGTGGGTGAGGTATGGTGTCAGGGAGTGATGGTAAATGAGAATATTATAGTGGGTGAGGTATGGTGTCAGGGAGTGACGGTAGTAAGTGAGGAGTATTATAGTGGGTGAGGTATGGTGTCAGGGAGTGATGGTAGTAAGTGAGGGAAATTATAGTGGGTGAGGTATGGTGTCAGGGATTGATAGTAAGTGACGGATATTATAGTGGGTGAGGAATGGTGCCAGGGAGTGATGGTAGTAAGAGAGGGAAATTATAGTGGGTGAGGTATGGTGTCAGGGAGTGATGGTAAGTGAAGGAAATTATAGTGGGTGAGGTATGGTGTCAGGGAGTTATGGTAGTAAGTGAGGATATTTTAGTGGGTGAGGCATGGTGTCAGGGATTGATGGTAGTAAGTGAGGGATATTATAGTGGGTGAGGTATGGTGTCAGGGAGTGATGGTAAGTGAAGGAAATTATAGTGGGTGAGGTATGGTGTCAGGGAGTTATGGTAGTAAGTGAGGATATTTTAGTGGGTGAGGCATGGTGTCAGGGAGTGATGGTAGTAAGTGAGGGATATTATAGTGGGTGAGGTATGGTGTCAGGGAGTGATGGTAAGTGATGGAAATTATAGTGGGTGAGGTATGGTGTCAGGGAGTGATGGTAGTAAGTGAGGGATATTATAGTGGGTGAGGTATGGCGTCAGGGAGTGATGGTAAGTGAGGATATTTTAGTGGGTGAGGCATGGTGTCAGGGAGTGATGGTAGAAAGTGAAGGAAATTATAGTGGGAGAGGTATGGTGTCAGGGAGTGATGGTAGTAAGTGAGGGATATTATAGTGGGTGAGGTATGGTGTCAGGGAGTGATGGTAAGTGAGGGAAATTATAGTGGGTGAGGTATGGTGTCAGGGAGTGATGGTAGGGGAGGGAAATTATAGTAGGTGAGGTATGGTGTCAGGGAGTGATGGTAAGTGAGGGAAAGTATAGTGGGTGAGGTATGGTGTCAGGGAGTGATGGTAGTAAGTGAGGGATATTATAGTGGGTGAGGTATGGTGTCAGGGAGTGATGGTAGTAAGTGAGGAGAATTATAGTGGGTGAGGTATGGTGTCAGGGAGTGATGGTAAGTGAGGAGTATTATAGTGGGTGAGGTATGGTGTCAGGGAGTGATGGTAAGTGAGGGAAATTATAGTGGGTGAGGTATGGTGTCAGGGAGTGATGGTAAGTGAGGGAAATTATAGTGGGTGAGGTATGGTGTCAGGGAGTGATGGTAAGTGAGGGAAATTATAGTGGGTGAGGTATGGTGTCAGGGAGTGATGGTAAGTGTGGATATTATAGTGGGTGAGGTATGGTGTCAGGGAGCGATGGTAGCAAGTGAGGGAAATTACAGTGGGTGAGGTATTGTGTCACGGATTGATGGTAGTAAGGGAAAATATAGAGGGTGAGATATGGTGCCAGGGAGTGATGGTAAGTGAGGAGTATTATAGTGGGTGAGGGATGGTGTCAGGGAGTGGTGGTAGTAAGTGAGGAGTATTATAGTGGGTGAGGTATGGTTTCAGGTAGTGATGGTAGTGAGGGAAATTATAGTGGGTGAGGTATGGTGTCAGGGAGTGATGGTAAGTGAGGGAAATTATAGTGGGTGAGGTATGGTGTCAGGGAGTGATGGCAAGTGAGTGAAATTATAGTGGGTGAGGTATGGTGCCAGGGATTGATGGTGAGGGAAATTATAGTGGGTGAGGTATGGTGTCAGGGATTGATGGTAGTAAGTGAGGGAAATTATAGTGGGTGAGGTATGGTGTCAGGGAATGATGGTAGTAAGTGAGGGAAATTATAGTGGGTAAGGTATGGTGTCAGGGAGTGATGGTAAGTGAGGGAAATTACAGTGGGTGAGTTATGGTGCCAGGGAGTGATGGTAAGTGAGGGAAATTATAGTGGGTGAGTTATGGTGCCAGGGAGTGATGGTAAGTGAGGGAAATTACAGTGGGTGAGGTATGGTGTGGAGGGAGTGATGGTAAGTGAAGGAAATTATAGTGGGTGAGGTATGGTGTCAGGGAGTTATGGTAGTAAGTGAGGATATTTTAGTGGGTGAGGCATGGTGTCAGGGAGTGATGGTAGTAAGTGAGGGATATTATAGTGGGTGAGGTATGGTGTCAGGGAGTGATGGTAAGTGAAGGAAATTATAGTGGGTGAGGTATGGTGTCAGGGAGTGATGGTAGTAAGTGAGGGATATTATAGTGGGTGAGGTATGGTGTCAGGGAGTGATGGTAAGTGAGGATATTTTAGTGGGTGAGGCATGGTGTCAGGGAGTGATGGTAGTAAGTGAGGGATATTATAGTGGGTGAGGTATGATGTCAGGGAGTGATGGTAAGTGAAGGAAATTATAGTGGGTGAGGTATGGTGTCAGGGAGTGATGGTAGTAAGTGAGGATATTACAGTGGGTGAGGTATGGTGTCAGGGAGTTATGGTAGGAAGTGAGGAGTATTATAGTGGGTGAGGTATGGTGTCAGGGAGTGATGGTAAGTGAGGGAAATTATAGTGGGTGAGGTATGGTGTCAGGGAGTGATGGTAAGTGAGGGAAATTATAGTGGGTGAGGTATGGTGTCAGGGAGTGATGGTAAATGAGAATATTATAGTGGGTGAGGTATGGTGTCAGGGAGTGACGGTAGTAAGCGAGGAGTATTATAGTGGGTGAGGTATGGTGTCAGGGAGTGATGGTAGTAAGTGAGGGAAATTATAGTGGGTGAGGTATGGTGTCAGGGATTGATAGTAAGTGACGGATATTATAGTGGGTGAGGAATGGTGCCAGGGAGTGATGGTAGTAAGTGAGGGAAATTATAGTGGGTGAGGTATGGTGTCAGGGAGTGATGGTAGTAAGTGAGGGAAATTATAGAGGGTGAGGTATGGTGTCAGGGAGTGATGGTAAGTGAAGGAAATTATAGTGGGTGAGGTATGGTGTCAGGGAGTTATGGTAGTAAGTGAGGATATTTTAGTGGGTGAGGCATGGTGTCAGGGAGTGATGGTAGTAAGTGAGGGATATTATAGTGGGTGAGGTATGGTGTCAGGGAGTGATGGTAAGTGATGGAAATTATAGTGGGTGAGGTATGGTGTCAGGGAGTGATGGTAGTAAGTGAGGGATATTATAGTGGGTGAGGTATGGCGTCAGGGAGTGATGGTAAGTGAGGATATTTTAGTGGGTGAGGCATGGTGTCAGGGAGTGATGGTAGAAAGTGAAGGAAATTATAGTGGGAGAGGTATGGTGTCAGGGAGTGATGGTAGTAAGTGAGGGATATTATAGTGGGTGAGGTATGGTGTCAGGGAGTGATGGTAAGTGAGGGAAATTATAGTGGGTGAGGTATGGTGTCAGGGAGTGATGGTAGGGGAGGGAAATTATAGTAGGTGAGGTATGGTGTCAGGGAGTGATGGTAAGTGAGGGAAAGTATAGTGGGTGAGGTATGGTGTCAGGGAGTGATGGTAGTAAGTGAGGGATATTATAGTGGGTGAGGTATGGTGTCAGGGAGTGATGGTAGTAAGTGAGGGAAATTATAGTGGGTGAGGTATGGTGTCAGGAAGTGATGGTAGTAAGTGAGGGATATTATAGTGGGTGAGGTATGGTGTCAGGTAGTGATGGTAAGTGAGGGAAATTATAGTGGGTGAGGTATGGTGTCAGGGAGTGATGGTAGTAAGTGAGGGAAATTATAGTGGGTGAGGTATGGTGTCAGGGAGTGATGGTAGTAAGTGAGGAGAATTATAGTGGGTGAGGTATGGTGTCAGGTAGTGATGGTAGTGAGGGAAATTATAGTGGGTGAGGTATGGTGTCAGGGAGTGATGGTAAGTGAGGGAAATTATAGTGGGTGAGGTATGGTGTCAGGGAGTGATGGCAAGAGAGGGAAATTATAGTGGGTGAGGTATGGTGCCAGGGATTGATGGTGAGGGAAATTATAGTGGGTGAGGTATGGTGTCAGGGATTGATGGTAGTAAGTGAGGGAAATTATAGTGGGTGAGGTATGGTGTCAGGGAATGATGGTAGTAAGTGAGGGAAATTATAGTGGGTAAGGTGTCAGGGAGTGATGGAAAGTGAGGGAAATTACAGTGGGTGATGTATGGTGCCAGGGAGCGATGGTAAGTGAGGGAAAATATAGTGGGTGAGTTATGGTGCCAGGGAGTGATGGTAAGTGAGGGAAATTACAGTGGGTGAGGTATGGTGCCAGGGAGCGATGGTAAGTGAGGGAAATTATAGTGGGTGAGGTATGGTGCCAGGGAGTGAAGGTAAGTGAGGGAAATTATAGTGGGTGAGGTATGGTGTCAGGGAGTGATGTTAGCAAGTGAGGGAAATTACAGTGGGAGAGGTATTGTGTCACGGATTGATGGTTGTAAGTAAGGGAAAATATAGAGGGTGAGATATGGTGCCAGGGAGTGATGGTAAGAGAGGGAAATTATACTGGGTGAGGTATGGTGTCAGGGAGTGATGGTAAGTGAGGAGTATTATAGTGGGTGAGGTATGGTGTCAGGGAGTGATGGTAGTAAGTGAGGGAAATTATAGTGGGTGAGGTATGGTGTCAGGCAGTGATGGTAGTAAGTGAGGAGTATTATAGTGGGTGAGGTATGGTGTCAGGGAGTGATGGTAAGTGACGGATATTATAGTGGGTTAGAAATGGTGTCAGGGAGTGATGGTAGTGAGGGAAATTATAGTGGGTGAGGTATGGTGTCAGGCAGTGATGGTAGTAAGTGAGGGAAATTATATTGGGTGAGGTATGGTGTCAGGGATTGATGGTAAGTGACGGATATTATAGTGGGTGAGGTATGGTGTCAGGGAGTTATGGTAGTAAGTGAGGATATTTTAGTGGGTGAGGCATGGTGTCAGGGAGTGATGGTAGTAAGTGAGGGATATTATAGTGGGTGAGGTATGGTGTCAGGGAGTGATGGTAGTGAGGGAAATTATAGTGGGTGAGGTATGGTGTCAGGGAGTGATGGTAAGTAAGGGAAATTATAGTGGGTGAGGTACGGTGTCAGGGAGTGATGGTAAGTGAGGGGTATTACAGTGGGAGAGGTATGGTGTCAGGGAGTGATTTTAAGTGACGGATATTATAGTGGGTGAGGAATGGTGTCAGGGAGTGATGGTAGTAAGTGAGGGAAATTATAGTGGGTGAGAAATGGTGTCAGAGAGTGATGGTAAGTGAGGGAAATTATAGTGGGTGAGGTATGGTGTCAGGGAGTGATGGTGAGGGAAATTATAGTGGGTAAGGTATGGTGTCAGGGAGTGATGGTAAGTGAGGATATTATAGTTGGTAAGGTATGGTGTCAGGGAGTGATGGTAGTAAGTGAGGGAAATTATAGTGGGTGAGGTATGGTGTCAGGGAGTGATGGTAAGTGAGGGAAATTATAGTGGGTGAGGTATGGTGTCAGGGAGTGATGGTGGTAGTAAGTGAGGATATTACAGAGGGTGAGGTATGGTGTCAGGGTGTGATTGTAAGTGAGGGAAATTATAGTGGGTGAGGTATGGTGTCAGGGAGTGATGTTAGCAAGTGAGGGAAATTACAGTGGGTGAGGTATTGTGTCACGGATTGATGGTAGTAAGTAAGGGAAAATATAGAGGGTGAGATATGGTGCCAGGGAGTGATGGTAAGAGAGGGAAATTATACTGGGTGAGGTATGGTGTCAGGGAGTGATGGTAAGTGAGAAGTATTATAGTGGGTGAGGTATGGTGTCAGGGAGTGATGGTAAGTGAGGGAAATTATAGTGGGTGAGGTATGGTGTCAGGGAGTGATGGTAAGTGAGGGAAATTATAGTGGGTGAGGTATGGTGTCAGGGAGTGATGGTAAGTGTGGATATTATAGTGGGTGAGGTATGGTGTCAGGGAGTGATGGTAGTAAGTGAGGGAAATTATAGTGGGTGAGGTATGGTGTCAGGGAGTGATGGTAAATGAGAATATTATAGTGGGTGAGGTATGGTGTCAGGGAGTGACGGTAGTAAGTGAGGAGTATTATAGTGGGTGAGGTATGGTGTCAGGGAGTGATGGTAGTAAGTGAGGGAAATTATAGTGGGTGAGGTATGGTGTCAGGGATTGATAGTAAGTGACGGATATTATAGTGGGTGAGGAATGGTGCCAGGGAGTGATGGTAGTAAGAGAGGGAAATTATAGTGGGTGAGGTATGGTGTCAGGGAATGATGGTAGTAAGTGAGGGAAATTATAGTGGGTGAGGTATGGTGTCAGGGAATGATGGTAGTAAGTGAGGGAAATTATAGTGGGTGAGGAATGGTGTCTGGGAGTGATGGTAGTAAGTGAGGATATTATAGTGGGTGAGGTATGGTGTCAGGGAATGATGGTAGTAAGTGAGGGAAATTATAGTGGGTGAGGTATGGTGCCAGGGAGTGATGGTAAGTGAGGGAAATTATAGTGGGTGAGGTATGGTGCCAGGGAGTGATGGTAAGTGAGGGAAATTACAGTGGGTGAGGTATTGTGTCACGGATTGATGGTAGTAAGTAAGGGAAAATATAGAGGGTGAGATATGGTGCCAGGGAGTGATGGTAAGAGAGGGAAATTATACTGGGTGAGGTATGGTGTCAGGGAGTGATGGTAAGTGAGGAGTATTATAGTGGGTGAGGTATGGTGTCATGGAGTGATGGTAAGTGAGGGAAATTATAGTGGGTGAGGTATGGTGTCAGGGAGTGATGGTAGTAAGTAAGGGAAAATATAGAGGGTGAGATATGGTGCCAGGGAGCGATGGTAAGTGAGGGAAATTATAGTGGGTGAGGTATGGTGTCAGGGAGTGATGGTAAGTGAGGGAAATTATAGTGGGTGAGGTATGGTGTCAGGGAGTGATGGTAGTAAGTGAGGATATTACAGTGGGTGAGGTATGGTGTCAGGCAGTGATGGTAGTAAGTGAGGAGTATTATAGTGGGTGAGGTATGGTGTCAGGGAGTGATGGCAAGTGAAAGAAATTATAGTGGGTGAGGTATGGTGTCAGGGATTGATGGTAAGTGACGGATATTATAGTGGGTGAGAAATGGTGTCAGGGAGTGATGGTAGTAAATTAGGGAAATTATAGTGGGTGAGGTATGGTGTCAGGCAGTGATGGTAGTAAGTGAGGGAAATTATAGTGGGTGAGGTATGGTGTCAGGGATTGATGGTAAGTGACGGAAATTATAGTGGGTGAGGTATGGTGTCAGGGAGTGTTGGTAGTAAGTGAGGGAAATTATAGAGGGTGAGGTATGGTGTCAGGGAGAGATGGTAAGTGAGGATATTATAGTGGGTGAGGTGTGGTGTCAGGGAGTGATGGTAGTGAGGGATTATATAGTGGGTGAGGTATGGTGTCAGGGAGTGATGGTAAGTGAGGGAAATTATAGTGGGTGAGATATGGTGTCAGGAAGTGATGGTAAGTGAGGGATATTATAGTGGGTGAGGTATGGTGTCAGGGAGTGATGGTAAGTGAGGATATTATAGTGGGTGAGGTATGGTGTCAGGGAGTTATGGTAGTAAGTGAGGATATTATAGTGGGTGAGGTATGGTGTCAGGGAGTGGTGGTAGTAAGTGAGGATATTACAGTGGGTGAGGTATGGTGTCAGGGAGTGATGGTAGTAAGTGAGGGAAATTATATTGGGTGAGGTATGGTGTCAGGGAGTTATGGTAGTAAGTGAGGATATTATAGTGGGTGAGGTATGGTGTCAGGGAGTGATGGTAAGTGAGGGAAATTATAGTGGGTGAGATATGGTGTCAGGGAGTGAAGGTAGTAAGTGAGGGAAATTATAGTGGGTGAGGTATGGTGTCAGGGAGTAATGGTAAGTGAGGATATTATAGTGGGTGAGGTATGGTGTCAGGGAGTGATGGTAGTAAGTGAGGGAAATTATAGTGGGTGAGGTATGGTGTCAGGGAGTGATGGTAGTAAGTGAGGGGTTTTATAGTGGGTGAGGTATGGTGTCAGGGAGTGATGGTAGTAAGTGAGGGAAATTATAGTGGGTGAGGTATGGTGTCAGGCAGTGATGGTAGTAAGTGAGGGAAATTATATTGGGTGAGGTATGATGTCAGGGAGTGATGGGAGTGAGGGGTATTATAGTGGGTGAGGTATGGTGTCAGGGAGTGATGGTAGTAAGTGAGGTAAATTATAGTGGGTGAGGTATGGTGTCAGGGAGTGATGGTAGTAAGTGAGGGGTATTATAGTGGGTGAGATATGGTGTCAGGGAGTGATGGTAAGTGAGGATATTACAGTGGGTGAGGTATGGTGTCAGGGAGTGATGGTAAGTGAGGGAAATTATAGTGGGTGAGGCATGGTGTCAGGGAGTGATGGTAGTAAGTGAGGGAAATTATAGTGGGTGAGGTATGGTGTCAGGGAGTGATGGTAAGTGAGGGAAAGTTTAGTGGGTGAGGTATGGTGTCATGGAGTGATGGTAAGTGAGGGATTATAGTGGGTGAGGTATGGTGTCAGGGAGTGATGGGTGAGGTATGGTGTCAGGGAGTGATGGTAAGTGAGGGAAATTATAGTGGGTGAGGTATTTTGTCAGGGAGTGATGGTAAGTGAGGGAAATTATAGTGGGTGAGGTATGGTGTCAGGGAGTGATGGTAGTAAGTGAGGAGTATTATAGTGGGTGAGGTATGGTGTCAGGTAGTGATGGTAAGTGAGGGAAATTATAGTGGGTGAGGTATGGTGTCAGGGAGTGATGGTAAGTGAGGGAAATTATAGTGGGTGAGGTATGGTGTCAGGGAGTGATGGTAGTAAGTGAGGAGTATTATAGTGGGTGAAGTATGGTGTCAGGTAGTGATGGTAAGTGAGGGAAATTATAGTGGGTGAGGTATGGTGTCAGGGAGTGATGGTAGTAAGTGAGGGAAATTATAGTGGGTGAGGTATGGTGTCAGGGTGTGATGGTAAGTGAGGGAAATTATAGTGGGTGAGGTATGGTGTCAGGGAGTGATGGTAGTAAGTGAGGGAAATTATAGTGGGTGAGGTATGGTGTCAGGGAGTGATGGTAAGTGAGGGAAATTATAGTGGGTGAGGTATGGTGTCAGGGAGTGATGGTAGGTGAGGGATTATATAGTGGGTGAGGTATGGTGTTAGGGAGTGATGGTAGTAAGTGAGGGAAATTATAGTGGGTGAGGTATGGTGTCAGGGAGTGATGGTAGTAAGTGAGGGAAATTATAGTGGGTGAGGTATGGTGTCAGGGAGTGATGGTAAGTGAGGGAAAGTATAGTGGGTGAGGTATGGTGTCAGGGAGTGATGGTAAGTGAGGGAAATTATAGTGGGTGAGGTATGGTGTCAGGGAATGATGGTAGTAAGTGAGGGAAATTATAGTGGGTAAGGTGTCAGGGAGTGATGGAAAGTGAGGGAAATTACAGTGGGTGATGTATGGTGCCAGGGAGCGATGGTAAGTGAGGGAAAATATAGTGGGTGAGTTATGGTGCCAGGGAGTGATGGTAAGTGAGGGAAATTACAGTGGGTGAGGTATGGTGCCAGGGAGCGATGGTAAGTGAGGGAAATTATAGTGGGTGAGGTATGGTGCCAGGGAGTGAAGGTAAGTGAGGGAAATTATAGTGGGTGAGGTATGGTGTCAGGGAGTGATGTTAGCAAGTGAGGGAAATTACAGTGGGAGAGGTATTGTGTCACGGATTGATGGTTGTAAGTAAGGGAAAATATAGAGGGTGAGATATGGTGCCAGGGAGTGATGGTAAGAGAGGGAAATTATACTGGGTGAGGTATGGTGTCAGGGAGTGATGGTAAGTGAGGAGTATTATAGTGGGTGAGGTATGGTGTCAGGGAGTGATGGTAGTAAGTGAGGGAAATTATAGTGGGTGAGGTATGGTGTCAGGCAGTGATGGTAGTAAGTGAGGAGTATTATAGTGGGTGAGGTATGGTGTCAGGGAGTGATGGTAAGTGACGGATATTATAGTGGGTTAGAAATGGTGTCAGGGAGTGATGGTAGTGAGGGAAATTATAGTGGGTGAGGTATGGTGTCAGGCAGTGATGGTAGTAAGTGAGGGAAATTATATTGGGTGAGGTATGGTGTCAGGGATTGATGGTAAGTGACGGATATTATAGTGGGTGAGGTATGGTGTCAGGGAGTTATGGTAGTAAGTGAGGATATTTTAGTGGGTGAGGCATGGTGTCAGGGAGTGATGGTAGTAAGTGAGGGATATTATAGTGGGTGAGGTATGGTGTCAGGGAGTGATGGTAGTGAGGGAAATTATAGTGGGTGAGGTATGGTGTCAGGGAGTGATGGTAAGTAAGGGAAATTATAGTGGGTGAGGTACGGTGTCAGGGAGTGATGGTAAGTGAGGGGTATTACAGTGGGAGAGGTATGGTGTCAGGGAGTGATTTTAAGTGACGGATATTATAGTGGGTGAGGAATGGTGTCAGGGAGTGATGGTAGTAAGTGAGGGAAATTATAGTGGGTGAGAAATGGTGTCAGAGAGTGATGGTAAGTGAGGGAAATTATAGTGGGTGAGGTATGGTGTCAGGGAGTGATGGTGAGGGAAATTATAGTGGGTAAGGTATGGTGTCAGGGAGTGATGGTAAGTGAGGATATTATAGTTGGTAAGGTATGGTGTCAGGGAGTGATGGTAGTAAGTGAGGGAAATTATAGTGGGTGAGGTATGGTGTCAGGGAGTGATGGTAAGTGAGGGAAATTATAGTGGGTGAGGTATGGTGTCAGGGAGTGATGGTGGTAGTAAGTGAGGATATTACAGAGGGTGAGGTATGGTGTCAGGGTGTGATTGTAAGTGAGGGAAATTATAGTGGGTGAGGTATGGTGTCAGGGAGTGATGTTAGCAAGTGAGGGAAATTACAGTGGGTGAGGTATTGTGTCACGGATTGATGGTAGTAAGTAAGGGAAAATATAGAGGGTGAGATATGGTGCCAGGGAGTGATGGTAAGAGAGGGAAATTATACTGGGTGAGGTATGGTGTCAGGGAGTGATGGTAAGTGAGAAGTATTATAGTGGGTGAGGTATGGTGTCAGTGAGTGATGGTAAGTGAGGTAAATTATAGTGGGTGAGGTATGGTGTCAGGGAGTGATGGTAAGTGAGGGAAATTATAGTGGGTGAGGTATGGTGTCAGGGAGTGATGGTAAGTGTGGATATTATAGTGGGTGAGGTATGGTGTCAGGGAGTGATGGTAGTAAGTGAGGGAAATTATAGTGGGTGAGGTATGGTGTCAGGGAGTGATGGTAAATGAGAATATTATAGTGGGTGAGGTATGGTGTCAGGGAGTGACGGTAGTAAGTGAGGAGTATTATAGTGGGTGAGGTATGGTGTCAGGGAGTGATGGTAGTAAGTGAGGGAAATTATAGTGGGTGAGGTATGGTGTCAGGGATTGATAGTAAGTGACGGATATTATAGTGGGTGAGGAATGGTGCAGGGAGTGATGGTAGTAAGAGAGGGAAATTATAGTGGGTGAGGTATGGTGTCAGGGAATGATGGTAGTAAGTGAGGGAAATTATAGTGGGTGAGGTATGGTGTCAGGGAATGATGGTAGTAAGTGAGGGAAATTATAGTGGGTGAGGAATGGTGTCTGGGAGTGATGGTAGTAAGTGAGGATATTATAGTGGGTGAGGTATGGTGCCAGGGAGTGATGGTAAGTGAGGGAAATTATAGTGGGTGAGGTATGGTGTCAGGGAATGATGGTAGTAAGTGAGGGAAATTATAGTGGGTGAGGTATGGTGTCAGGGAATGATGGTAGTAAGTGAGGGAAATTATAGTGGGTGAGGAATGGTGTCTGGGAATGATGGTAGTAAGTGAGGGAAATTATAGTGGGTGAGGTATGGTGCCAGGGAGTGATGGTAAGTGAGGGAAATTATAGTGGGTGAGGTATGGTGTCAGGGAGTGATGTTAGCAAGTGAGGGAAATTACAGTGGGTGAGGTATTGTGTCACGGATTGATGGTAGTAAGTAAGGGAAAATATAGAGGGTGAGATATGGTGCCAGGGAGTGATGGTAAGAGAGGGAAATTATACTGGGTGAGGTATGGTGTCAGGGAGTGATGGTAAGTGAGGAGTATTATAGTGGGTGAGGTATGGTGTCATGGAGTGATGGTAAGTGAGGGAAATTATAGTGGGTGAGGTATGGTGTCAGGGAGTGATGGTAGTAAGTAAGGGAAAATATAGAGGGTGAGATATGGTGCCAGGGAGCGATGGTAAGTGAGGGAAATTATAGTGGGTGAGGTATGGTGTCAGGGAGTGTTGGTAAGTGAGGGAAATTATAGTGGGTGAGGTATGGTGTCAGCGAGTGATGGTAGTAAGTGAGGATATTACAGTGGGTGAGGTATGGTGTCAGGCAGTGATGGTAGTAAGTGAGGAGTATTATAGTGGGTGAGGTATGGTGTCAGGGAGTGATGGCAAGTGAAAGAAATTATAGTGGGTGAGGTATGGTGTCAGGGATTGATGGTAAGTGACGGATATTATAGTGGGTGAGAAATGGTGTCAGGGAGTGATGGTAGTAAGTTAGGGAAATTATAGTGGGTGAGGTATGGTGTCAGGCAGTGATGGTAGTAAGTGAGGGAAATTATAGTGGGTGAGGTATGGTGTCAGGGATTGATGGTAAGTGACGGAAATTATAGTGGGTGAGGTATGGTGTCAGGGAGTGTTGGTAGTAAGTGAGGGAAATTATAGAGGGTGAGGTATGGTGTCAGGGAGAGATGGTAAGTGAGGATATTATAGTGGGTGAGGTGTGGTGTCAGGGAGTGATGGTAGTGAGGGATTATATAGTGGGTGAGGTATGGTGTCAGGGAGTGATGGTAAGTGAGGGAAATTATAGTGGGTGAGATATGGTGTCAGGAAGTGATGGTAAGTGAGGGATATTATAGTGGGTGAGGTATGGTGTCAGGGAGTGATGGTAAGTGAGGATATTATAGTGGGTGAGGTATGGTGTCAGGGAGTTATGGTAGTAAGTGAGGATATTATAGTGGGTGAGGTATGGTGTCAGGGAGTGGTGGTAGTAAGTGAGGATATTACAGTGGGTGAGGTATGGTGTCAGGGAGTGATGGTAGTAAGTGAGGGAAATTATATTGGGTGAGGTATGGTGTCAGGGAGTTATGGTAGTAAGTGAGGATATTATAGTGGGTGAGGTATGGTGTCAGGGAGTGATGGTAAGTGAGGGAAATTATAGTGGGTGAGATATGGTGTCAGGGAGTGAAGGTAGTAAGTGAGGGAAATTATAGTGGGTGAGGTATGGTGTCAGGGAGTAATGGTAAGTGAGGATATTATAGTGGGTGAGGTATGGTGTCAGGGAGTGATGGTAGTAAGTGAGGGAAATTATAGTGGGTGAGGTATGGTGTCAGGGAGTGATGGTAGTAAGTGAGGGGTTTTATAGTGGGTGAGGTATGGTGTCAGGGAGTGATGGTAGTAAGTGAGGGAAATTATAGTGGGTGAGGTATGGTGTCAGGCAGTGATGGTAGTAAGTGAGGGAAATTATATTGGGTGAGGTATGATGTCAGGGAGTGATGGGAGTGAGGGGTATTATAGTGGGTGAGGTATGGTGTCAGGGAGTGATGGTAGTAAGTGAGGTAAATTATAGTGGGTGAGGTATGGTGTCAGGGAGTGATGGTAGTAAGTGAGGGGTATTATAGTGGGTGAGATATGGTGTCAGGGAGTGATGGTAAGTGAGGATATTACAGTGGGTGAGGTATGGTGTCAGGGAGTGATGGTAAGTGAGGGAAATTATAGTGGGTGAGGCATGGTGTCAGGGAGTGATGGTAGTAAGTGAGGGAAATTATAGTGGGTGAGGTATGGTGTCAGGGAGTGATGGTAAGTGAGGGAAAGTTTAGTGGGTGAGGTATGGTGTCATGGAGTGATGGTAAGTGAGGGATTATAGTGGGTGAGGTATGGTGTCAGGGAGTGATGGGTGAGGTATGGTGTCAGGGAGTGATGGTAAGTGAGGGAAATTATAGTGGGTGAGGTATTTTGTCAGGGAGTGATGGTAAGTGAGGGAAATTATAGTGGGTGAGGTATGGTGTCAGGGAGTGATGGTAGTAAGTGAGGAGTATTATAGTGGGTGAGGTATGGTGTCAGGTAGTGATGGTAAGTGAGGGAAATTATAGTGGGTGAGGTATGGTGTCAGGGAGTGATGGTAAGTGAGGGAAATTATAGTGGGTGAGGTATGGTGTCAGGGAGTGATGGTAGTAAGTGAGGAGTATTATAGTGGGTGAAGTATGGTGTCAGGTAGTGATGGTAAGTGAGGGAAATTATAGTGGGTGAGGTATGGTGTCAGGGAGTGATGGTAGTAAGTGAGGGAAATTATAGTGGGTGAGGTATGGTGTCAGGGTGTGATGGTAAGTGAGGGAAATTATAGTGGGTGAGGTATGGTGTCAGGGAGTGATGGTAGTAAGTGAGGGAATTTATAGTGGGTGAGGTATGGTGTCAGGGAGTGATGGTAAGTGAGGGAAATTATAGTGGGTGAGGTATGGTGTCAGGGAGTGATGGTAGGTGAGGGATTATATAGTGGGTGAGGTATGGTGTTAGGGAGTGATGGTAGTAAGTGAGGGAAATTATAGTGGGTGAGGTATGGTGTCAGGGAGTGATGGTAGTAAGTGAGGGAAATTATAGTGGGTGAGGTATGGTGTCAGGGAGTGATGGTAAGTGAGGGAAAGTATAGTGGGTGAGGTATGGTGTCAGGGAGTGATGGTAAGTGAGGGAAATTATAGTGGGTGAGGTATGGTGTCAGGGAGTGATGTTAGCAAGTGAGGGAAATTACAGTGGGAGAGGTATTGTGTCACGGATTGATGGTTGTAAGTAAGGGAAAATATAGAGGGTGAGATATGGTGCCAGGGAGTGATGGTAAGAGAGGGAAATTATACTGGGTGAGGTATGGTGTCAGGGAGTGATGGTAAGTGAGGAGTATTATAGTGGGTGAGGTATGGTGTCAGGGAGTGATGGTAGTAAGTGAGGGAAATTATAGTGGGTGAGGTATGGTGTCAGGCAGTGATGGTAGTAAGTGAGGAGTATTATAGTGGGTGAGGTATGGTGTCAGGGAGTGATGGTAAGTGACGGATATTATAGTGGGTTAGAAATGGTGTCAGGGAGTGATGGTAGTGAGGGAAATTATAGTGGGTGAGGTATGGTGTCAGGCAGTGATGGTAGTAAGTGAGGGAAATTATATTGGGTGAGGTATGGTGTCAGGGATTGATGGTAAGTGACGGATATTATAGTGGGTGAGGTATGGTGTCAGGGAGTTATGGTAGTAAGTGAGGATATTTTAGTGGGTGAGGCATGGTGTCAGGGAGTGATGGTAGTAAGTGAGGGATATTATAGTGGGTGAGGTATGGTGTCAGGGAGTGATGGTAGTGAGGGAAATTATAGTGGGTGAGGTATGGTGTCAGGGAGTGATGGTAAGTAAGGGAAATTATAGTGGGTGAGGTACGGTGTCAGGGAGTGATGGTAAGTGAGGGGTATTACAGTGGGAGAGGTATGGTGTCAGGGAGTGATTTTAAGTGACGGATATTATAGTGGGTGAGGAATGGTGTCAGGGAGTGATGGTAGTAAGTGAGGGAAATTATAGTGGGTGAGAAATGGTGTCAGAGAGTGATGGTAAGTGAGGGAAATTATAGTGGGTGAGGTATGGTGTCAGGGAGTGATGGTGAGGGAAATTATAGTGGGTAAGGTATGGTGTCAGGGAGTGATGGTAAGTGAGGATATTATAGTTGGTAAGGTATGGTGTCAGGGAGTGATGGTAGTAAGTGAGGGAAATTATAGTGGGTGAGGTATGGTGTCAGGGAGTGATGGTAAGTGAGGGAAATTATAGTGGGTGAGGTATGGTGTCAGGGAGTGATGGTGGTAGTAAGTGAGGATATTACAGAGGGTGAGGTATGGTGTCAGGGTGTGATTGTAAGTGAGGGAAATTATAGTGGGTGAGGTATGGTGTCAGGGAGTGATGTTAGCAAGTGAGGGAAATTACAGTGGGTGAGGTATTGTGTCACGGATTGATGGTAGTAAGTAAGGGAAAATATAGAGGGTGAGATATGGTGCCAGGGAGTGATGGTAAGAGAGGGAAATTATACTGGGTGAGGTATGGTGTCAGGGAGTGATGGTAAGTGAGAAGTATTATAGTGGGTGAGGTATGGTGTCAGGGAGTGATGGTAAGTGAGGGAAATTATAGTGGGTGAGGTATGGTGTCAGGGAGTGATGGTAAGTGAGGGAAATTATAGTGGGTGAGGTATGGTGTCAGGGAGTGATGGTAAGTGTGGATATTATAGTGGGTGAGGTATGGTGTCAGGGAGTGATGGTAGTAAGTGAGGGAAATTATAGTGGGTGAGGTATGGTGTCAGGGAGTGATGGTAAATGAGAATATTATAGTGGGTGAGGTATGGTGTCAGGGAGTGACGGTAGTAAGTGAGGAGTATTATAGTGGGTGAGGTATGGTGTCAGGGAGTGATGGTAGTAAGTGAGGGAAATTATAGTGGGTGAGGTATGGTGTCAGGGATTGATAGTAAGTGACGGATATTATAGTGGGTGAGGAATGGTGCCAGGGAGTGATGGTAGTAAGAGAGGGAAATTATAGTGGGTGAGGTATGGTGTCAGGGAATGATGGTAGTAAGTGAGGGAAATTATAGTGGGTGAGGTATGGTGTCAGGGAATGATGGTAGTAAGTGAGGGAAATTATAGTGGGTGAGGAATGGTGTCTGGGAGTGATGGTAGTAAGTGAGGATATTATAGTGGGTGAGGTATGGTGTCAGGGAATGATGGTAGTAAGTGAGGGAAATTATAGTGGGTGAGGTATGGTGCCAGGGAGTGATGGTAAGTGAGGGAAATTATAGTGGGTGAGGTATGGTGCCAGGGAGTGATGGTAAGTGAGGGAAATTACAGTGGGTGAGGTATTGTGTCACGGATTGATGGTAGTAAGTAAGGGAAAATATAGAGGGTGAGATATGGTGCCAGGGAGTGATGGTAAGAGAGGGAAATTATACTGGGTGAGGTATGGTGTCAGGGAGTGATGGTAAGTGAGGAGTATTATAGTGGGTGAGGTATGGTGTCATGGAGTGATGGTAAGTGAGGGAAATTATAGTGGGTGAGGTATGGTGTCAGGGAGTGATGGTAGTAAGTAAGGGAAAATATAGAGGGTGAGATATGGTGCCAGGGAGCGATGGTAAGTGAGGGAAATTATAGTGGGTGAGGTATGGTGTCAGGGAGTGATGGTAAGTGAGGGAAATTATAGTGGGTGAGGTATGGTGTCAGGGAGTGATGGTAGTAAGTGAGGATATTACAGTGGGTGAGGTATGGTGTCAGGCAGTGATGGTAGTAAGTGAGGAGTATTATAGTGGGTGAGGTATGGTGTCAGGGAGTGATGGCAAGTGAAAGAAATTATAGTGGGTGAGGTATGGTGTCAGGGATTGATGGTAAGTGACGGATATTATAGTGGGTGAGAAATGGTGTCAGGGAGTGATGGTAGTAAATTAGGGAAATTATAGTGGGTGAGGTATGGTGTCAGGCAGTGATGGTAGTAAGTGAGGGAAATTATAGTGGGTGAGGTATGGTGTCAGGGATTGATGGTAAGTGACGGAAATTATAGTGGGTGAGGTATGGTGTCAGGGAGTGTTGGTAGTAAGTGAGGGAAATTATAGAGGGTGAGGTATGGTGTCAGGGAGAGATGGTAAGTGAGGATATTATAGTGGGTGAGGTGTGGTGTCAGGGAGTGATGGTAGTGAGGGATTATATAGTGGGTGAGGTATGGTGTCAGGGAGTGATGGTAAGTGAGGGAAATTATAGTGGGTGAGATATGGTGTCAGGAAGTGATGGTAAGTGAGGGATATTATAGTGGGTGAGGTATGGTGTCAGGGAGTGATGGTAAGTGAGGATATTATAGTGGGTGAGGTATGGTGTCAGGGAGTTATGGTAGTAAGTGAGGATATTATAGTGGGTGAGGTATGGTGTCAGGGAGTGGTGGTAGTAAGTGAGGATATTACAGTGGGTGAGGTATGGTGTCAGGGAGTGATGGTAGTAAGTGAGGGAAATTATATTGGGTGAGGTATGGTGTCAGGGAGTTATGGTAGTAAGTGAGGATATTATAGTGGGTGAGGTATGGTGTCAGGGAGTGATGGTAAGTGAGGGAAATTATAGTGGGTGAGATATGGTGTCAGGGAGTGAAGGTAGTAAGTGAGGGAAATTATAGTGGGTGAGGTATGGTGTCAGGGAGTAATGGTAAGTGAGGATATTATAGTGGGTGAGGTATGGTGTCAGGGAGTGATGGTAGTAAGTGAGGGAAATTATAGTGGGTGAGGTATGGTGTCAGGGAGTGATGGTAGTAAGTGAGGGGTTTTATAGTGGGTGAGGTATGGTGTCAGGGAGTGATGGTAGTAAGTGAGGGAAATTATAGTGGGTGAGGTATGGTGTCAGGCAGTGATGGTAGTAAGTGAGGGAAATTATATTGGGTGAGGTATGATGTCAGGGAGTGATGGGAGTGAGGGGTATTATAGTGGGTGAGGTATGGTGTCAGGGAGTGATGGTAGTAAGTGAGGTAAATTATAGTGGGTGAGGTATGGTGTCAGGGAGTGATGGTAGTAAGTGAGGGGTATTATAGTGGGTGAGATATGGTGTCAGGGAGTGATGGTAAGTGAGGATATTACAGTGGGTGAGGTATGGTGTCAGGGAGTGATGGTAAGTGAGGGAAATTATAGTGGGTGAGGCATGGTGTCAGGGAGTGATGGTAGTAAGTGAGGGAAATTATAGTGGGTGAGGTATGGTGTCAGGGAGTGATGGTAAGTGAGGGAAAGTTTAGTGGGTGAGGTATGGTGTCATGGAGTGATGGTAAGTGAGGGATTATAGTGGGTGAGGTATGGTGTCAGGGAGTGATGGGTGAGGTATGGTGTCAGGGAGTGATGGTAAGTGAGGGAAATTATAGTGGGTGAGGTATTTTGTCAGGGAGTGATGGTAAGTGAGGGAAATTATAGTGGGTGAGGTATGGTGTCAGGGAGTGATGGTAGTAAGTGAGGAGTATTATAGTGGGTGAGGTATGGTGTCAGGTAGTGATGGTAAGTGAGGGAAATTATAGTGGGTGAGGTATGGTGTCAGGGAGTGATGGTAAGTGAGGGAAATTATAGTGGGTGAGGTATGGTGTCAGGGAGTGATGGTAGTAAGTGAGGAGTATTATAGTGGGTGAAGTATGGTGTCAGGTAGTGATGGTAAGTGAGGGAAATTATAGTGGGTGAGGTATGGTGTCAGGGAGTGATGGTAGTAAGTGAGGGAAATTATAGTGGGTGAGGTATGGTGTCAGGGTGTGATGGTAAGTGAGGGAAATTATAGTGGGTGAGGTATGGTGTCAGGGAGTGATGGTAGTAAGTGAGGGAAATTATAGTGGGTGAGGTATGGTGTCAGGGAGTGATGGTAAGTGAGGGAAATTATAGTGGGTGAGGTATGGTGTCAGGGAGTGATGGTAGTAAGTGAGGGAAATTATAGTGGGTGAGGTATGGTGTCAGGGAGTGATGGTAAGTGAGGGAAAGTATAGTGGGTGAGGTATGGTGTCAGGGAGTGATGGTAAGTGAGGGAAATTATAGTGGGTGAGGTATGGTGTCAGGGAATGATGGTAGTAAGTGAGGGAAATTATAGTGGGTAAGGTGTCAGGGAGTGATGGAAAGTGAGGGAAATTACAGTGGGTGATGTATGGTGCCAGGGAGCGATGGTAAGTGAGGGAAAATATAGTGGGTGAGTTATGGTGCCAGGGAGTGATGGTAAGTGAGGGAAATTACAGTGGGTGAGGTATGGTGCCAGGGAGCGATGGTAAGTGAGGGAAATTATAGTGGGTGAGGTATGGTGCCAGGGAGTGAAGGTAAGTGAGGGAAATTATAGTGGGTGAGGTATGGTGTCAGGGAGTGATGTTAGCAAGTGAGGGAAATTACAGTGGGAGAGGTATTGTGTCACGGATTGATGGTTGTAAGTAAGGGAAAATATAGAGGGTGAGATATGGTGCCAGGGAGTGATGGTAAGAGAGGGAAATTATACTGGGTGAGGTATGGTGTCAGGGAGTGATGGTAAGTGAGGAGTATTATAGTGGGTGAGGTATGGTGTCAGGGAGTGATGGTAGTAAGTGAGGGAAATTATAGTGGGTGAGGTATGGTGTCAGGCAGTGATGGTAGTAAGTGAGGAGTATTATAGTGGGTGAGGTATGGTGTCAGGGAGTGATGGTAAGTGACGGATATTATAGTGGGTTAGAAATGGTGTCAGGGAGTGATGGTAGTGAGGGAAATTATAGTGGGTGAGGTATGGTGTCAGGCAGTGATGGTAGTAAGTGAGGGAAATTATATTGGGTGAGGTATGGTGTCAGGGATTGATGGTAAGTGACGGATATTATAGTGGGTGAGGTATGGTGTCAGGGAGTTATGGTAGTAAGTGAGGATATTTTAGTGGGTGAGGCATGGTGTCAGGGAGTGATGGTAGTAAGTGAGGGATATTATAGTGGGTGAGGTATGGTGTCAGGGAGTGATGGTAGTGAGGGAAATTATAGTGGGTGAGGTATGGTGTCAGGGAGTGATGGTAAGTAAGGGAAATTATAGTGGGTGAGGTACGGTGTCAGGGAGTGATGGTAAGTGAGGGGTATTACAGTGGGAGAGGTATGGTGTCAGGGAGTGATTTTAAGTGACGGATATTATAGTGGGTGAGGAATGGTGTCAGGGAGTGATGGTAGTAAGTGAGGGAAATTATAGTGGGTGAGAAATGGTGTCAGAGAGTGATGGTAAGTGAGGGAAATTATAGTGGGTGAGGTATGGTGTCAGGGAGTGATGGTGAGGGAAATTATAGTGGGTAAGGTATGGTGTCAGGGAGTGATGGTAAGTGAGGATATTATAGTTGGTAAGGTATGGTGTCAGGGAGTGATGGTAGTAAGTGAGGGAAATTATAGTGGGTGAGGTATGGTGTCAGGGAGTGATGGTAAGTGAGGGAAATTATAGTGGGTGAGGTATGGTGTCAGGGAGTGATGGTGGTAGTAAGTGAGGATATTACAGAGGGTGAGGTATGGTGTCAGGGTGTGATTGTAAGTGAGGGAAATTATAGTGGGTGAGGTATGGTGTCAGGGAGTGATGTTAGCAAGTGAGGGAAATTACAGTGGGTGAGGTATTGTGTCACGGATTGATGGTAGTAAGTAAGGGAAAATATAGAGGGTGAGATATGGTGCCAGGGAGTGATGGTAAGAGAGGGAAATTATACTGGGTGAGGTATGGTGTCAGGGAGTGATGGTAAGTGAGAAGTATTATAGTGGGTGAGGTATGGTGTCAGGGAGTGATGGTAAGTGAGGGAAATTATAGTGGGTGAGGTATGGTGTCAGGGAGTGATGGTAAGTGAGGGAAATTATAGTGGGTGAGGTATGGTGTCAGGGAGTGATGGTAAGTGTGGATATTATAGTGGGTGAGGTATGGTGTCAGGGAGTGATGGTAGTAAGTGAGGGAAATTATAGTGGGTGAGGTATGGTGTCAGGGAGTGATGGTAAATGAGAATATTATAGTGGGTGAGGTATGGTGTCAGGGAGTGACGGTAGTAAGTGAGGAGTATTATAGTGGGTGAGGTATGGTGTCAGGGAGTGATGGTAGTAAGTGAGGGAAATTATAGTGGGTGAGGTATGGTGTCAGGGATTGATAGTAAGTGACGGATATTATAGTGGGTGAGGAATGGTGCCAGGGAGTGATGGTAGTAAGAGAGGGAAATTATAGTGGGTGAGGTATGGTGTCAGGGAATGATGGTAGTAAGTGAGGGAAATTATAGTGGGTGAGGTATGGTGTCAGGGAATGATGGTAGTAAGTGAGGGAAATTATAGTGGGTGAGGAATGGTGTCTGGGAGTGATGGTAGTAAGTGAGGATATTATAGTGGGTGAGGTATGGTGTCAGGGAATGATGGTAGTAAGTGAGGGAAATTATAGTGGGTGAGGTATGGTGCCAGGGAGTGATGGTAAGTGAGGGAAATTATAGTGGGTGAGGTATGGTGCCAGGGAGTGATGGTAAGTGAGGGAAATTACAGTGGGTGAGGTATTGTGTCACGGATTGATGGTAGTAAGTAAGGGAAAATATAGAGGGTGAGATATGGTGCCAGGGAGTGATGGTAAGAGAGGGAAATTATACTGGGTGAGGTATGGTGTCAGGGAGTGATGGTAAGTGAGGAGTATTATAGTGGGTGAGGTATGGTGTCATGGAGTGATGGTAAGTGAGGGAAATTATAGTGGGTGAGGTATGGTGTCAGGGAGTGATGGTAGTAAGTAAGGGAAAATATAGAGGGTGAGATATGGTGCCAGGGAGCGATGGTAAGTGAGGGAAATTATAGTGGGTGAGGTATGGTGTCAGGGAGTGATGGTAAGTGAGGGAAATTATAGTGGGTGAGGTATGGTGTCAGGGAGTGATGGTAGTAAGTGAGGATATTACAGTGGGTGAGGTATGGTGTCAGGCAGTGATGGTAGTAAGTGAGGAGTATTATAGTGGGTGAGGTATGGTGTCAGGGAGTGATGGCAAGTGAAAGAAATTATAGTGGGTGAGGTATGGTGTCAGGGATTGATGGTAAGTGACGGATATTATAGTGGGTGAGAAATGGTGTCAGGGAGTGATGGTAGTAAATTAGGGAAATTATAGTGGGTGAGGTATGGTGTCAGGCAGTGATGGTAGTAAGTGAGGGAAATTATAGTGGGTGAGGTATGGTGTCAGGGATTGATGGTAAGTGACGGAAATTATAGTGGGTGAGGTATGGTGTCAGGGAGTGTTGGTAGTAAGTGAGGGAAATTATAGAGGGTGAGGTATGGTGTCAGGGAGAGATGGTAAGTGAGGATATTATAGTGGGTGAGGTGTGGTGTCAGGGAGTGATGGTAGTGAGGGATTATATAGTGGGTGAGGTATGGTGTCAGGGAGTGATGGTAAGTGAGGGAAATTATAGTGGGTGAGATATGGTGTCAGGAAGTGATGGTAAGTGAGGGATATTATAGTGGGTGAGGTATGGTGTCAGGGAGTGATGGTAAGTGAGGATATTATAGTGGGTGAGGTATGGTGTCAGGGAGTTATGGTAGTAAGTGAGGATATTATAGTGGGTGAGGTATGGTGTCAGGGAGTGGTGGTAGTAAGTGAGGATATTACAGTGGGTGAGGTATGGTGTCAGGGAGTGATGGTAGTAAGTGAGGGAAATTATATTGGGTGAAGTATGGTGTCAGGGAGTTATGGTAGTAAGTGAGGATATTATAGTGGGTGAGGTATGGTGTCAGGGAGTGATGGTAAGTGAGGGAAATTATAGTGGGTGAGATATGGTGTCAGGGAGTGAAGGTAGTAAGTGAGGGAAATTATAGTGGGTGAGGTATGGTGTCAGGGAGTAATGGTAAGTGAGGATATTATAGTGGGTGAGGTATGGTGTCAGGGAGTGATGGTAGTAAGTGAGGGAAATTATAGTGGGTGAGGTATGGTGTCAGGGAGTGATGGTAGTAAGTGAGGGGTTTTATAGTGGGTGAGGTATGGTGTCAGGGAGTGATGGTAGTAAGTGAGGGAAATTATAGTGGGTGAGGTATGGTGTCAGGCAGTGATGGTAGTAAGTGAGGGAAATTATATTGGGTGAGGTATGATGTCAGGGAGTGATGGGAGTGAGGGGTATTATAGTGGGTGAGGTATGGTGTCAGGGAGTGATGGTAGTAAGTGAGGTAAATTATAGTGGGTGAGGTATGGTGTCAGGGAGTGATGGTAGTAAGTGAGGGGTATTATAGTGGGTGAGATATGGTGTCAGGGAGTGATGGTAAGTGAGGATATTACAGTGGGTGAGGTATGGTGTCAGGGAGTGATGGTAAGTGAGGGAAATTATAGTGGGTGAGGCATGGTGTCAGGGAGTGATGGTAGTAAGTGAGGGAAATTATAGTGGGTGAGGTATGGTGTCAGGGAGTGATGGTAAGTGAGGGAAAGTTTAGTGGGTGAGGTATGGTGTCATGGAGTGATGGTAAGTGAGGGATTATAGTGGGTGAGGTATGGTGTCAGGGAGTGATGGGTGAGGTATGGTGTCAGGGAGTGATGGTAAGTGAGGGAAATTATAGTGGGTGAGGTATTTTGTCAGGGAGTGATGGTAAGTGAGGGAAATTATAGTGGGTGAGGTATGGTGTCAGGGAGTGATGGTAGTAAGTGAGGAGTATTATAGTGGGTGAGGTATGGTGTCAGGTAGTGATGGTAAGTGAGGGAAATTATAGTGGGTGAGGTATGGTGTCAGGGAGTGATGGTAAGTGAGGGAAATTATAGTGGGTGAGGTATGGTGTCAGGGAGTGATGGTAGTAAGTGAGGAGTATTATAGTGGGTGAAGTATGGTGTCAGGTAGTGATGGTAAGTGAGGGAAATTATAGTGGGTGAGGTATGGTGTCAGGGAGTGATGGTAGTAAGTGAGGGAAATTATAGTGGGTGAGGTATGGTGTCAGGGTGTGATGGTAAGTGAGGGAAATTATAGTGGGTGAGGTATGGTGTCAGGGAGTGATGGTAGTAAGTGAGGGAAATTATAGTGGGTGAGGTATGGTGTCAGGGAGTGATGGTAAGTGAGGGAAATTATAGTGGGTGAGGTATGGTGTCAGGGAGTGATGGTAGGTGAGGGATTATATAGTGGGTGAGGTATGGTGTTAGGGAGTGATGGTAGTAAGTGAGGGAAATTATAGTGGGTGAGGTATGGTGTCAGGGAGTGATGGTAGTAAGTGAGGGAAATTATAGTGGGTGAGGTATGGTGTCAGGGAGTGATGGTAAGTGAGGGAAAGTATAGTGGGTGAGGTATGGTGTCAGGGAGTGATGGTAAGTGAGGGAAATTATAGTGGGTGAGGTATGGTGTCAGGGAATGATGGTAGTAAGTGAGGGAAATTATAGTGGGTAAGGTGTCAGGGAGTGATGGAAAGTGAGGGAAATTACAGTGGGTGATGTATGGTGCCAGGGAGCGATGGTAAGTGAGGGAAAATATAGTGGGTGAGTTATGGTGCCAGGGAGTGATGGTAAGTGAGGGAAATTACAGTGGGTGAGGTATGGTGCCAGGGAGCGATGGTAAGTGAGGGAAATTATAGTGGGTGAGGTATGGTGCCAGGGAGTGAAGGTAAGTGAGGGAAATTATAGTGGGTGAGGTATGGTGTCAGGGAGTGATGTTAGCAAGTGAGGGAAATTACAGTGGGAGAGGTATTGTGTCACGGATTGATGGTTGTAAGTAAGGGAAAATATAGAGGGTGAGATATGGTGCCAGGGAGTGATGGTAAGAGAGGGAAATTATACTGGGTGAGGTATGGTGTCAGGGAGTGATGGTAAGTGAGGAGTATTATAGTGGGTGAGGTATGGTGTCAGGGAGTGATGGTAGTAAGTGAGGGAAATTATAGTGGGTGAGGTATGGTGTCAGGCAGTGATGGTAGTAAGTGAGGAGTATTATAGTGGGTGAGGTATGGTGTCAGGGAGTGATGGTAAGTGACGGATATTATAGTGGGTTAGAAATGGTGTCAGGGAGTGATGGTAGTGAGGGAAATTATAGTGGGTGAGGTATGGTGTCAGGCAGTGATGGTAGTAAGTGAGGGAAATTATATTGGGTGAGGTATGGTGTCAGGGATTGATGGTAAGTGACGGATATTATAGTGGGTGAGGTATGGTGTCAGGGAGTTATGGTAGTAAGTGAGGATATTTTAGTGGGTGAGGCATGGTGTCAGGGAGTGATGGTAGTAAGTGAGGGATATTATAGTGGGTGAGGTATGGTGTCAGGGAGTGATGGTAGTGAGGGAAATTATAGTGGGTGAGGTATGGTGTCAGGGAGTGATGGTAAGTAAGGGAAATTATAGTGGGTGAGGTACGGTGTCAGGGAGTGATGGTAAGTGAGGGGTATTACAGTGGGAGAGGTATGGTGTCAGGGAGTGATTTTAAGTGACGGATATTATAGTGGGTGAGGAATGGTGTCAGGGAGTGATGGTAGTAAGTGAGGGAAATTATAGTGGGTGAGAAATGGTGTCAGAGAGTGATGGTAAGTGAGGGAAATTATAGTGGGTGAGGTATGGTGTCAGGGAGTGATGGTGAGGGAAATTATAGTGGGTAAGGTATGGTGTCAGGGAGTGATGGTAAGTGAGGATATTATAGTTGGTAAGGTATGGTGTCAGGGAGTGATGGTAGTAAGTGAGGGAAATTATAGTGGGTGAGGTATGGTGTCAGGGAGTGATGGTAAGTGAGGGAAATTATAGTGGGTGAGGTATGGTGTCAGGGAGTGATGGTGGTAGTAAGTGAGGATATTACAGAGGGTGAGGTATGGTGTCAGGGTGTGATTGTAAGTGAGGGAAATTATAGTGGGTGAGGTATGGTGTCAGGGAGTGATGTTAGCAAGTGAGGGAAATTACAGTGGGTGAGGTATTGTGTCACGGATTGATGGTAGTAAGTAAGGGAAAATATAGAGGGTGAGATATGGTGCCAGGGAGTGATGGTAAGAGAGGGAAATTATACTGGGTGAGGTATGGTGTCAGGGAGTGATGGTAAGTGAGAAGTATTATAGTGGGTGAGGTATGGTGTCAGTGAGTGATGGTAAGTGAGGTAAATTATAGTGGGTGAGGTATGGTGTCAGGGAGTGATGGTAAGTGAGGGAAATTATAGTGGGTGAGGTATGGTGTCAGGGAGTGATGGTAAGTGTGGATATTATAGTGGGTGAGGTATGGTGTCAGGGAGTGATGGTAGTAAGTGAGGGAAATTATAGTGGGTGAGGTATGGTGTCAGGGAGTGATGGTAAATGAGAATATTATAGTGGGTGAGGTATGGTGTCAGGGAGTGACGGTAGTAAGTGAGGAGTATTATAGTGGGTGAGGTATGGTGTCAGGGAGTGATGGTAGTAAGTGAGGGAAATTATAGTGGGTGAGGTATGGTGTCAGGGATTGATAGTAAGTGACGGATATTATAGTGGGTGAGGAATGGTGCAGGGAGTGATGGTAGTAAGAGAGGGATATTATAGTGGGTGAGGTATGGTGTCAGGGAATGATGGTAGTAAGTGAGGGAAATTATAGTGGGTGAGGTATGGTGTCAGGGAATGATGGTAGTAAGTGAGGGAAATTATAGTGGGTGAGGAATGGTGTCTGGGAGTGATGGTAGTAAGTGAGGATATTATAGTGGGTGAGGTATGGTGCCAGGGAGTGATGGTAAGTGAGGGAAATTATAGTGGGTGAGGTATGGTGTCAGGGAATGATGGTAGTAAGTGAGGGAAATTATAGTGGGTGAGGTATGGTGTCAGGGAATGATGGTAGTAAGTGAGGGAAATTATAGTGGGTGAGGAATGGTGTCTGGGAATGATGGTAGTAAGTGAGGGAAATTATAGTGGGTGAGGTATGGTGCCAGGGAGTGATGGTAAGTGAGGGAAATTATAGTGGGTGAGGTATGGTGTCAGGGAGTGATGTTAGCAAGTGAGGGAAATTACAGTGGGTGAGGTATTGTGTCACGGATTGATGGTAGTAAGTAAGGGAAAATATAGAGGGTGAGATATGGTGCCAGGGAGTGATGGTAAGAGAGGGAAATTATACTGGGTGAGGTATGGTGTCAGGGAGTGATGGTAAGTGAGGAGTATTATAGTGGGTGAGGTATGGTGTCATGGAGTGATGGTAAGTGAGGGAAATTATAGTGGGTGAGGTATGGTGTCAGGGAGTGATGGTAGTAAGTAAGGGAAAATATAGAGGGTGAGATATGGTGCCAGGGAGCGATGGTAAGTGAGGGAAATTATAGTGGGTGAGGTATGGTGTCAGGGAGTGTTGGTAAGTGAGGGAAATTATAGTGGGTGAGGTATGGTGTCAGCGAGTGATGGTAGTAAGTGAGGATATTACAGTGGGTGAGGTATGGTGTCAGGCAGTGATGGTAGTAAGTGAGGAGTATTATAGTGGGTGAGGTATGGTGTCAGGGAGTGATGGCAAGTGAAAGAAATTATAGTGGGTGAGGTATGGTGTCAGGGATTGATGGTAAGTGACGGATATTATAGTGGGTGAGAAATGGTGTCAGGGAGTGATGGTAGTAAGTTAGGGAAATTATAGTGGGTGAGGTATGGTGTCAGGCAGTGATGGTAGTAAGTGAGGGAAATTATAGTGGGTGAGGTATGGTGTCAGGGATTGATGGTAAGTGACGGAAATTATAGTGGGTGAGGTATGGTGTCAGGGAGTGTTGGTAGTAAGTGAGGGAAATTATAGAGGGTGAGGTATGGTGTCAGGGAGAGATGGTAAGTGAGGATATTATAGTGGGTGAGGTGTGGTGTCAGGGAGTGATGGTAGTGAGGGATTATATAGTGGGTGAGGTATGGTGTCAGGGAGTGATGGTAAGTGAGGGAAATTATAGTGGGTGAGATATGGTGTCAGGAAGTGATGGTAAGTGAGGGATATTATAGTGGGTGAGGTATGGTGTCAGGGAGTGATGGTAAGTGAGGATATTATAGTGGGTGAGGTATGGTGTCAGGGAGTGGTGGTAGTAAGTGAGGATATTACAGTGGGTGAGGTATGGTGTCAGGGAGTGATGGTAGTAAGTGAGGGAAATTATATTGGGTGAGGTATGGTGTCAGGGAGTTATGGTAGTAAGTGAGGATATTATAGTGGGTGAGGTATGGTGTCAGGGAGTGATGGTAAGTGAGGGAAATTATAGTGGGTGAGATATGGTGTCAGGGAGTGAAGGTAGTAAGTGAGGGAAATTATAGTGGGTGAGGTATGGTGTCAGGGAGTAATGGTAAGTGAGGATATTATAGTGGGTGAGGTATGGTGTCAGGGAGTGATGGTAGTAAGTGAGGGAAATTATAGTGGGTGAGGTATGGTGTCAGGGAGTGATGGTAGTAAGTGAGGGGTTTTATAGTGGGTGAGGTATGGTGTCAGGGAGTGATGGTAGTAAGTGAGGGAAATTATAGTGGGTGAGGTATGGTGTCAGGCAGTGATGGTAGTAAGTGAGGGAAATTATATTGGGTGAGGTATGATGTCAGGGAGTGATGGGAGTGAGGGGTATTATAGTGGGTGAGGTATGGTGTCAGGGAGTGATGGTAGTAAGTGAGGTAAATTATAGTGGGTGAGGTATGGTGTCAGGGAGTGATGGTAGTAAGTGAGGGGTATTATAGTGGGTGAGATATGGTGTCAGGGAGTGATGGTAAGTGAGGATATTACAGTGGGTGAGGTATGGTGTCAGGGAGTGATGGTAAGTGAGGGAAATTATAGTGGGTGAGGCATGGTGTCAGGGAGTGATGGTAGTAAGTGAGGGAAATTATAGTGGGTGAGGTATGGTGTCAGGGAGTGATGGTAAGTGAGGGAAAGTTTAGTGGGTGAGGTATGGTGTCATGGAGTGATGGTAAGTGAGGGATTATAGTGGGTGAGGTATGGTGTCAGGGAGTGATGGGTGAGGTATGGTGTCAGGGAGTGATGGTAAGTGAGGGAAATTATAGTGGGTGAGGTATTTTGTCAGGGAGTGATGGTAAGTGAGGGAAATTATAGTGGGTGAGGTATGGTGTCAGGGAGTGATGGTAGTAAGTGAGGAGTATTATAGTGGGTGAGGTATGGTGTCAGGTAGTGATGGTAAGTGAGGGAAATTATAGTGGGTGAGGTATGGTGTCAGGGAGTGATGGTAAGTGAGGGAAATTATAGTGGGTGAGGTATGGTGTCAGGGAGTGATGGTAGTAAGTGAGGAGTATTATAGTGGGTGAAGTATGGTGTCAGGTAGTGATGGTAAGTGAGGGAAATTATAGTGGGTGAGGTATGGTGTCAGGGAGTGATGGTAGTAAGTGAGGGAAATTATAGTGGGTGAGGTATGGTGTCAGGGTGTGATGGTAAGTGAGGGAAATTATAGTGGGTGAGGTATGGTGTCAGGGAGTGATGGTAGTAAGTGAGGGAATTTATAGTGGGTGAGGTATGGTGTCAGGGAGTGATGGTAAGTGAGGGAAATTATAGTGGGTGAGGTATGGTGTCAGGGAGTGATGGTAGGTGAGGGATTATATAGTGGGTGAGGTATGGTGTTAGGGAGTGATGGTAGTAAGTGAGGGAAATTATAGTGGGTGAGGTATGGTGTCAGGGAGTGATGGTAGTAAGTGAGGGAAATTATAGTGGGTGAGGTATGGTGTCAGGGAGTGATGGTAAGTGAGGGAAAGTATAGTGGGTGAGGTATGGTGTCAGGGAGTGATGGTAAGTGAGGGAAATTATAGTGGGTGAGGTATGGTGTCAGGGAGTGATGTTAGCAAGTGAGGGAAATTACAGTGGGAGAGGTATTGTGTCACGGATTGATGGTTGTAAGTAAGGGAAAATATAGAGGGTGAGATATGGTGCCAGGGAGTGATGGTAAGAGAGGGAAATTATACTGGGTGAGGTATGGTGTCAGGGAGTGATGGTAAGTGAGGAGTATTATAGTGGGTGAGGTATGGTGTCAGGGAGTGATGGTAGTAAGTGAGGGAAATTATAGTGGGTGAGGTATGGTGTCAGGCAGTGATGGTAGTAAGTGAGGAGTATTATAGTGGGTGAGGTATGGTGTCAGGGAGTGATGGTAAGTGACGGATATTATAGTGGGTTAGAAATGGTGTCAGGGAGTGATGGTAGTGAGGGAAATTATAGTGGGTGAGGTATGGTGTCAGGCAGTGATGGTAGTAAGTGAGGGAAATTATATTGGGTGAGGTATGGTGTCAGGGATTGATGGTAAGTGACGGATATTATAGTGGGTGAGGTATGGTGTCAGGGAGTTATGGTAGTAAGTGAGGATATTTTAGTGGGTGAGGCATGGTGTCAGGGAGTGATGGTAGTAAGTGAGGGATATTATAGTGGGTGAGGTATGGTGTCAGGGAGTGATGGTAGTGAGGGAAATTATAGTGGGTGAGGTATGGTGTCAGGGAGTGATGGTAAGTAAGGGAAATTATAGTGGGTGAGGTACGGTGTCAGGGAGTGATGGTAAGTGAGGGGTATTACAGTGGGAGAGGTATGGTGTCAGGGAGTGATTTTAAGTGACGGATATTATAGTGGGTGAGGAATGGTGTCAGGGAGTGATGGTAGTAAGTGAGGGAAATTATAGTGGGTGAGAAATGGTGTCAGAGAGTGATGGTAAGTGAGGGAAATTATAGTGGGTGAGGTATGGTGTCAGGGAGTGATGGTGAGGGAAATTATAGTGGGTAAGGTATGGTGTCAGGGAGTGATGGTAAGTGAGGATATTGTAGTTGGTAAGGTATGGTGTCAGGGAGTGATGGTAGTAAGTGAGGGAAATTATAGTGGGTGAGGTATGGTGTCAGGGAGTGATGGTAAGTGAGGGAAATTATAGTGGGTGAGGTATGGTGTCAGGGAGTGATGGTGGTAGTAAGTGAGGATATTACAGAGGGTGAGGTATGGTGTCAGGGTGTGATTGTAAGTGAGGGAAATTATAGTGGGTGAGGTATGGTGTCAGGGAGTGATGTTAGCAAGTGAGGGAAATTACAGTGGGTGAGGTATTGTGTCACGGATTGATGGTAGTAAGTAAGGGAAAATATAGAGGGTGAGATATGGTGCCAGGGAGTGATGGTAAGAGAGGGAAATTATACTGGGTGAGGTATGGTGTCAGGGAGTGATGGTAAGTGAGAAGTATTATAGTGGGTGAGGTATGGTGTCAGGGAGTGATGGTAAGTGAGGGAAATTATAGTGGGTGAGGTATGGTGTCAGGGAGTGATGGTAAGTGAGGGAAATTATAGTGGGTGAGGTATGGTGTCAGGGAGTGATGGTAAGTGTGGATATTATAGTGGGTGAGGTATGGTGTCAGGGAGTGATGGTAGTAAGTGAGGGAAATTATAGTGGGTGAGGTATGGTGTCAGGGAGTGATGGTAAATGAGAATATTATAGTGGGTGAGGTATGGTGTCAGGGAGTGACGGTAGTAAGTGAGGAGTATTATAGTGGGTGAGGTATGGTGTCAGGGAGTGATGGTAGTAAGTGAGGGAAATTATAGTGGGTGAGGTATGGTGTCAGGGATTGATAGTAAGTGACGGATATTATAGTGGGTGAGGAATGGTGCCAGGGAGTGATGGTAGTAAGAGAGGGAAATTATAGTGGGTGAGGTATGGTGTCAGGGAATGATGGTAGTAAGTGAGGGAAATTATAGTGGGTGAGGTATGGTGTCAGGGAATGATGGTAGTAAGTGAGGGAAATTATAGTGGGTGAGGAATGGTGTCTGGGAGTGATGGTAGTAAGTGAGGATATTATAGTGGGTGAGGTATGGTGTCAGGGAATGATGGTAGTAAGTGAGGGAAATTATAGTGGGTGAGGTATGGTGCCAGGGAGTGATGGTAAGTGAGGGAAATTATAGTGGGTGAGGTATGGTGCCAGGGAGTGATGGTAAGTGAGGGAAATTACAGTGGGTGAGGTATTGTGTCACGGATTGATGGTAGTAAGTAAGGGAAAATATAGAGGGTGAGATATGGTGCCAGGGAGTGATGGTAAGAGAGGGAAATTATACTGGGTGAGGTATGGTGTCAGGGAGTGATGGTAAGTGAGGAGTATTATAGTGGGTGAGGTATGGTGTCATGGAGTGATGGTAAGTGAGGGAAATTATAGTGGGTGAGGTATGGTGTCAGGGAGTGATGGTAGTAAGTAAGGGAAAATATAGAGGGTGAGATATGGTGCCAGGGAGCGATGGTAAGTGAGGGAAATTATAGTGGGTGAGGTATGGTGTCAGGGAGTGATGGTAAGTGAGGGAAATTATAGTGGGTGAGGTATGGTGTCAGGGAGTGATGGTAGTAAGTGAGGATATTACAGTGGGTGAGGTATGGTGTCAGGCAGTGATGGTAGTAAGTGAGGAGTATTATAGTGGGTGAGGTATGGTGTCAGGGAGTGATGGCAAGTGAAAGAAATTATAGTGGGTGAGGTATGGTGTCAGGGATTGATGGTAAGTGACGGATATTATAGTGGGTGAGAAATGGTGTCAGGGAGTGATGGTAGTAAATTAGGGAAATTATAGTGGGTGAGGTATGGTGTCAGGCAGTGATGGTAGTAAGTGAGGGAAATTATAGTGGGTGAGGTATGGTGTCAGGGATTGATGGTAAGTGACGGAAATTATAGTGGGTGAGGTATGGTGTCAGGGAGTGTTGGTAGTAAGTGAGGGAAATTATAGAGGGTGAGGTATGGTGTCAGGGAGAGATGGTAAGTGAGGATATTATAGTGGGTGAGGTGTGGTGTCAGGGAGTGATGGTAGTGAGGGATTATATAGTGGGTGAGGTATGGTGTCAGGGAGTGATGGTAAGTGAGGGAAATTATAGTGGGTGAGATATGGTGTCAGGAAGTGATGGTAAGTGAGGGATATTATAGTGGGTGAGGTATGGTGTCAGGGAGTGATGGTAAGTGAGGATATTATAGTGGGTGAGGTATGGTGTCAGGGAGTTATGGTAGTAAGTGAGGATATTATAGTGGGTGAGGTATGGTGTCAGGGAGTGGTGGTAGTAAGTGAGGATATTACAGTGGGTGAGGTATGGTGTCAGGGAGTGATGGTAGTAAGTGAGGGAAATTATATTGGGTGAGGTATGGTGTCAGGGAGTTATGGTAGTAAGTGAGGATATTATAGTGGGTGAGGTATGGTGTCAGGGAGTGATGGTAAGTGAGGGAAATTATAGTGGGTGAGATATGGTGTCAGGGAGTGAAGGTAGTAAGTGAGGGAAATTATAGTGGGTGAGGTATGGTGTCAGGGAGTAATGGTAAGTGAGGATATTATAGTGGGTGAGGTATGGTGTCAGGGAGTGATGGTAGTAAGTGAGGGAAATTATAGTGGGTGAGGTATGGTGTCAGGGAGTGATGGTAGTAAGTGAGGGGTTTTATAGTGGGTGAGGTATGGTGTCAGGGAGTGATGGTAGTAAGTGAGGGAAATTATAGTGGGTGAGGTATGGTGTCAGGCAGTGATGGTAGTAAGTGAGGGAAATTATATTGGGTGAGGTATGATGTCAGGGAGTGATGGGAGTGAGGGGTATTATAGTGGGTGAGGTATGGTGTCAGGGAGTGATGGTAGTAAGTGAGGTAAATTATAGTGGGTGAGGTATGGTGTCAGGGAGTGATGGTAGTAAGTGAGGGGTATTATAGTGGGTGAGATATGGTGTCAGGGAGTGATGGTAAGTGAGGATATTACAGTGGGTGAGGTATGGTGTCAGGGAGTGATGGTAAGTGAGGGAAATTATAGTGGGTGAGGCATGGTGTCAGGGAGTGATGGTAGTAAGTGAGGGAAATTATAGTGGGTGAGGTATGGTGTCAGGGAGTGATGGTAAGTGAGGGAAAGTTTAGTGGGTGAGGTATGGTGTCATGGAGTGATGGTAAGTGAGGGATTATAGTGGGTGAGGTATGGTGTCAGGGAGTGATGGGTGAGGTATGGTGTCAGGGAGTGATGGTAAGTGAGGGAAATTATAGTGGGTGAGGTATTTTGTCAGGGAGTGATGGTAAGTGAGGGAAATTATAGTGGGTGAGGTATGGTGTCAGGGAGTGATGGTAGTAAGTGAGGAGTATTATAGTGGGTGAGGTATGGTGTCAGGTAGTGATGGTAAGTGAGGGAAATTATAGTGGGTGAGGTATGGTGTCAGGGAGTGATGGTAAGTGAGGGAAATTATAGTGGGTGAGGTATGGTGTCAGGGAGTGATGGTAGTAAGTGAGGAGTATTATAGTGGGTGAAGTATGGTGTCAGGTAGTGATGGTAAGTGAGGGAAATTATAGTGGGTGAGGTATGGTGTCAGGGAGTGATGGTAGTAAGTGAGGGAAATTATAGTGGGTGAGGTATGGTGTCAGGGTGTGATGGTAAGTGAGGGAAATTATAGTGGGTGAGGTATGGTGTCAGGGAGTGATGGTAGTAAGTGAGGGAAATTATAGTGGGTGAGGTATGGTGTCAGGGAGTGATGGTAAGTGAGGGAAATTATAGTGGGTGAGGTATGGTGTCAGGGAGTGATGGTAGGTGAGGGATTATATAGTGGGTGAGGTATGGTGTTAGGGAGTGATGGTAGTAAGTGAGGGAAATTATAGTGGGTGAGGTATGGTGTCAGGGAGTGATGGTAGTAAGTGAGGGAAATTATAGTGGGTGAGGTATGGTGTCAGGGAGTGATGGTAAGTGAGGGAAAGTATAGTGGGTGAGGTATGGTGTCAGGGAGTGATGGTAAGTGAGGGAAATTATAGTGGGTGAGGTATGGTGTCAGGGAATGATGGTAGTAAGTGAGGGAAATTATAGTGGGTAAGGTGTCAGGGAGTGATGGAAAGTGAGGGAAATTACAGTGGGTGATGTATGGTGCCAGGGAGCGATGGTAAGTGAGGGAAAATATAGTGGGTGAGTTATGGTGCCAGGGAGTGATGGTAAGTGAGGGAAATTACAGTGGGTGAGGTATGGTGCCAGGGAGCGATGGTAAGTGAGGGAAATTATAGTGGGTGAGGTATGGTGCCAGGGAGTGAAGGTAAGTGAGGGAAATTATAGTGGGTGAGGTATGGTGTCAGGGAGTGATGTTAGCAAGTGAGGGAAATTACAGTGGGAGAGGTATTGTGTCACGGATTGATGGTTGTAAGTAAGGGAAAATATAGAGGGTGAGATATGGTGCCAGGGAGTGATGGTAAGAGAGGGAAATTATACTGGGTGAGGTATGGTGTCAGGGAGTGATGGTAAGTGAGGAGTATTATAGTGGGTGAGGTATGGTGTCAGGGAGTGATGGTAGTAAGTGAGGGAAATTATAGTGGGTGAGGTATGGTGTCAGGCAGTGATGGTAGTAAGTGAGGAGTATTATAGTGGGTGAGGTATGGTGTCAGGGAGTGATGGTAAGTGACGGATATTATAGTGGGTTAGAAATGGTGTCAGGGAGTGATGGTAGTGAAGGAAATTATAGTGGGTGAGGTATGGTGTCAGGCAGTGATGGTAGTAAGTGAGGGAAATTATATTGGGTGAGGTATGGTGTCAGGGATTGATGGTAAGTGACGGATATTATAGTGGGTGAGGTATGGTGTCAGGGAGTTATGGTAGTAAGTGAGGATATTTTAGTGGGTGAGGCATGGTGTCAGGGAGTGATGGTAGTAAGTGAGGGATATTATAGTGGGTGAGGTATGGTGTCAGGGAGTGATGGTAGTGAGGGAAATTATAGTGGGTGAGGTATGGTGTCAGGGAGTGATGGTAAGTAAGGGAAATTATAGTGGGTGAGGTACGGTGTCAGGGAGTGATGGTAAGTGAGGGGTATTACAGTGGGAGAGGTATGGTGTCAGGGAGTGATTTTAAGTGACGGATATTATAGTGGGTGAGGAATGGTGTCAGGGAGTGATGGTAGTAAGTGAGGGAAATTATAGTGGGTGAGAAATGGTGTCAGAGAGTGATGGTAAGTGAGGGAAATTATAGTGGGTGAGGTATGGTGTCAGGGAGTGATGGTGAGGGAAATTATAGTGGGTAAGGTATGGTGTCAGGGAGTGATGGTAAGTGAGGATATTATAGTTGGTAAGGTATGGTGTCAGGGAGTGATGGTAGTAAGTGAGGGAAATTATAGTGGGTGAGGTATGGTGTCAGGGAGTGATGGTAAGTGAGGGAAATTATAGTGGGTGAGGTATGGTGTCAGGGAGTGATGGTGGTAGTAAGTGAGGATATTACAGAGGGTGAGGTATGGTGTCAGGGTGTGATTGTAAGTGAGGGAAATTATAGTGGGTGAGGTATGGTGTCAGGGAGTGATGTTAGCAAGTGAGGGAAATTACAGTGGGTGAGGTATTGTGTCACGGATTGATGGTAGTAAGTAAGGGAAAATATAGAGGGTGAGATATGGTGCCAGGGAGTGATGGTAAGAGAGGGAAATTATACTGGGTGAGGTATGGTGTCAGGGAGTGATGGTAAGTGAGAAGTATTATAGTGGGTGAGGTATGGTGTCAGTGAGTGATGGTAAGTGAGGTAAATTATAGTGGGTGAGGTATGGTGTCAGGGAGTGATGGTAAGTGAGGGAAATTATAGTGGGTGAGGTATGGTGTCAGGGAGTGATGGTAAGTGTGGATATTATAGTGGGTGAGGTATGGTGTCAGGGAGTGATGGTAGTAAGTGAGGGAAATTATAGTGGGTGAGGTATGGTGTCAGGGAGTGATGGTAAATGAGAATATTATAGTGGGTGAGGTATGGTGTCAGGGAGTGACGGTAGTAAGTGAGGAGTATTATAGTGGGTGAGGTATGGTGTCAGGGAGTGATGGTAGTAAGTGAGGGAAATTATAGTGGGTGAGGTATGGTGTCAGGGATTGATAGTAAGTGACGGATATTATAGTGGGTGAGGAATGGTGCAGGGAGTGATGGTAGTAAGAGAGGGAAATTATAGTGGGTGAGGTATGGTGTCAGGGAATGATGGTAGTAAGTGAGGGAAATTATAGTGGGTGAGGTATGGTGTCAGGGAATGATGGTAGTAAGTGAGGGAAATTATAGTGGGTGAGGAATGGTGTCTGGGAGTGATGGTAGTAAGTGAGGATATTATAGTGGGTGAGGTATGGTGCCAGGGAGTGATGGTAAGTGAGGGAAATTATAGTGGGTGAGGTATGGTGTCAGGGAATGATGGTAGTAAGTGAGGGAAATTATAGTGGGTGAGGTATGGTGTCAGGGAATGATGGTAGTAAGTGAGGGAAATTATAGTGGGTGAGGAATGGTGTCTGGGAATGATGGTAGTAAGTGAGGGAAATTATAGTGGGTGAGGTATGGTGCCAGGGAGTGATGGTAAGTGAGGGAAATTATAGTGGGTGAGGTATGGTGTCAGGGAGTGATGTTAGCAAGTGAGGGAAATTACAGTGGGTGAGGTATTGTGTCACGGATTGATGGTAGTAAGTAAGGGAAAATATAGAGGGTGAGATATGGTGCCAGGGAGTGATGGTAAGAGAGGGAAATTATACTGGGTGAGGTATGGTGTCAGGGAGTGATGGTAAGTGAGGAGTATTATAGTGGGTGAGGTATGGTGTCATGGAGTGATGGTAAGTGAGGGAAATTATAGTGGGTGAGGTATGGTGTCAGGGAGTGATGGTAGTAAGTAAGGGAAAATATAGAGGGTGAGATATGGTGCCAGGGAGCGATGGTAAGTGAGGGAAATTATAGTGGGTGAGGTATGGTGTCAGGGAGTGTTGGTAAGTGAGGGAAATTATAGTGGGTGAGGTATGGTGTCAGGGAGTGATGGTAGTAAGTGAGGATATTACAGTGGGTGAGGTATGGTGTCAGGCAGTGATGGTAGTAAGTGAGGAGTATTATAGTGGGTGAGGTATGGTGTCAGGGAGTGATGGCAAGTGAAAGAAATTATAGTGGGTGAGGTATGGTGTCAGGGATTGATGGTAAGTGACGGATATTATAGTGGGTGAGAAATGGTGTCAGGGAGTGATGGTAGTAAGTTAGGGAAATTATAGTGGGTGAGGTATGGTGTCAGGCAGTGATGGTAGTAAGTGAGGGAAATTATAGTGGGTGAGGTATGGTGTCAGGGATTGATGGTAAGTGACGGAAATTATAGTGGGTGAGGTATGGTGTCAGGGAGTGTTGGTAGTAAGTGAGGGAAATTATAGAGGGTGAGGTATGGTGTCAGGGAGAGATGGTAAGTGAGGATATTATAGTGGGTGAGGTGTGGTGTCAGGGAGTGATGGTAGTGAGGGATTATATAGTGGGTGAGGTATGGTGTCAGGGAGTGATGGTAAGTGAGGGAAATTATAGTGGGTGAGATATGGTGTCAGGAAGTGATGGTAAGTGAGGGATATTATAGTGGGTGAGGTATGGTGTCAGGGAGTGATGGTAAGTGAGGATATTATAGTGGGTGAGGTATGGTGTCAGGGAGTTATGGTAGTAAGTGAGGATATTATAGTGGGTGAGGTATGGTGTCAGGGAGTGGTGGTAGTAAGTGAGGATATTACAGTGGGTGAGGTATGGTGTCAGGGAGTGATGGTAGTAAGTGAGGGAAATTATATTGGGTGAGGTATGGTGTCAGGGAGTTATGGTAGTAAGTGAGGATATTATAGTGGGTGAGGTATGGTGTCAGGGAGTGATGGTAAGTGAGGGAAATTATAGTGGGTGAGATATGGTGTCAGGGAGTGAAGGTAGTAAGTGAGGGAAATTATAGTGGGTGAGGTATGGTGTCAGGGAGTAATGGTAAGTGAGGATATTATAGTGGGTGAGGTATGGTGTCAGGGAGTGATGGTAGTAAGTGAGGGAAATTATAGTGGGTGAGGTATGGTGTCAGGGAGTGATGGTAGTAAGTGAGGGGTTTTATAGTGGGTGAGGTATGGTGTCAGGGAGTGATGGTAGTAAGTGAGGGAAATTATAGTGGGTGAGGTATGGTGTCAGGCAGTGATGGTAGTAAGTGAGGGAAATTATATTGGGTGAGGTATGATGTCAGGGAGTGATGGGAGTGAGGGGTATTATAGTGGGTGAGGTATGGTGTCAGGGAGTGATGGTAGTAAGTGAGGTAAATTATAGTGGGTGAGGTATGGTGTCAGGGAGTGATGGTAGTAAGTGAGGGGTATTATAGTGGGTGAGATATGGTGTCAGGGAGTGATGGTAAGTGAGGATATTACAGTGGGTGAGGTATGGTGTCAGGGAGTGATGGTAAGTGAGGGAAATTATAGTGGGTGAGGCATGGTGTCAGGGAGTGATGGTAGTAAGTGAGGGAAATTATAGTGGGTGAGGTATGGTGTCAGGGAGTGATGGTAAGTGAGGGAAAGTTTAGTGGGTGAGGTATGGTGTCATGGAGTGATGGTAAGTGAGGGATTATAGTGGGTGAGGTATGGTGTCAGGGAGTGATGGGTGAGGTATGGTGTCAGGGAGTGATGGTAAGTGAGGGAAATTATAGTGGGTGAGGTATTTTGTCAGGGAGTGATGGTAAGTGAGGGAAATTATAGTGGGTGAGGTATGGTGTCAGGGAGTGATGGTAGTAAGTGAGGAGTATTATAGTGGGTGAGGTATGGTGTCAGGTAGTGATGGTAAGTGAGGGAAATTATAGTGGGTGAGGTATGGTGTCAGGGAGTGATGGTAAGTGAGGGAAATTATAGTGGGTGAGGTATGGTGTCAGGGAGTGATGGTAGTAAGTGAGGAGTATTATAGTGGGTGAAGTATGGTGTCAGGTAGTGATGGTAAGTGAGGGAAATTATAGTGGGTGAGGTATGGTGTCAGGGAGTGATGGTAGTAAGTGAGGGAAATTATAGTGGGTGAGGTATGGTGTCAGGGTGTGATGGTAAGTGAGGGAAATTATAGTGGGTGAGGTATGGTGTCAGGGAGTGATGGTAGTAAGTGAGGGAATTTATAGTGGGTGAGGTATGGTGTCAGGGAGTGATGGTAAGTGAGGGAAATTATAGTGGGTGAGGTATGGTGTCAGGGAGTGATGGTAGGTGAGGGATTATATAGTGGGTGAGGTATGGTGTTAGGGAGTGATGGTAGTAAGTGAGGGAAATTATAGTGGGTGAGGTATGGTGTCAGGGAGTGATGGTAGTAAGTGAGGGAAATTATAGTGGGTGAGGTATGGTGTCAGGGAGTGATGGTAAGTGAGGGAAAGTATAGTGGGTGAGGTATGGTGTCAGGGAGTGATGGTAAGTGAGGGAAATTATAGTGGGTGAGGTATGGTGTCAGGGAGTGATGGTAAGTGAGGATATTATAGTTGGTAAGGTATGGTGTCAGGGAGTGATGGTAGTAAGTGAGGGAAATTATAGTGGGTGAGGTATGGTGTCAGGGAGTGATGGTAAGTGAGGGAAATTATAGTGGGTGAGGTATGGTGTCAGGGAGTGATGGTAGTAAGTGAGGATATTATAGTGGGTGAGGTATGGTGTCAGGGAGTGATGGTAGTGAGGGAAATTATAGTGGGTGAGGTATGGTGTCAGGGAGTTATGGTAGTAAGTGAGGGAAATTATAGTGGTTGAGGTATGGTGTCAGGGAGTGATGGTAAATTAGAATATTATAGTGGGTGAGGTATGGTGTCAGGGAGTGACGGTAGTAAGTGAGGATTATTATAGTGGGTGATGTATGGTGTCAGGGAGTGATGATAAGTGAGGGATATTACAGTGGGTGAGGTATGGTGTCAGGGAGTGATGGTAAGTGAAGGAAATTATAGTGGGTGAGGTATGGTGTCAGGGATTGATGGTAGTAAGAGAGGGATATTATAGTGGGTGAGGTATGGTGTCAGGGAGTGATGGTAAGTGAGGATATTATAGTGGGTGAGGTATGGTGTCAGAGAGTGATGGTAGTAAGTGAGGGATATTAGAGTGGGTGAGGTATGGTGTCAGGGAGTGATGGTAGTAAGTGAGGATATTTTAGTGGGTGAGGCATGGTGTCAGGGAGTGATGGTAGTAAGTGAGGGATATTATAGTGGGTGAGGTATGGTGTCAGGGAGTGATGGTAAGTGAAGGAAATTATAGTGGGTGAGGTATTGTGTCAGGGAGTGATGGTAAGTGAAAGAAATTACAGTGGGTGAGGTATGGTGTCAGGGAGTTATGGTAGTAAGTGAGGATATTTTAGTGGGTGAGGCATGGTGTCAGGGAGTGATGGTAGTAAGTGAGGGATATTATAGTGGGTGAGGTATGGTGTCAGGGAGTGATGGTAGAAAGTGAGGAGTATTATAGTGGGTGAGGTATGGTGTCAGGTAGTGATGGTAGTAAGTGAGGGAAATTATAGTGGGTGAGGTATGGTGTCAGGGAGTGATGGTAGTAAGTGAGGGAAATTATAGTGGGTGAGGTATGGTGTCAGGGAGTGATGGTAAGTGAGGGAAAGTATAGTGGGTGAGGTATGGTGTCAGGGAGTGATGGTAAGTGAGGGAAATTATAGTGGGTGAGGTATGGTGTCAGGGAGTGATGGTAAGTGAGGATATTATAGTTGGTAAGGTATGGTGTCAGGGAGTGATGGTAGTAAGTGAGGGAAATTATAGTGGGTGAGGTATGGTGTCAGGGAGTGATGGTAAGTGAGGGAAATTATAGTGGGTGAGGTATGGTGTCAGGGAGTGATGGTAGTAAGTGAGGATATTATAGTGGGTGAGGTATGGTGTCAGGGAGTGATGGTAGTGAGGGAAATTATAGTGGGTGAGGTATGGTGTCAGGGAGTTATGGTAGTAAGTGAGGGAAATTATAGTGGTTGAGGTATGGTGTCAGGGAGTGATGGTAAATTAGAATATTATAGTGGGTGAGGTATGGTGTCAGGGAGTGACGGTAGTAAGTGAGGATTATTATAGTGGGTGAGGTATGGTGTCAGGGAGTGATGATAAGTGAGGGATATTACAGTGGGTGAGGTATGGTGTCAGGGAGTGATGGTAAGTGAAGGAAATTATAGTGGGTGAGGTATGGTGTCAGGGATTGATGGTAGTAAGAGAGGGATATTATAGTGGGTGAGGTATGGTGTCAGGGAGTGATGGTAAGTGAGGATATTATAGTGGGTGAGGTATGGTGTCAGAGAGTGATGGTAGTAAGTGAGGGATATTAGAGTGGGTGAGGTATGGTGTCAGGGAGTGATGGTAGTAAGTGAGGATATTTTAGTGGGTGAGGCATGGTGTCAGGGAGTGATGGTAGTAAGTGAGGGATATTATAGTGGGTGAGGTATGGTGTCAGGGAGTGATGGTAAGTGAAGGAAATTATAGTGGGTGAGGTATTGTGTCAGGGAGTGATGGTAAGTGAAAGAAATTACAGTGGGTGAGGTATGGTGTCAGGGAGTTATGGTAGTAAGTGAGGATATTTTAGTGGGTGAGGCATGGTGTCAGGGAGTGATGGTAGTAAGTGAGGGATATTATAGTGGGTGAGGTATGGTGTCAGGGAGTGATGGTAGAAAGTGAGGAGTATTATAGTGGGTGAGGTATGGTGTCAGGTAGTGATGGTAGTAAGTGAGGGAAATTATAGTGGGTGAGGTATGGTGTCAGGGAGTGATGGTAGTAAGTGAGGGAAATTATAGTGGGTGAGGTATGGTGTCAGGGAGTGATGGTAGTAAGTGAGGAGTATTATAGTGGGTGAGGTATGGTGTCAGGTAGTGATGGTAGTGAGGGAAATTATAGTGGGTGAGGTATGGTGTCAGGGAGTGATGGTAAGTGAGGGAAATTATAGTGGGTGAGGTATGGTGTCAGGGAGTGATGGCAAGTGAGGGAAATTATAGTGGGTGAGGTATGGTGCCAGGGATTGATGGTGAGGGAAATTATAGTGGGTGAGGTATGGTGTCAGGGATTGATGGTAAGTGAGGGAAATTATAGTGGGTGAGGTATGGTGTCAGGGAGTGATGGTAGTAAGTGAGGATATTATAGTGGGTGAGGTATGGTGTCAGGGAGTGATGGTAGTGAGGGAAATTATAGTGGGTGAGGTATGGTGTCAGGGAGTTATGGTAGTAAGTGAGGGAAATTATAGTGGTTGAGGTATGGTGTCAGGGAGTGAAAGTGAGGGAAATTATAGTGGGTGAGGTATGGTGTCAGGGAGTGATGGTAAATTAGAATATTATAGTGGGTGAGGTATGGTGTCAGGGAGTGATGGTAGTAAGTGAGGAGTATTATAGTGGGTGAGGTATGGTGTCAGGGAATGATGGTAGTAAGTGAGGGAAATTATAGTGGGTAAGGTATGGTGCCAGGGAGTGATGGTAAGTGAGGGAAATTACAGTGGGTGAGGTATGGTGCCAGGGAGCGATGGTAAGTGAGGGAAATTATAGTGGGTGAGGTATGGTGCCAGGGAGTGATGGTAAGTGAGGGAAATTATAGTGGGTGAGGTATGGTGTCAGGGAGTGATGTTAGCAAGTGAGGGAAATTACAGTGGGTGAGGTATTGTGTCACGGATTGATGGTAGTAAGTAAGGGAAAATATAGAGGGTGAGATATGGTGCCAGGGAGTGATGGTAAGAGAGGGAAATTATAGTGGGTGAGGTATGGTGTCAGGGAGTGATGTTAGCAAGTGAGGGAAATTACAGTGGGTGAGGTATTGTGTCACGGATTGATGGTAGTAAGTAAGGGAAAATATAGAGGGTGAGATATGGTGCCAGGGAGTGATGGTAAGAGAGGGAAATTATACTGGGTGAGGTATGGTGTCAGGGAGTGATGGTAAGTAAGGAGTATTATAGTGGGTGAGGTATGGTGTCAGGGAGTGATGGTAAGTGAGGGAAATTATAGTGGGTGAGGTATGGTGTCAGGGAGTGATGGTAGTAAGTGAGGGAAATAATAGTGGGTGAGGTATGGTGTCAGGGAGTGATGGTAAATGAGAATATTATAGTGGGTGAGGTATGGTTTCAGGGAGTGACGGTAGTAAGTGAGGGAAATTATAGTGGGTGAGGTATGGTGTCAGGGATTGATAGTAAGTGACGGATATAATAGTGGGTGAGGAATGGTGCCAAGGAGTGATGGTAGTAAGAGAGGGAAATTATAGTGGGTGAGGTATGGTGTCAGGGAGTGATGGTAGTAAGTGAGGGAAATTATAGAGGGTGAGGTATGGTGTCAGGGAGTGATGGTAAGTGAAGGAAATTATAGTGGGTGAGGTATGGTGTCAGGGAGTTATGGTAGTAAGTGAGGATATTTTAGTGGGTGAGGAATGGTGTCAGGGAGTGATGGTAGTAAGTGAGGGATATTATAGTGGGTGAGGTATGGTGTCAGGGAGTGATGGTAAGTGAAGGAAATTATAGTGGGTGAGGTATGGTGTCAGGGAGTGATGGTAGTAAGTGAGGGATATTATAGTGGGTGAGGTATGGTGTCAGGAAGTGATGGTAAGTGAGGATATTTTAGTGGGTGAGGCATGGTGTCAGGGAGTGATGGTAGAAAGTGAGGAGTATTATAGTGGGTGAGGTATGGTGTCAGGGAGTGATGGTAAGTGAGGGAAATTATAGTGGGTGAGGTATGGTGTCAGGGAGTGATGGTAAGTGAGGATATTATAGTGGGTGAGGTATGGTGTCAGAGAGCGATGGTAAGTGAGGGAAATTAGAGTGGGTGAGGTATGGTGTCAGGAAGTGATGGTAGTAAGTGAGGGAAATTATAGTGGGTGAGGTATGGTGTCAGGGATTGATAGTAAGTGACGGATATTATAGTGGGTGAGGAATGGTGCCAGGGAGTGATGGTAGTAAGTGAGGGAAATTATAGTGGGTGAGGTATGGTGTCAGGGAGTGATGGTAAGTGAAGGAAATTATAGTGGGTGAGGTATGGTGTCAGGGAGTTATGGTAGTAAGTGAGGATATTTTAGTGGGTGAGGCATGGTGTCAGGGAGTGATGGTAGTAAGTGAGGGATATTATAGTGGGTGAGGTATGGTGTCAGGGAGTGATGGTAATAAGTGAGGGATATTATAGTGGGTGAGGTATGGTGTCAGGGAGTGATGGTAGTAAGTGAGGGATATTATAGTGGGTGAGGTATGGCGTCAGGGAGTGATGGTAAGTGAGGATATTTTAGTGGGTGAGGCATGGTGTCAGGGAGTGATGGTAGAAAGTGAAGGAAATTATAGTGGGTGAGGTATGGTGTCAGGGAGTGATGGTAGTAAGTGAGGGATATTATAGTGGGTGAGGTATGGTGTCAGGGAGTGATGGTAAGTGAGGGAAATTATAGTGGGTGAGGTATGGTGTCAGGGAGTGATGGTAGGGGAGGGAAATTATAGTAGGTGAGGTATGGTGTCAGGGAGTGATGGTAAGTGAGGGAAAGTATAGTGGGTGAGGTATGGTGTCAGGGAGTGATGGTAGTAAGTGAGGGATATTATAGTGGGTGAGGTATGGTGTCAGGGAGTGATGGTAGTAAGTGAGGGAAATTATAGTGGGTGAGGTATGGTGTCAGGGAGTGATGGTAGTAAGTGAGGGATATTATAGTGGGTGAGGTATGGTGTCAGGTAGTGATGGTAAGTGAGGGAAATTATAGTGGGTGAGGTATGGTGTCAGGGAGTGATGGTAGTAAGTGAGGGAAATTATAGTGGGTGAGGTATGGTGTCAGGGAGTGATGGTAGTAAGTGAGGAGAATTATAGTGGGTGAGGTATGGTGTCAGGGAGTGATGGCAAGAGAGGGAAATTATAGTGGGTGAGGTATGGTGCCAGGGATTGATGGTGAGGGAAATTATAGTGGGTGAGGTATGGTGTCAGGGATTGATGGTAGTAAGTGAGGGAAATTATAGTGGGTGAGGTATGGTGTCAGGGAATGATGGTAGTAAGTGAGGGAAATTATAGTGGGTATGGTGCCAGGGAGCGATGGTAAGTGAGGGAAAATATAGTGGGTGAGTTATGGTGCCAGGGAGTGATGGTAAGTGAGGGAAATTACAGTGGGTGAGGTATGGTGCCAGGGAGCGATGGTAAGTGAGGGAAATTATAGTGGGTGAGGTATGGTGCCAGGGAGTGATGGTAAGTGAGGGAAATTATAGTGGGTGAGGTATGGTGTCAGGGAGTGATGTTAGCAAGTGAGGGAAATTACAGTGGGAGAGGTATTGTGTCACGGATTGATGGTTGTAAGTAAGGGAAAATATAGAGGGTGAGATATGGTGCCAGGGAGTGATGGTAAGAGAGGGAAATTATACTGGGTGAGGTATGGTGTCAGGGAGTGATGGTAAGTGAGGAGTATTATAGTGGGTGAGGTATGGTGTCAGGGAGTGATGGTAAGTGAGGGAAATTATAGTGGGTGAGGTATGGTGTCAGGGAGTGATGGTAGTAAGTGAGGGAAATTATAGTGGGTGAGGTATGGTGTCAGGCAGTGATGGTAGTAAGTGAGGAGTATTATAGTGGGTGAGGTATGGTGTCAGGGAGTGATGGTAAGTGACGGATATTATAGTGGGTGAGAAATGGTGTCAGGGAGTGATGGTAGTAAGTGAGGGAAATTATAGTGGGTGAGGTATGGTGTCAGGCAGTGATGGTAGTAAGTGAGGGAAATTATATTGGGTGAGGTATGGTGTCAGGGATTGATGGTAAGTGACGGATATTATAGTGGGTGAGGAATGGTGCCAGGGAGTGATGATAGTAAGTGAGGGAAATTATAATGGATGAGGTATGATGTCAGGGAGTGATGGTAGTGAGGGGTATTACACTGGGAGAGGTATGGTGTCAGGGAGTGATGGTAGTGAGGGAAATTATAGTGGGTGAGGTATGGTGTCAGGGAGTGATGGTAAGTAAGGGAAATTATAGTGGGTGAGGTACGGTGTCAGGGAGTGATGGTAAGTGAGGGGTATTACAGTGGGAGAGGTATGGTGTCAGGGAGTGATTTTAAGTGACGGATATTATAGTGGGTGAGGAATGGTGTCAGGGAGTGATGGTAGTAAGTGAGGGAAATTATAGTGGGTGAGAAATGGTGTCAGAGAGTGATGGTAAGTGAGGGAAATTATAGTGGGTGAGGTATGGTGTCAGGGAGTGATGGTGAGGGAAATTATAGTGGGTGAGGTATGGTGTCAGGGAGTGATGGTAAGTGAGGATATTATAGTTGGTAAGGTATGGTGTCAGGGAGTGATGGTAGTAAGTGAGGGAAATTATAGTGGGTGAGGTATGGTGTCAGGGAGTGATGGTAGTAAGTGAGGGAAATTATAGTGGGTGAGGTATGGTGTCAGGGAGTGATGGTAGTAAGTGAGGAGTATTATAGTGGGTGAGGTATGGTGTCAGGTAGTGATGGTAGTGAGGGAAATTATAGTGGGTGAGGTATGGTGTCAGGGAGTGATGGTAAGTGAGGGAAATTATAGTGGGTGAGGTATGGTGTCAGGGAGTGATGGCAAGTGAGGGAAATTATAGTGGGTGAGGTATGGTGCCAGGGATTGATGGTGAGGGAAATTATAGTGGGTGAGGTATGGTGTCAGGGATTGATGGTAAGTGAGGGAAATTATAGTGGGTGAGGTATGGTGTCAGGGAGTGATGGTAGTAAGTGAGGATATTATAGTGGGTGAGGTATGGTGTCAGGGAGTGATGGTAGTGAGGGAAATTATAGTGGGTGAGGTATGGTGTCAGGGAGTTATGGTAGTAAGTGAGGGAAATTATAGTGGTTGAGGTATGGTGTCAGGGAGTGAAAGTGAGGGAAATTATAGTGGGTGAGGTATGGTGTCAGGGAGTGATGGTAAATTAGAATATTATAGTGGGTGAGGTATGGTGTCAGGGAGTGATGGTAGTAAGTGAGGAGTATTATAGTGGGTGAGGTATGGTGTCAGGGAATGATGGTAGTAAGTGAGGGAAATTATAGTGGGTAAGGTATGGTGCCAGGGAGTGATGGTAAGTGAGGGAAATTACAGTGGGTGAGGTATGGTGCCAGGGAGCGATGGTAAGTGAGGGAAATTATAGTGGGTGAGGTATGGTGCCAGGGAGTGATGGTAAGTGAGGGAAATTATAGTGGGTGAGGTATGGTGTCAGGGAGTGATGTTAGCAAGTGAGGGAAATTACAGTGGGTGAGGTATTGTGTCACGGATTGATGGTAGTAAGTAAGGGAAAATATAGAGGGTGAGATATGGTGCCAGGGAGTGATGGTAAGAGAGGGAAATTATAGTGGGTGAGGTATGGTGTCAGGGAGTGATGTTAGCAAGTGAGGGAAATTACAGTGGGTGAGGTATTGTGTCACGGATTGATGGTAGTAAGTAAGGGAAAATATAGAGGGTGAGATATGGTGCCAGGGAGTGATGGTAAGAGAGGGAAATTATACTGGGTGAGGTATGGTGTCAGGGAGTGATGGTAAGTAAGGAGTATTATAGTGGGTGAGGTATGGTGTCAGGGAGTGATGGTAAGTGAGGGAAATTATAGTGGGTGAGGTATGGTGTCAGGGAGTGATGGTAGTAAGTGAGGGAAATAATAGTGGGTGAGGTATGGTGTCAGGGAGTGATGGTAAATGAGAATATTATAGTGGGTGAGGTATGGTTTCAGGGAGTGACGGTAGTAAGTGAGGGAAATTATAGTGGGTGAGGTATGGTGTCAGGGATTGATAGTAAGTGACGGATATAATAGTGGGTGAGGAATGGTGCCAAGGAGTGATGGTAGTAAGAGAGGGAAATTATAGTGGGTGAGGTATGGTGTCAGGGAGTGATGGTAGTAAGTGAGGGAAATTATAGAGGGTGAGGTATGGTGTCAGGGAGTGATGGTAAGTGAAGGAAATTATAGTGGGTGAGGTATGGTGTCAGGGAGTTATGGTAGTAAGTGAGGATATTTTAGTGGGTGAGGAATGGTGTCAGGGAGTGATGGTAGTAAGTGAGGGATATTATAGTGGGTGAGGTATGGTGTCAGGGAGTGATGGTAAGTGAAGGAAATTATAGTGGGTGAGGTATGGTGTCAGGGAGTGATGGTAGTAAGTGAGGGATATTATAGTGGGTGAGGTATGGTGTCAGGAAGTGATGGTAAGTGAGGATATTTTAGTGGGTGAGGCATGGTGTCAGGGAGTGATGGTAGAAAGTGAGGAGTATTATAGTGGGTGAGGTATGGTGTCAGGGAGTGATGGTAAGTGAGGGAAATTATAGTGGGTGAGGTATGGTGTCAGGGAGTGATGGTAAGTGAGGATATTATAGTGGGTGAGGTATGGTGTCAGAGAGCGATGGTAAGTGAGGGAAATTAGAGTGGGTGAGGTATGGTGTCAGGAAGTGATGGTAGTAAGTGAGGGAAATTATAGTGGGTGAGGTATGGTGTCAGGGATTGATAGTAAGTGACGGATATTATAGTGGGTGAGGAATGGTGCCAGGGAGTGATGGTAGTAAGTGAGGGAAATTATAGTGGGTGAGGTATGGTGTCAGGGAGTGATGGTAAGTGAAGGAAATTATAGTGGGTGAGGTATGGTGTCAGGGAGTTATGGTAGTAAGTGAGGATATTTTAGTGGGTGAGGCATGGTGTCAGGGAGTGATGGTAGTAAGTGAGGGATATTATAGTGGGTGAGGTATGGTGTCAGGGAGTGATGGTAATAAGTGAGGGATATTATAGTGGGTGAGGTATGGTGTCAGGGAGTGATGGTAGTAAGTGAGGGATATTATAGTGGGTGAGGTATGGCGTCAGGGAGTGATGGTAAGTGAGGATATTTTAGTGGGTGAGGCATGGTGTCAGGGAGTGATGGTAGAAAGTGAAGGAAATTATAGTGGGTGAGGTATGGTGTCAGGGAGTGATGGTAGTAAGTGAGGGATATTATAGTGGGTGAGGTATGGTGTCAGGGAGTGATGGTAAGTGAGGGAAATTATAGTGGGTGAGGTATGGTGTCAGGGAGTGATGGTAGGGGAGGGAAATTATAGTAGGTGAGGTATGGTGTCAGGGAGTGATGGTAAGTGAGGGAAAGTATAGTGGGTGAGGTATGGTGTCAGGGAGTGATGGTAGTAAGTGAGGGATATTATAGTGGGTGAGGTATGGTGTCAGGGAGTGATGGTAGTAAGTGAGGGAAATTATAGTGGGTGAGGTATGGTGTCAGGGAGTGATGGTAGTAAGTGAGGGATATTATAGTGGGTGAGGTATGGTGTCAGGTAGTGATGGTAAGTGAGGGAAATTATAGTGGGTGAGGTATGGTGTCAGGGAGTGATGGTAGTAAGTGAGGGAAATTATAGTGGGTGAGGTATGGTGTCAGGGAGTGATGGTAGTAAGTGAGGAGAATTATAGTGGGTGAGGTATGGTGTCAGGGAGTGATGGCAAGAGAGGGAAATTATAGTGGGTGAGGTATGGTGCCAGGGATTGATGGTGAGGGAAATTATAGTGGGTGAGGTATGGTGTCAGGGATTGATGGTAGTAAGTGAGGGAAATTATAGTGGGTGAGGTATGGTGTCAGGGAATGATGGTAGTAAGTGAGGGAAATTATAGTGGGTATGGTGCCAGGGAGCGATGGTAAGTGAGGGAAAATATAGTGGGTGAGTTATGGTGCCAGGGAGTGATGGTAAGTGAGGGAAATTACAGTGGGTGAGGTATGGTGCCAGGGAGCGATGGTAAGTGAGGGAAATTATAGTGGGTGAGGTATGGTGCCAGGGAGTGATGGTAAGTGAGGGAAATTATAGTGGGTGAGGTATGGTGTCAGGGAGTGATGTTAGCAAGTGAGGGAAATTACAGTGGGAGAGGTATTGTGTCACGGATTGATGGTTGTAAGTAAGGGAAAATATAGAGGGTGAGATATGGTGCCAGGGAGTGATGGTAAGAGAGGGAAATTATACTGGGTGAGGTATGGTGTCAGGGAGTGATGGTAAGTGAGGAGTATTATAGTGGGTGAGGTATGGTGTCAGGGAGTGATGGTAAGTGAGGGAAATTATAGTGGGTGAGGTATGGTGTCAGGGAGTGATGGTAGTAAGTGAGGGAAATTATAGTGGGTGAGGTATGGTGTCAGGCAGTGATGGTAGTAAGTGAGGAGTATTATAGTGGGTGAGGTATGGTGTCAGGGAGTGATGGTAAGTGACGGATATTATAGTGGGTGAGAAATGGTGTCAGGGAGTGATGGTAGTAAGTGAGGGAAATTATAGTGGGTGAGGTATGGTGTCAGGCAGTGATGGTAGTAAGTGAGGGAAATTATATTGGGTGAGGTATGGTGTCAGGGATTGATGGTAAGTGACGGATATTATAGTGGGTGAGGAATGGTGCCAGGGAGTGATGATAGTAAGTGAGGGAAATTATAATGGATGAGGTATGATGTCAGGGAGTGATGGTAGTGAGGGGTATTACACTGGGAGAGGTATGGTGTCAGGGAGTGATGGTAGTGAGGGAAATTATAGTGGGTGAGGTATGGTGTCAGGGAGTGATGGTAAGTAAGGGAAATTATAGTGGGTGAGGTACGGTGTCAGGGAGTGATGGTAAGTGAGGGGTATTACAGTGGGAGAGGTATGGTGTCAGGGAGTGATTTTAAGTGACGGATATTATAGTGGGTGAGGAATGGTGTCAGGGAGTGATGGTAGTAAGTGAGGGAAATTATAGTGGGTGAGAAATGGTGTCAGAGAGTGATGGTAAGTGAGGGAAATTATAGTGGGTGAGGTATGGTGTCAGGGAGTGATGGTGAGGGAAATTATAGTGGGTGAGGTATGGTGTCAGGGAGTGATGGTAAGTGAGGATATTATAGTTGGTAAGGTATGGTGTCAGGGAGTGATGGTAGTAAGTGAGGGAAATTATAGTGGGTGAGGTATGGTGTCAGGGAGTGATGGTAAGTGAGGGAAATTATAGTGGGTGAGGTATGGTGTCAGGGAGTGATGGTGGTAGTAAGTGAGGATATTACAGAGGGTGAGGTATGGTGTCAGGGAGTGATGTTAGCAAGTGAGGGAAATTACAGTGGGTGAGGTATTGTGTCACGGATTGATGGTAGTAAGTAAGGGAAAATATAGAGGGTGAGATATGGTGCCAGGGAGTGATGGTAAGAGAGGGAAATTATACTGGGTGAGGTATGGTGTCAGGGAGTGATGGTAAGTGAGGAGTATTATAGTGGGTGAGGTATGGTGTCAGGGAGTGATGGTAAGTGAGGGAAATTATAATGGGTGAGGTATGGTGTCAGGGAGTGATGGTAAGTGAGGGAAATTATAGTGGGTGAGGTATGGTGTCAGGGAGTGATGGTAAGTGTGGATATTATAGTGGGTGAGGTATGGTGTCAGGGAGCGATGGTAAGTGAGGGAAATTATAGTGGGTGAGGTATGGTGTCAGGGAGTGATGGTAAATGAGAATATTATAGTGGGTGAGGTATGGTGTCAGGGAGTGATGGTGGTAGTAAGTGAGGATATTACAGAGGGTGAGGTATGGTGTCAGGGTGTGATTGTAAGTGAGGGAAATTATAGTGGGTGAGGTATGGTGTCAGGGAGTGATGTTAGCAAGTGAGGGAAATTAAAGTGGGTGAGGTATTGTGTCACGGATTGATGGTAGTAAGTAAGGGAAAATATAGAGGGTGAGATATGGTGCCAGGGAGTGATGGTAAGAGAGGGAAATTATACTGGGTGAGGTATGGTGTCAGGGAGTGATGGTAAGTGAGGAGTATTATAGTGGGTGAGGTATGGTGTCAGGGAGTGATGGTAAGTGAGGGAAATTATAGTGGGTGAGGTATGGTGTCAGGGAGTGATGGTAGTAAGTGAGGATATTATAGTGGGTGAGGTATGGTGTCAGGGAGTGATAGTAGTAAGTGAGGGAAATTATAGTGGGTGAGGTATGGTGTCAGGGAGTGATGGTAAATGAGAATATTATAGTGGGTGAGGTATGGTGTCAGGGAGTGACGGTAGTAAGTGAGGAGTATTATAGTGGGTGAGGTATGGTGTCAGGGAGTGATGGTAGTAAGTGAGGGAAATTATAGTGGGTGAGGTATGGTGTCAGGGATTGATAGTAAGTGACGGATATTATAGTGGGTGAGGAATGGTGCCAGGGAGTGATGGTAGTAAGAGAGGGAAATTTTAGTGGGTGAGGTATGGTGTCAGGGAGTGATGGTAGTAAGTGAGGGAAATTATAGAGGGTGAGGTATGGTGTCAGGGAGTGATGGTAAGTGAAGGAAATTATAGTGGGTGAGGTATGGTGTCAGGGAGTTATGGTAGTAAGTGAGGATATTTTAGTGGGTGAGGCATGGTGTCAGGGATTGATGGTAGTAAGTGAAGGAAATTATAGTGGGTGAGGTATGGTGTCAGGGAGTGATGGTAGTAAGTGAGGATATTTTAGTGGGTGAGGCATGGTGTCAGGGAGTGATGGTAGTAAGTGAGGGATATTATAGTGGGTGAGGTATGGTGTCAGGGAGTGATGGTAGTAAGTGAGGATATTACAGTGGGTGAGGGATGGTGTCAGGGAGTGGTGGTAGTAAGTGAGGAGTATTATAGTGGGTGAGGTATGGTGTCAGGTAGTGATGGTAGTGAGGGAAATTATAGTGGGTGAGGTATGGTGTCAAGGAGTGATGGTAAGTGAGGGAAATTATAGTGGGTGAGGTATGGTGTCAGGGAGTGATGGCAAGTGAGTGAAATTATAGTGGGTGAGGTATGGTGCCAGGGATTGATGGTGAGGGAAATTATAGTGGGTGAGGTATGGTGTCAGGGATTGATGGTAGTAAGTGAGGGAAATTATAGTGGGTGAGGTATGGTGTCAGGGAATGATGGTAGTAAGTGAGGGAAATTATAGTGGGTAAGGTATGGTGTCAGGGAGTGATGGTAAGTGAGGGAAATTACAGTGGGTGAGTTATGGTGCCAGGGAGTGATGGTAAGTGAGGGAAATTATAGTGGGTGAGTTATGGTGCCAGGGAGTGATGGTAAGTGAGGGAAATTACAGTGGGTGAGGTATGGTGCAAGGGAGCGATGGTAAGTGAGGGAAATTATAGTGGGTGAGGTATGGTGCCAGGGAGTGATGGTAAGTGAGGGAAATTATAGTGGGTGAGGTATGGTGTCAGGGAGTGATGGTAGTAAGTGAGGGATATTATAGTGGGTGAGGTATGGTGTCAGGGAGTGATGGTGGTAGTAAGTGAGGATATTACAGAGGGTGAGGTATGGTGTCAGGGTGTGATTGTAAGTGAGGGAAATTATAGTGGGTGAGGTATGGTGTCAGGGAGTGATGTTAGCAAGTGAGGGAAATTACAGTGGGTGAGGTATTGTGTCACGGATTGATGGTAGTAAGTAAGGGAAAATATAGAGGGTGAGATATGGTGCCAGGGAGTGATGGTAAGAGAGGGAAATTATACTGGGTGAGGTATGGTGTCAGGGAGTGATGGTAAGTGAGGAGTATTATAGTGGGTGAGGTATGGTGTCAGGGAGTGATGGTAAGTGAGGGAAATTATAGTGGGTGAGGTATGGTGTCAGGGAGTGATGGTAAGTGTGGATATTATAGTGGGTGAGGTATGGTGTCAGGGAGCGATGGTAAATGAGAATATTATAGTGGGTGAGGTATGGTGTCAGGGAGTGATGGTGGTAGTAAGTGAGTATATTACAGAGGGTGAGGTATGGTGTCAGGGTGTGATTGTAAGTGAGGGAAATTATAGTGGGTGAGGTATGGTGTCAGGGAGTGATGTTAGCAAGTGAGGGAAATTACAGTGGGTGAGGTATTGTGTCAGGGAGTGATGGTAGTAAGTGAGGGAAATTATAGTGGGTGAGGTATGGTGTCAGGGATTGATAGTAAGTGACGGATATTATAGTGGGTGAGGAATGGTGCCAGGGAGTGATGGTAGTAAGAGAGGGAAATTATAGTGGGTGAGGTATGGTGTCAGGGAATGATGGTAGTAAGTGAGGGAAATTATAGTGGGTGAGGTATGGTGTCAGGGAATGATGGTAGTAAGTGAGGGAAATTACAGTGGGTCAGGTATGGTGCCAGGGAGCGATGGTAAGTGAGGGAAATTATAGTGGGTGAGGTATGGTGCCAGGGAGTGATGGTAAGTGAGGGAAATTATAGTGGGTGAGGTATGGTGTCAGGGAGTGATGTTAGCAAGTGAGGGAAATTACAGTGGGTGAGGTATTGTGTCACGGATTGATGGTAGTAAGTAAGGGAAAATATAGAGGGTGAGATATGGTGCCAGGGAGTGATGGTAAGAGAGGGAAATTATACTGGGTGAGGTATGGTGTCAGGGAGTGATGGTAAGTGAGGAGTATTATAGTGGGTGAGGTATGGTGTCATGGAGTGATGGTAAGTGAGGGAAATTATAGTGGGTGAGGTATGGTGTCAGGGAGTGATGGTAGTAAGTAAGGGAAATTATAGAGGGTGAGATATGGTGCCAGGGAGCGATGGTAAGTGAGGGAAATTATAGTGGGTGAGGTATGGTGTCAGGGAGTGATGGTAAGTGAGGGAAATTATAGTGGGTGAGGTATGGTGTCAGGGAGTGATGGTAGTAAGTGAGGATATTACAGTGGGTGAGGTATGGTGTCAGACAGTGATGGTAGTAAGTGAGGAGTATTATAGTGGGTGAGGTATGGTGTCAGGTAGTGATGGTAGTAAGTGAGGGAAAGTATAGTGGGTGAGGTATGGTGTTAGGGAGTGATGGTAGTAAGTGAGGGAAATTATAGTGGGTGAGGTATGGTGTCAGGGAGTGATGGTAGTAAGTGAGGGAAATTATAGTGGGTGAGGTATGGTGTCAGGGAGTGATGGTAGTAAGTGAGGAGTATTATTGTGGGTGAGGTATGGTGTCAGGTAGTGATGGTAGTGAGGGAAATTATAGTGGGTGAGGTATGGTGTCAGGGAGTGATGGTAAGTGAGGATATTATAGTTGGTAAGGTATGGTGTCAGGGAGTGATGGTAGTAAGTGAGGGAAATTATAGTGGGTGAGGTATGGTGTCAGGGAGTGATGGTAAGTGAGGGAAATTATAGTGGGTGAGGTATGGTGTCAGGGAGTGATGGTAGTAAGTAAGGGAAATTATAGAGGGTGAGATATGGTGCCAGGGAGCGATGGTAAGTGAGGGAAATTATAGTGGGTGAGGTATGGTGTCAGGGAGTGATGGTAAGTGAGGGAAATTATAGTGGGTGAGGTATGGTGTCAGGGAGTGATGGTAGTAAGTGAGAATATTACAGTGGGTGAGGTATGGTGTCAGGCAGTGATGGTAGTAAGTGAGGAGTATTATAGTGGGTGAGGTATGGTGTCAGGGAGTGATGGTAGAAAGTGAGGGAAATTATAGTGGGTGAGGTATGGTGTCAGGGAGTGATGGTAAGTGAGGGAAAGTATAGTGGGTGAGGTATGGTGTCAGGGAGTGATGGTAAGTGAGGGAAATTATAGTGGGTGAGGTATGGTGTCAGGGAGTGATGGTAGTAAGTGAGGAGTATTATAGTGGGTGAGGTATGGTGTCAGGTAGTGATGGTAGTGAGGGAAATTATAGTGGGTGAGGTATGGTGTCAGGGAGTGATGGTAAGTGAGGATATTATAGTTGGTAAGGTATGGTGTCAGGGAGTGATGGTAATAAGTGAGGGAAATTATAGTGGGTGAGGTATGGTGTCAGGGAGTGATGGTAAGTGAGGGAAATTATAGTGGGTGAGGTATGGTGTCAGGGAGTGATGGTAGTAAGTGAGGATATTATAGTGGGTGAGGTATGGTGTCAGGGAGTGATGGTAGTAAGTGAGGGAAATTATAGTGGGTGAGGTATGGTGTCAGGGAGTTATGGTAGTAAGTGAGGGAAATTACAGTGGGTGAGAAATGGTGTCAGGGAGTGATGGTAGTAAGTGAGGGAAATTATAGTGGGTGAGGTATGGTGTCAGAGAGTGATGGTAAGTGAGGGAAATTATAGTGGTTGAGGTATGGTGTCAGGGAGTGATGGTGAGGGAAATTATAGTGGGTGAGGTATGGTGTCAGGGAGTCATGGTAAGTGAGGATATTATAGTTGGTAAGGTATGGTGTCAGGGAGTGATGGTAGTAAGTGAGGGAAATTATAGTGGGTGAGGTATGGTGTCAGGGAGTGATGGTAGTAAGTGAGGATATTATAGTGGGTGAGGTATGGTGTCAGGGAGTGATGGTAGTAAGAGAGGGAAATTATAGTGGGTGAGGTATGGTGTCAGGGAGTGATGGTAGTAAGTGAGGGAAATTATAGTGGGTGAGGTATGGTGTCAGGGAGTGATGGTAAATGAGAATATTATAGTGGGTGAGGTATGGTGTCAGGGAGTGATGGTAGTAAGTGAGGGAAATTATAGTGGGTGAGGTATGGTGTCAGGGAGTGATGGTAAATGAGAATATTATAGTGGGTGAGGTATGGTGTCAGGGAGTGACGGTAGTAAGTGAGGATTATTATAGTGGGTGAGGTATGGTGTCAGGGAGTGATGATAAGTGAGGGATATTACAGTGGGTGAGGTATGGTGTCAGGGAGTGATGGTAAGTGAGGATATTATAGTGGGTGAGGTATGGTGTCAGAGAGTGATGGTAGTAAGTGAGGGATATTAGAGTGGGTGAGGTATGGTGTCAGGGAGTGATGGTAGTAAGTGAGGATATTTTAGTGGGTGAGGCATGGTGTCAGGGAGTGATGGTAGTAAGTGAGGGATATTATAGTGGGTGAGGTATGGTGTCAGGGAGTGATGGTAAGTGAAGGAAATTATAGTGGGTGAGGTATTGTGTCAGGGAGTGATGGTAAGGGAAAGAAATTACAGTGGGTGAGGTATGGTGTCAGGGAGTTATGGTAGTAAGTGAGGATATTTTAGTGGGTGAGGCATGGTGTCAGGGAGTGATGGTAGTAAGTGAGGGATATTATAGTGGGTGAGGTATGGTGTCAGGGAGTGATGGTAGAAAGTGAGGAGTATTATAGTAGGTGAGGTATGGTGTCAGGTAGTGATGGTAAGTGAGGGAAATAATAGTGGGTGAGGTATGGTGTCAGGGAGTGATGGTAGTAAGTGAGGGAAATTATAGTGGGTGAGGTATGGTGTCAGGGAGTGATGGTAGTAAGTGAGTATTATAGTGGGTGAGGTATGGTGTCAGGTAGTGATGGTAGTGAGGGAAATTATAGTGGGTGAGGTATGGTGTCAGGGAGTGATGGCAAGTGAGGGAAATTATAGTGGGTGAGGTATGGTGTCAGGGATTGATGGTAGTAAGTGAGGGAAATTATAGTGGGTGAGGTATGGTGTCAGGGAATGATGGTAGTAAGTGAGGGAAATTATAGTGGGTAAGGTATGGTGCCAGGGAGTGATGGTAACTGAGGGAAATTACAGTGGGTGAGGTATGGTGCCAGGGAGCGATGGTAAGTGAGGGAAATTATAGTGGGTGAGGTATGGTGCCAGGGAGTGATGGTAAGTGAGGGAAATTATAGTGGGTGAGGTATGGTGTCAGGGAGTGATGTTAGCAAGTGAGGGAAATTACAGTGGGTGAGGTATTGTGTCACGGATTGATGGTAGAAAGTAAGGGAAAATATAGAGGGTGAGATATGGTGCCAGGGAGTGATGGTAAGAGAGGGAAATTATAGTGGGTGAGATATGGTGTCAGGGAGCGATGGTAAGAGAGGGAAATTATAGTGGTTGAGGTATGGTGTCAGGGAGTGATGGTAGTAAGTGAGGGAAATTATAGTGGGTGAGGTATGGTGTCAGGCAGTGATGGTAGTAAGTGAGGAGTATTATAGTGGGTGAGGTATGGTGTCAGGGAGTGATGGTAAGTGACGGATATTATAGTGGGTGAGAAATGGTGTCAGGGAGTGATGGTAGTAAGTGAGGGAAATTATAGTGGGTGAGGTATGGTGTCAGGCAGTGATGGTAGTAAGTGAGGAGTATTATAGTGGGTGAGGTATGGTGTCAGGGAGTGATGGTAAGTGACGGATATTATAGTGGGTGAGGAATGGTGCCAGGGAGTGATGATAGTAAGTGAGGGAAATTATAGTGGATGAGGTATGATGTCAGGGAGTGATGGTAGTGAGGGGTATTACAGTGGGAGAGGTATGGTGTCAGGGAGGGATGGTAGTGAGGGAAATTATAGTGGGTGAGGTATGGTGTCAGGGAGTGATGGTAAGTAAGGGAAATTATAGTGGGTGAGGTATGGTGTCAGGGAGTGATGGTAAGTGAGGGGTATTACAGTGGGAGAGGTATGGTGTCAGGGAGTGATTTTAAGTGACGGATATTATAGTGGGTGATGAATGGTGTCTGGGAGTGATGGTAGTAAGTGAGGGAAATTATAGTGGGTGAGAAATGGTGTCAGGGAGTGATGGTAGTAAGTGAGGGAAATTATAGTGGGTGAGGTATGGTGTCAGAGAGTGATGGTAAGTGAGGGAAATTATAGTGGGTGAGGTATGGTGTCAGGGAGTGATGGTAAGGGAAAGAAATTACAGTGGGTGAGGCATGGTGTCAGGGAGTGATGGTAGTAAGTGAGGGATATTATAGTGGGTGAGGTATGGTGTCAGGGAGTGATGGTAGAAAGTGAGGAGTATTATAGTGGGTGAGGTATGGTGTCAGGTAGTGATGGTAAGTGAGGGAAAATATAGTGGGTGAGGTATGGTGTCAGGGAGTGATGGTAGTAAGTGAGGGAAATTATAGTGGGTGAGGTATGGTGTCAGGGAGTGATGGTAGTAAGTGAGTATTATAGTGGGTGAGGTATGGTGTCAGGTAGTGATGGTAGTGAGGGAAATTATAGTGGGTGAGGTATGGTGTCAGGGAGTGATGGTAAGTGAGGGAAATTATAGTGGGTGAGGTATGGTGTCAGGGAGTGATGGCAAGTGAGGGAAATTATAGTGGGTGAGGTATGGTGCCAGGGATTGATGGTGAGGGAAATTATAGTGGGTGAGGTATGGTGTCAGGGATTGATGGTAGTAAGTGAGGGAAATTATAGTGGGTGAGGTATGGTGTCAGGGAATGATGGTAGTAAGTGAGGGAAATTATAGTGGGTAAGGTATGGTGCCAGGGAGTGATGGTAACTGAGGGAAAATATAGAGGGTGAGATATGGTGCCAGGGAGTGATGGTAAGAGAGGGAAATTATAGTGGGTGAGATATGGTGTCAGGGAGCGATGGTAAGAGAGGGAAATTATAGTGGGTGAGGTATGGTGTCAGGGAGTGATGGTAAGTGAGGGAAATTATAGTGGTTGAGGTATGGTGTCAGGGAGTGATGGTAGTAAGTGAGGGAAATTATAGTGGGTGAGGTATGGTGTCAGGCAGTGATGGTAGTAAGTGAGGAGTATTATAGTGGGTGAGGTATGGTGTCAGGGAGTGATGGTAAGTGACGGATATTATAGTGGGTGAGGAATGGTGCCAGGGAGTGATGATAGTAAGTGAGGGAAATTATAGTGGATGAGGTATGATGTCAGGGAGTGATGGTAGTGAGGGGTATTACAGTGGGAGAGGTATGGTGTCAGGGAGGGATGGTAGTGAGGGAAATTATAGTGGGTGAGGTATGGTGTCAGGGAGTGATGGTAAGTAAGGGAAATTATAGTGGGTGAGGTATGGTGTCAGGGAGTGATGGTAAGTGAGGGGTATTACAGTGGGAGAGGTATGGTGTCAGGGAGTGATTTTAAGTGACGGATATTATAGTGGGTGAGGAATGGTGTCTGGGAGTGATGGTAGTAAGTGAGGGAAATTATAGTGGGTGAGAAATGGTGTCAGGGAGTGATGGTAGTAAGTGAGGGAAATTATAGTGGGTGAGGTATGGTGTCAGAGAGTGATGGTAAGTGAGGGAAATTATAGTGGGTGAGGTATGGTGTCAGGGAGTGATGGTGAGGGAAATTATAGTGGGTGAGGTATGGTGTCAGGGAGTGATGGTAGTAAGTGAGGGAAATTATAGTGGGTGAGGTATGGTGTCAGGGAGTGATGGTAAGTGAGGATATTATAGTTGGTAAGGTATGGTGTCAGGGAGTGATGGTAGTAAGTGAGGGAAATTATAGTGGGTGAGGTATGGTGTCAGGGAGTGATGGTAAGTGAGGGAAATTATAGTGGGTGAGGTATGGTGTCAGGGAGTGATGGTAGTAAGTGAGGATATTATAGTGGGTGAGGTATGGTGTCAGGGAGTGATGGTAGTAAGTGAGGGAAATTATAGTGGGTGAGGTATGGTGTCAGAGAGTGATGGTAAGTGAGGGAAATTATAGTGGTTGAGGTATGGTGTCAGGGAGTGATGGTGAGGGAAATTATAGTGGGTGAGGTATGGTGTCAGGGAGTCATGGTAAGTGAGGATATTATAGTTGGTAAGGTATGGTGTCAGGGAGTGATGGTAGTAAGTGAGGGAAATTATAGTGGGTGAGGTATGGTGTCAGGGAGTGATGGTAGTAAGTGAGGATATTATAGTGGGTGAGGTATGGTGTCAGGGAGTGATGGTAGTAAGTGAGGGAAATTATAGTGGGTGAGGTATGGTGTCAGGGAGTGATGGTAGTAAGTGAGGGAAATTATAGTGGGTGAGGTATGGTGTCAGGGAGTGATGGTAAATGAGAATATTATAGTGGGTGAGGTATGGTGTCAGGGAGTGACGGTAGTAAGTGAGGATTATTATAGTGGGTGAGGTATGGTGTCAGGGAGTGATGATAAGTGAGGGATATTACAGTGGGTGAGGTATGGTGTCAGGGAGTGATGGTAAGTGAAGGAAATTATAGTGGGTGAGGTATGGTGTCAGGGATTGATCGTAGTAAGAGAGGGATATTATAGTGGGTGAGGTATGGTGTCAGGGAGTGATGGTAAGTGAGGATATTATAGTGGGTGAGGTATGGTGTCAGAGAGTGATGGTAGTAAGTGAGGGATATTAGAGTGGGTGAGGTATGGTGTCAGGGAGTGATGGTAGTAAGTGAGGATATTTTAGTGGGTGAGGCATGGTGTCAGGGAGTGATGGTAGTAAGTGTGGGATATTATAGTGGGTGAGGTATGGTGTCAGGGAGTGATGGTAGAAAGTGAGGAGTATTATAGTGGGTGAGGTATGGTGTCAGGTAGTGATGGTAAGTGAAGGAAATTATAGTGGGTGAGGTATTGTGTCAGGGAGTTATGGTAGTAAGTGAGAATATTTTAGTGGGTGAGGCATGGTGTCAGGGAGTGATGGTAGTAAGTGAGGGATATTATAGTGGGTGAGGTATGGTGTCAGGGAGTGATGGTAGAAAGTGAGGAGTATTATAGTGGGTGAGGTATGGTGTCAGGTAGTGATGGTAAGTGAGGGAAATTATAGTGGGTGAGGTATGGTGTCAGGGAGTGATGGTAGTAAGTGAGGGAAATTATAGTGGGTGAGGTATGGTGTCAGGGAGTGATGGTAGTAAGTGAGGAGTATTATAGTGGGTGAGGTATGGTGTCAGGTAGTGATGGTAGTGAGGGAAATTATAGTGGGTGAGGTATGGTGTCAGGGAGTGATGGTAAGTGAGGGAAATTATAGTGGGTGAGGTATGGTGTCAGGGAGTGATGGCAAGTGAGGGAAATTATAGTGGGTGAGGTATGGTGCCAGGGATTGATGGTGAGGGAAATTATAGTGGGTGAGGTATGGTGTCAGGGATTGATGGTAGTGAGGGAAATTATAGTGGGTAAGGTATGGTGCCAGGGAGTGATGGTAAGTGAGGGAAATTACAGTGGGTGAGGTATGGTGCCAGGGAGCGATGGTAAGTGAGGGAAATTATAGTGGGTGAGGTATGGTGCCAGGGAGTGATGTTAGCAAGTGAGGGAAATTACAGTGGGTGAGGTATTGTGTCACGGATTGATGGTAGTAAGTAAGGGAAAATATAGAGGGTGAGATATGGTGCCAGGGAGTGATGGTAAGAGAGGGAAATTATAGTGGTTGAGGTATGGTGTCAGGGAGTGATGGTAGTAAGTGAGGGAAATTATAGTGGGTGAGGTATGGTGTCAGGGAGTGATGGTAGAAAGTGAGGAGTATTATAGTGGGTGAGGTATGGTGTCAGGTAGTGATGGTAAGTGAGGGAAATTATAGTGGGTGAGGTATGGTGTCAGGGAGTGATGGTAGTAAGTGAGGGAAATTATAGTGGGTGAGGTATGGTGTCAGGGAGTGATGGTAGTAAGTGAGGAGTATTATAGTGGGTGAGGTATGGTGTCAGGGAGTGATGGTAAGTGACGGATATTATAGTGGGTGAGGAATGGTGCCAGGGAGTGATGATAGTAAGTGAGGGAAATTATAGTGGGTGAGGTATGGTGTCAGGGAGGGATGGTAGTGAGGGGTATTACAGTGGGAGAGGTATGGTGTCAGGGAGGGATGGTAGTGAGGGAAATTATAGTGGGTGAGGTATGGTGTCAGGGAGTGATGGTAAGTAAGGGAAATTATAGTGGGTGAGGTATGGTGTCAGGGAGTGATGGTAAGTGAGGGGTATTACAGTGGGAGAGGTATGGTGTCAGGGAGTGATTTTAAGTGACGGATATTATAGTGGGTGAAAAATGGTGTCTGGGAGTGATGGTAGTAAGTGAGGGAAATTATAGTGGGTGAGGTATGGTGTCAGGGAGTGATGGTGAGGGAAATTATAGTGGGTGAGGTATGGTGCCAGGGAGTGATGGTAAGTGAGGGAAATTAGAGTGGGCGAGTTATGGTGTCAGGGAGTGATGGTAGTAAGTGAGGAGTATTATAGTGGGTGAGGTATGGTGTCAGGGAGTGATGGTAAGTGAGGGAATTTATAGTGGGTGAGGTATGGTGTCAGGGAGTGATGGTAAATGAGAATATTATAGTGGGTGAGGTATGGTGTCAGGGAGTGACGGTAGTAAGTGAGGAGTATTATAGTGGGTGAGGTATGGTATCAGGGAGTGATGATAAGTGAGAGAAATTATAGTGGGTGTGGTATGGTGTCAGGGAGTGATGGTAGTAAGTGAGGGAAATTATAGTGGGTGAGGTATGGTGTCAGGGAGTGACGGTAGTAAGTGAGGGAAATTATAGTGGGTGAGGTATGGTGTCAGGGAGTGATGGTAGTAAGTGAGGAGTATTATAGTGGGTTAGGTATGGTGTCAGGTAGTGATGGTAAGTGAGGGAAATTATAGTGGGTGAGGTATGGTGTCAGGGAGTGATGGTAGTAAGTGAGGGAAATTATAGTGGGTGAGGTATGGTGTCAGGGAGTGATGGTAGTAAGTGAGGAGTATTATAGTGGGTGAGGTATGGTGCCAGGGAGTGATGGTAAGTGAGGGAAATTAGAGTGGGCGAGTTATGGTGTCAGGGAGTGATGGTAGTAAGTGAGGAGTATTATAGTGGGTGAGGTATGGTGTCAGGGAGTGATGGTAAGTGAGGGAATTTATAGTGGGTGAGGTATGGTGTCAGGGAGTTATGGTAGTAAGTGAGGATACTTTAGTGGGTGAGGCATGGTGTCAGGGAGTGATGGTAGTAAGTGAGGGATATTATAGTGGGTGAGGTATGGTGTCAGGGAGTGATGGTAAGTGAAGGAAATTATAGTGGGTGAGGCATGGTGTCAGGGAGTGATGGTAGTAAGTGAGGGATATTATAGTGGGTGAGGTATGGTGTCAGGGAGTGATGGTAAGTGAAGGAAATTATAGTGGGTGAGGTATGGTGTCAGGGAGTGATGGTAGTAAGTGAGGGATATTATAGTGGGTGAGGTATGGTGTCAGGGAGTGATGGTAGTAAGTGAGGATATTACAGTGGGTGAGGTATGGTGTCAGGGTGTGATTGTAAGTGAGGGAAATTATAGTGGGTGAGGTATGGTGTCAGGGAGTGATGGTAGTCAGTGAGGGAAATTATAGTGGGTGAGCTATGGTGTCAGGGAGTGATGGTAGTAAGTGAGGAGTATTATAGTGGGTGAGGTATGGTGTCAGGGAGTGAAGGTAAGTGAGGGAAATTATAGTGGGTGAGGTATGGTGTCAGGGAGTGATGGTAGTAAGTGTGGGATATTATAGTGGGTGAGGTATGGTGTCAGGGAGTGATGGTAAGTGAGGGAAATTATAGTGGGTGAGGTATGGTGTCAGGGAGTGATGGTAGGGGAGGGAAAGTATAGTGGGTGAGGTATGGTGTCAGGGAGTGATGGTAAGTGAGGGAAAGTCTAGTGGGTGAGGTATGGTGTCAGGGAGTGATGGTAGTAAGTGAGGGAAATTATAGTGGGTGAGGTATGGTGTCAGGGAGTGATGGTAAATGAGAATATTATAGTGGGTGAGGTATGGTGTCAGGGAGTGACGGTAGTGAGGATTATTATAGTGGGTGAGGTATGGTGTCAGGGATTGATGGTAAGTGAAGGAAATTATAGTGGGTGAGGTATGGTGTCAGGGAGTTATGGTAGTAAGTGAGGATATTTTAATGGGTGAGGCATGGTGTCAGGGAGTGATGGTAGTAAGTGAGGGATATTATAGTGGGTGAGGTATGGTGTCAGGGAGTGATGGTAGTAAGTGAGGGATATTACAGTGGGTGAGGTATGGTGTCAGGGAGTGATGGTAAGTGAAGGAAATTATAGTGGGTGAGGTATTGTGTCAGGGAGTGATGGTAAGTGAAAGAAATTACAGTGGGTGAGGTATGGTGTCAGGGAGTGATGGTAGTAAGTGAGGAGTATTATAGTGGGTGAGGTATGGTGTCAGGGAGTGATGATAAGTGAGAGAAATTATAGTGGGTGAGGTATGGTGTCAGGGAGTGATGGTAGTAAGTGAGGATATTATAGTGGGTGAGGTATGGTGTCAGGGAGTGATGGTAAGTGAGGGAAATTATAGTGGGTGAGGTATGGTGTCAGGGAGTGATGGTAGTAAGTGAGGGAAATTATAGTGGGTGAGGTATGGTGTCAGGGAGTGATGGTAGTAAGTGAGGAGTATTATAGTGGGTGAGGTATGGTGTCAGGTAGTGATGGTAAGTGAGGGAAATTATAGTGGGTGAGGTATGGTGTCAGGGAGTGATGGTAGTAAGTGAGGGAAATTATAGTGGGTGAGGTATGGTGTCAGGGAGTGATGATAAGTGAGGGAAATTATAGTGGTTGAGGTATGGTGTCAGGGAGTGATGGTAGTAAGTGAGGGAAATTATAGTGGGTGAGGTATGGTGTCAGGCAGTGATGGTAGTAAGTGAGGAGTATTATAGTGGGTGAGGTATGGTGTCAGGGAGTGATGGTAAGTGACGGATATTATAGTGGGTGAGAAATGGTGTCAGGGAGTGATGGTAAGTGAGGGAAATTATAGTGGGTGAGGTATGGTGTCAGAGAGTGATGGTAAGTGAGGGAAATTATAGTGGGTGAGGTATGGTGTCAGGGAGTGATGGTGAGGGAAATTATAGTGGGTGAGGTATGGTGTCAGGGAGTGATGGTAGTAAGTGAGGGAAATTATAGTGGGTGAGGTATGGTGTCAGGGAGTGATGGTAGTAAGTGAGGATATTATAGTTGGTAAGGTATGGTGTCAGGGAGTGATGGTAGTAAGTGAGGGAAATTATAGTGGGTGAGGTATGGTGTCAGGGAGTGATGGTAAGTGAGGGAAATTATAGAGGGTGAGGTATGGTGTCAGGGAGTGATGGTAGTAAGTGAGGATATTATAGTGGGTGAGGTATGATGTCAGGGAGTGATGGTAAGTGAGGGAAATTATAGTGGGTGAGGTATGGTGTCAGGGAGTGATGGTAGTAAGTGAGGATATTATAGTGGGTGAGGTATGGTGTCAGGGAGTGATGGTAGTAAGTGAGGGAAATTATAGTGGGTGAGGTATGGTGTCAGGGAGTTATGGTAGTAAGTGAGGGAAATTACAGTGGGTGAGAAATTGTGTCAGGGAGTGATGGTAGTAAGTGAGGGAAATTATAGTGGGTGAGGTATGGTGTCAGAGAGTGATGGTAAGTGAGGGAAATTATAGTGGTTGAGGTATGGTGTCAGGGAGTGATGGTGAGGGAAATTATAGTGGGTGAGGTATGGTGTCAGGGAGTCATGGTAAGTGAGGATATTATAGTTGGTAAGGTATGGTGTCAGGGAGTGATGGTAGTAAGTGAGGGAAATTATAGTGGGTGAGGTATGGTGTCAGGGAGTGATGGTAGTAAGTGAGGATATTATAGTGGGTGAGGTATGGTGTCAGGGAGTGATGGTAGTAAGTGAGGGAAATTATAGTGGGTGAGGTATGGTGTCAGGGAGTGATGGTAGTAAGTGAGGGAAATTATAGTGGGTGAGGTATGGTGTCAGGGAGTGATGGTAAGTGAGGATATTATAGTGGGTGAGGTATGGTGTCAGGGAGTGATGGTAAGTGAAGGAAATTATAGTGGGTGAGGTATGGTGTCAGAGAGTGATGGTAGTAAGTGAGGGATATTATAGTGGGTGAGGTATGGTGTCAGGGAGTGATGGTAAGTGAAGGAAATTATAGTGGGTGAGGTATTGTGTCAGGGAGTGATGGTAAGTGAAAGAAATTAAAGTGGGTGAGGTATGGTGTCAGGGAGTTATGGTAGTAAGTGAGGATATTTTAGTGGGTGAGGCATGGTGTCAGGGAGTGATGGTAGTAAGTGAGGGATATTATAGTGGGTGAGGTATGGTGTCAGGGAGTGATGGTAGAAAGTGAGGAGTATTATAGTGGGTGAGGTATGGTGTCAGGTAGTGATGGTAAGTGAGGGAAATTATAGTGGGTGAGGTATGGTGTCAGGGAGTGATGATAAGTGAGAGAAATTATAGTTGGTAAGGTATGGTGTCAGGGAGTGATGGTAGTAAGTGAGGGGTATTACAGTGGGAGAGGTATGGTGTCAGGGAGGGATGGTAGTGAGGGAAATTATAGTGGGTGAGGTATGGTGTCAGGGAGTGATGGTAAGTAAGGGAAATTATAGTGGGTGAGGTATGGTGTCAGGGAGTGATGGTAAGTGAGGGGTATTACAGTGGGAGAGGTATGGTGTCAGGGAGTGATTTTAAGTGACGGATATTATAGTGGGTGAGGAATGGTGTCTGGGAGTGATGGTAGTAAGTGAGGGAAATTATAGTGGGTGAGAAATGGTGTCAGGGAGTGATGGTAGTAAGTGAGGGAAATTATAGTGGGTGAGGTATGGTGTCAGAGAGTGATGGTAAGTGAGGGAAATTATAGTGGGTGAGGTATGGTGTCAGGGAGTGATGGTGAGGGAAATTATAGTGGGTGAGGTATGGTGTCAGGGAGTGATGGTAGTAAGTGAGGGAAATTATAGTGGGTGAGGTATGGTGTCAGGGAGTGATGGTAGTAAGTGAGGATATTATAGTGGGTGAGGTATGGTGTCAGGGAGTGATGGTAGTAAGTGAGGGAAATTATAGTGTGTGAGGTATGGTGTCAGGGAGTGATGGTAAATGAGAATATTATAGTGGGTGAGGTATGGTGTCAGGGAGTGACGGTAGTAAGTGAGGAGTATTATAGTGGGTGAGGTATGGTATCAGGGAGTGATGATAAGTGAGAGAAATTATAGTGGGTGTGGTATGGTGTCAGGGAGTGATGGTAGTAAGTGAGGGAAATTATAGTGGGTGAGGTATGGTGTCAGGGAGTGACGGTAGTAAGTGAGGGAAATTATAGTGGGTGAGGTATGGTGTCAGGGAGTGATGGTAGTAAGTGAGGAGTATTATAGTGGGTGAGGTATGGTGTCAGGGAGTGATGGTAAGTGAGGGAAATTATAGTGGGTGAGGTATGGTGTCAGGGAGTGATGGCAAGTGAGGGAAATTATAGTGGGTGAGGTATGGTGCCAGGGATTGATGGTGAGGGAAATTATAGTGGGTGAGGTATGGTGTCAGGGATTGATGGTAGTAGTGAGGGAAATTATAGTGGGTGAGGTATGGTGTCAGGGAATGATGGTAGTAAGTGAGGGAAATTATAGTGGGTAAGGTATGGTGTCATGGAGTGATGGTAAGTGAGGGAAAATATAGTGGGTGAGGTATGGTGTCAGGGAGTGATGGTAGTAAGTGACGGATATTACAGTGGGTGAGAAATGGTGTCAGGGAGTGATGGTAGTAAATGAGGGAAATTATAGTGGGAGAGGTATGGTGTCATGGAGTGATGGTAAGTGAGGGAAATTATAGTGGGTGAGGTATGGTGTCAGGGAGTGATGGTAGTAAGTGACGGATATTACAGTGGGTGAGAAATGGTGTCAGGGAGTGATGGTAGTAAATGAGGGAAATTATAGTGGGTGAGGTATGGTGTCAGAGTGAAGGTAATTGAGGGAAATTATAGTGGGTGAGGTATGGTGTCAGGGAGTGATGGTGAGGGAAATTATAGTGGGTGAGGTATGGTGTCAGGGAGTCATGGTAAGAGAGGATATTATAGTTGATAAGGTATGGTGTCAGGGAGTGATGGTAGTAAGTGAGGGAAATTATAGTGGGTGAGGTATGGTGTCAGGGAGTGATGATAAGTGAAGGAAATTATAGAGGGTGAGGTATTGTGTCATCGAGTAATGGTAAGTGAAAGAAATTACAGTGGGTGAGGTATGGTGTCAGGGAGTTATGGTAGTAAGTGAGGATATTTTAGTGGGTGAGGCATGGTGTCAGGGAGTGATGGCAGTAAGTGAGGGATATTATAGTGGGTGAGGTATGGTGTCAGGGAGTGATGGTAAGTGAAGGAAATTATAGTGGGTGAGGTATTGTGTCAGGGAGTGATGGTAAGTGAAAGAAATTACAGTGGGTGAGGTATGGTGTCAGGGAGTTATGGTAGTAAGTGAGGATATTTTAGTGGGTGAGGCATGGTGTCAGGGAGTGATGGTAGTAAGTGAGGGATATTATAGTGGGTGAGGTATGGTGTCAGGGAGTGATGGTAAGTGAAGGAAATTATAGTGGGTGAGGTATGGTGTCAGGGAGTGATGGTAGTAAGTGAGGGATATTATAGTGGGTGAGGTATGGTGTCAGGGAGTGATGGTAAGTGAGGATATTATAGTGGGTGAGGTATGGTGTCAGGGAGTGATGGTAGTAAGTGAGGGATATTATAGTGGGTGAGGTATGGTGTCAGGGAGTTATGGTAGTAAGTGAGGATATTTTAATGGGTGAGGCATGGTGTCAGGGAGTGATGGTAGTAAGTGAGGGATATTATAGTGGGTGAGGTATGGTGTCACGGAGTGATGGTAGTAAGTGAGGGATATTACAGTGGGTGAGGTATGGTGTCAGGGAGTGATGGTAAGTGAAGGAAATTATAGTGGGTGAGGTATGGTGTCAGGGAGTGATGGTAAGTGAGGGATATTAGAGTGGGTGAGGTATGGTGTCAGGGAGTGATGGTAGTGAGGGGAATTATAGTGGGTGAGGTATGGTGTCAGGGAGTGATGGTAGTAAGTGAGGGAAATTATAGAGGGTGAGGTATGGTATCAGGGAGTGATGGTAAGTGAAGGAAATTATAGAGGGTGAGGTATTGTGTCATCGAGTAATGGTAAGTGAAAGAAATTACAGTGGGTGAGGTATGGTGTCAGGGAGTTATGGTAGTAAGTGAGGATATTTTAGTGGGTGAGGCATGGTGTCAGGGAGTGATGGTAGTAAGTGAGGGATATTATAGTGGGTGAGGTATGGTGTCAGGGAGTGATGGTAAGTGAAGGAAATTATAGTGGGTGAGGTATGGTGTCAGGGAGTGATGGTAAGTGAGGATATTATAGTGGGTGAGGTATGGTGTCAGGGAGTGATGGTAGTAAGTGAGGGATATTATAGTGGGTGAGGTATGGTGTCAGGGAGTGATGGTAGTAAGTGAGTATTATAGTGGGTGAGGTATGGTGTCAGGTAGTGATGGTAAGTGAGGGAAATTATAGTGGGTGAGGTATGGTGTCAGGGAGTGATGGTAGTAAGAGAGGGAAATTATAGTGGGTGAGGTATGGTGTCAGGGAGTGATGGTAGTAAGTGAGGAGTATTATAGTGGGTGAGGTATGGTGTCAGGTAGTGATGGTAAGTGAGGGAAATTATAGTGGGTGAGGTATGGTGTCAGGGAGTGATGGCAAGTGAGGGAAATTATAGTGGGTGAGGTATGGTGCCAGGGATTGATGGTGAGGGAAATTATAGTGGGTGAGGTATGGTGTCAGGGATTGATGGTAGTAAGTGAGGGAAATTATAGTGGGTGAGGTATGGTGTCAGGGAATGATGGTAGTAAGTGAGGGAAATTATAGTGGGTAAGGTATGGTGTCAGGGAGTGATGGTAAGTGAGGGAAATTACAGTGGGTGATGTATGGTGCAAGGGAGCGATGGTAAGTGAGGGAAATTATAGTGGGTGAGTTATGGTGCCAGGGAGTGATGGTAAGTGAGGAAAATTACAGTGGGTGAGGTATGGTGCCAGGGAGCGATGGTAAGTGAGGGAAATTATAGTGGGTGAGGTATGGTGCCAGGGAGTGATGGTAAGTGAGGGAAATTATAGTGGGTGAGGTATGGTGTCAGGGAGTGATGTTAGCAAGTGAGGGAAATTACAGTGGGTGAGGTATTGTGTCACGGATTGATGGTAGTAAGTAAGGGAAAATATAGAGGGTGAGATATGGTGCCAGGGAGTGATGGTAAGAGAGGGAAATTATACTGGGTGAGGTATGGTGTCAGGGAGTGATGGTAAGTGAGTAGTATTATAGTGGGTGAGGAATGGTGTCAGGGAGTGATGGTAAGTGAGGGAAATTATAGTGGGTGAGGTATGGTGTCAGGGAGTGATGGTAGTAAGTAAGGGAAATTATAGTGGGTGAGATATGGTGTCAGGGAGCAATGGTAAGAGAGGGAAATTATAGTGGGTGAGGTAGGGTGTCAGGGAGTGATGGTAAGTGAGGGAAATTATAGTGGGTGAGGTATGGTGTCAGGGAGTGATGGTAGTAAGTGAGGGAAATTATAGTGGGTGAGGTATGGTGTCAGGCAGTGATGGTAGTAAGTGAGGAGTATTATAGTGGGTGAGGTATGGTGTCAGGGAGTGATGGTAAGTGACGGATATTATAGTGGGTGAGAAATGGTGTCAGGGAGTGATGGTAGTAAGTGAGGGAAATTATAGTGGGTGAGGTATGGTGTCAGGCAGTGATGGTAGTAAGTGAGGAGTATTATAGTGGGTGAGGTATGGTGTCAGGGAGTGATGGTAAGTGACGGATATTATAGTGGGTGAGGAATGGTGCCAGGGAGTGATGATAGTAAGTGAGGGAAATTATAGTGGATGAGGTATGATGTCAGGGAGTGATGGTAGTAAGTGAGGGAAATTATAGTGGGTGAGGTATGGTGTCAGAGAGTGATGGTAAGTGAGGGAAATTATAGTGGGTGAGGTATGGTGTCAGGGAGTGATGGTGAGGGAAATTATAGTGGGTGAGGTATGGTGTCAGGGAGTGATGGTAAGTGAGGATATTATAGTTGGTAAGGTATGGTGTCAGGGAGTGATGGTAGTGAGGGAAAATATGGTGGGTGAGATATGGTGTCAGGGATTGATGGTAAGTGAGGGAAATTATAGTGGGTGAGGTATGGTGTCAGGGAGTGATGGTAGTAAGTGAGGATATTATAGTGGGTGAGGTATGGTGTCAGGGAGTGATGGTAGTAAGTGAGGGAAATTATAGTGGGTGAGGTATGGTGTCAGGGAGTGATGGTAAATGAGAATATTATAGTGGGTGAGGTATGGTGTCAGGGAGTGACGGTAGTAAGTGAGGAGTATTATAGTGGGTGAGGTATGGTGTCAGGGAGTGATGATAAGTGAGAGAAATTATAGTGGGTGAGGTATGGTGTCAGGGAGTGATGGTAGTAAGTGAGGATATTATAGTGGGTGAGGTATGGTGTCAGGGAGTGATGGTAGTAAGTGAGGGAAATTATAGTGGGTGAGGTATGGTGTCAGGGAGTGATGGTAAGTGAGGGAAATTATAGTGGGTGAGGTATGGTGTCAGGGAGTGATGGTAGGGGAGGGAAAGTATAGTGGGTGAGGTATGGTGTCAGGGAGTGATGGTAAGTGAGGGAAAGTATAGTGGGTGAGGTATGGTGTCAGGGAGTGATGGTAGTAAGTGAGGGAAATTATAGTGGGTGAGGTATGGTGTCAGGGAGTGATGGTAAATGAGAATATTATAGTGGGTGAGGTATGGTGTCAGGGAGTGATGGTAAGTGACGGATATTATAGTGGGTGAGAAATGGTGTCAGGGAGTGATGGTAGTAAGTGAGGGAAATTATAGTGGGTGAGGTATGGTGTCAGGCAGTGATGGTAGTAAGTGAGGAGTATTATAGTGGGTGAGGTATGGTGTCAGGGAGTGATGGTAAGTGACGGATATTATAGTGGGTGAGGAATGGTGCCAGGGAGTGATGATAGTAAGTGAGGGAAATTATAGTGGATGAGGTATGATGTCAGGGAGTGATGGTAGTGAGGGGTATTACAGTGGGAGAGGTATGGTGTCAGGGAGGGATGGTAGTGAGGGAAATTATAGTGGGTGAGGTATGGTGTCAGGGAGTGATGGTAAGTAAGGGAAATTATAGTGGGTGAGGTATGGTGTCAGGGAGTGATGGTAAGTAAGGGAAATTACAGTGGGAGAGGTATGGTGTCAGGGAGTGATTTTAAGTGACGGATATTATAGTGGGTGAGGAATGGTGTCTGGGAGTGATGGTAGTAAGTGAGGGAAATTATAGTGGGTGAGAAATGGTGTCAGGGAGTGATGGTAGTAAGTGAGGGAAATTATAGTGGGTGAGGTATGGTGTCAGAGAGTGATGGTAAGTGAGGGAAATTATAGTGGGTGAGGTATGGTGTCAGGGAGTGATGGTGAGGGAAATTATAGTGGGTGAGGTATGGTGTCAGGGAGTGATGGTAGTAAGTGAGGGAAATTATAGTGGGTGAGGTATGGTGTCAGGGAGTGATGGTAAGTGAGGATATTATAGTGGGTGAGGTATGGTGTCAGGGAGTGATGGTAAGTGAGGATATTATAGTGGGTGAGGTATGGTGTCAGGGAGTGATGGTAGTAAGTGAGGGATATTATAGTGGGTGAGGTATGGTGTCAGGGAGTGATGGTAGTAAGTGAGGATATTTTAATGGGTGAGGCATGGTGTCAGGGAGTGATGGTAGTAAGTGAGGGATATTATAGTGGGTGAGGTATGGTGTCAGGGAGTGATGGTAAGTGAAGGAAATTATAGTGGGTGAGGTATTGTGTCAGGGAGTGATGGTAAGTGAAAGAAATTACAGTGGGTGAGGTATGGTGTCAGGGAGTTATGGTAGTAAGTGAGGGAAATTACAGTGGGTGAGAAATGGTGTCAGGGAGTGATGGTAGTAAGTGAGGGAAATTATAGTGGGTGAGGTATGGTGTCAGGGAGTGATGGTAAGTGAGGGAAATTATAGTGGGTGAGGTATGGTGTCAGGGAGTGATGGTAGTAAGTGAGGATATTATAGTGGGTGAGGTATGGTGTCAGGGAGTGATGGTAGTAAGTGAGGGAAATTATAGTGGGTGAGGTATGGTGTCAGGGAGTTATGGTAGTAAGTGAGGGAAATTACAGTGGGTGAGAAATGGTGTCAGGGAGTGATGGTACTAAGTGAGGGAAATTATAGTGGGTGAGGTATGGTGTCAGGGAGTCATGGTAAGTGAGGATATTATAGTTGGTAAGGTATGGTGTCAGGGAGTGATGGTAGTAAGTGAGGGAAATTATAGTGGGTGAGGTATGGTGTCAGGGAATGATGGTAGTAAGTGAGGATATTATAGTGGGTGAGGTATGGTGTCAGGGAGTGATGGTAGTAAGTGAGGGAAATTATATTGGGTGAGGTATGGTGTCAGGGAGTGATGGTAGTAAGTGAGGGAAATTATAGTGGGTGAGGTATGGTGTCAGGGAGTGATGGTAAATGAGAATATTATAGTGGGTGAGGTATGGTGTCAGGGAGTGACGGTAGTAAGTGAGGATTATTATAGTGGGTGAGGTATGGTGTCAGGGAGTGATGATAAGTGAGGGATATTACAGTGGGTGAGGTATGGTGTCAGGGAGTGATGGTAAGTGAAGGAAATTATAGTGGGTGAGGTATGGTGTCAGGGATTGATGGTAGTAAGAGAGGGATATTATAGTGGGTGAGGTATGGTGTCAGGGAGTGATGGTAGTAAGTGAGGATATTTTAGTGGGTGAGGCATGGTGTCAGGGAGTGATGGTAGTAAGTGAGGGATATTATAGTGGGTGAGGTATGGTGTCAGGGAGTGATGATAAGTGAGGGATATTACAGTGGGTGAGGTATGGTGTCAGGGAGTGATGGTAAGTGAGGATATTATAGTGGGTGAGGTATGGTGTCAGAGAGTGATGGTAGTGAGGGATATTAGAGTGGGTGAGGTATGGTGTCAGGGAGTGATGGTAGTAAGTGAGGATATTTTAGTGGGTGAGGCATGGTGTCAGGGAGTGATGGTAGTAAGTGTGGGATATTATAGTGGGTGAGGTATGGTGTCAGGGAGTGATGGTAGAAAGTGAGGAGTATTATAGTGGGTGAGGTATGGTGTCAGGTAGTGATGGTAAGTGAAGGAAATTATAGTGGGTGAGGTATTGTGTCAGGGAGTGATGGTAAGTGAAAGAAATTAAAGTGGGTGAGGTATGGTGTCAGGGAGTTATGGTAGTAAGTGAGAATATTTTAGTGGGTGAGGCATGGTGTCAGGGAGTGATGGTAGTAAGTGAGGGATATTATAGTGGGTGAGGTATGGTGTCAGGGAGTGATGGTAGTAAGTGAGGGATATTATAGTGGGTGAGGTATGGTGTCAGGGAGTGATGGTAGTAAGTGAGGATATTTTAGTGGGTGAGGCATGGTGTCAGGGAGTGATGGTAGTAAGTGTGGGATATTATAGTGGGTGAGGTATGGTGTCAGGGAGTGATGGTAGAAAGTGAGGAGTATTATAGTGGGTGAGGTATGGTGTCAGGTAGTGATGGTAAGTGAAGGAAATTATAGTGGGTGAGGTATTGTGTCAGGGAGTGATGGTAAGTGAAAGAAATTAAAGTGGGTGAGGTATGGTGTCAGGGAGTTATGGTAGTAAGTGAGAATATTTTAGTGGGTGAGGCATGGTGTCAGGGAGTGATGGTAGTAAGTGAGGGATATTATAGTGGGTGAGGTATGGTGTCAGGGAGTGATGGTAGTAAGTGAGGGATATTATAGTGGGTGAGGTATGGTGTCAGGGAGTGATGGTAGTAAGTGAGGATATTTTAATGGGTGAGGCATGGTGTCAGGGAGTGATGGTAGTAAGTGAGGGATATTATAGTGGGTGAGGTATGGTGTCAGGGAGTGATGGTAAGTGAAGGAAATTATAGTGGGTGAGGTATTGTGTCAGGGAGTGATGGTAAGTGAAAGAAATTACAGTGGGTGAGGTATGGTGTCAGGGAGTTATGGTAGTAAGTGAGGGAAATTACAGTGGGTGAGAAATGGTGTCAGGGAGTGATGGTAGTAAGTGAGGGAAATTATAGTGGGTGAGGTATGGTGTCAGGGAGTGATGGTAAGTGAGGGAAATTATAGTGGGTGAGGTATGGTGTCAGGGAGTGATGGTAGTAAGTGAGGATATTATAGTGGGTGAGGTATGGTGTCAGGGAGTGATGGTAGTAAGTGAGGGAAATTATAGTGGGTGAGGTATGGTGTCAGGGAGTTATGGTAGTAAGTGAGGGAAATTACAGTGGGTGAGAAATGGTGTCAGGGAGTGATGGTAGTAAGTGAGGGAAATTATAGTGGGTGAGGTATGGTGTCAGAGAGTGATGGTAAGTGAGGGAAATTATAGTGGTTGAGGTATGGTGTCAGGGAGTGATGGTGAGGGAAATTATAGTGGGTGAGGTATGGTGTCAGGGAGTCATGGTAAGTGAGGATATTATAGTTGGTAAGGTATGGTGTCAGGGAGTGATGGTAGTAAGTGAGGGAAATTATAGTGGGTGAGGTATGGTGTCAGGGAATGATGGTAGTAAGTGAGGATATTATAGTGGGTGAGGTATGGTGTCAGGGAGTGATGGTAGTAAGTGAGGGAAATTATATTGGGTGAGGTATGGTGTCAGGGAGTGATGGTAGTAAGTGAGGGAAATTATAGTGGGTGAGGTATGGTGTCAGGGAGTGATGGTAAATGAGAATATTATAGTGGGTGAGGTATGGTGTCAGGGAGTGACGGTAGTAAGTGAGGATTATTATAGTGGGTGAGGTATGGTGTCAGGGAGTGATGATAAGTGAGGGATATTACAGTGGGTGAGGTATGGTGTCAGGGAGTGATGGTAAGTGAAGGAAATTATAGTGGGTGAGGTATGGTGTCAGGGATTGATGGTAGTAAGAGAGGGATATTATAGTGGGTGAGGTATGGTGTCAGGGAGTGATGGTAGTAAGTGAGGATATTTTAGTGGGTGAGGCATGGTGTCAGGGAGTGATGGTAGTAAGTGAGGGATATTATAGTGGGTGAGGTATGGTGTCAGGGAGTGATGATAAGTGAGGGATATTACAGTGGGTGAGGTATGGTGTCAGGGAGTGATGGTAAGTGAGGATATTATAGTGGGTGAGGTATGGTGTCAGAGAGTGATGGTAGTAAGTGAGGGATATTAGAGTGGGTGAGGTATGGTGTCAGGGAGTGATGGTAGTAAGTGAGGATATTTTAGTGGGTGAGGCATGGTGTCAGGGAGTGATGGTAGTAAGTGTGGGATATTATAGTGGGTGAGGTATGGTGTCAGGGAGTGATGGTAGAAAGTGAGGAGTATTATAGTGGGTGAGGTATGGTGTCAGGTAGTGATGGTAAGTGAAGGAAATTATAGTGGGTGAGGTATTGTGTCAGGGAGTGATGGTAAGTGAAAGAAATTAAAGTGGGTGAGGTATGGTGTCAGGGAGTTATGGTAGTAAGTGAGAATATTTTAGTGGGTGAGGCATGGTGTCAGGGAGTGATGGTAGTAAGTGAGGGATATTATAGTGGGTGAGGTATGGTGTCAGGGAGTGATGGTAGAAAGTGAGGAGTATTATAGTGGGTGAGGTATGGTGTCAGGTAGTGATGGTAAGTGAGGGAAATTATAGTGGGTGAGGTATGGTGTCAGGGAGTGATGGTAGTAAGTGAGGGAAATTATAGTGGGTGAGGTATGGTGTCAGGGAGTGATGGTAGTAAGTGAGGAGTATTATAGTGGGTGAGGTATGGTGTCAGGTAGTGATGGTAGTGAGGGAAATTATAGTGGGTGAGGTATGGTGTCAGGGAGTGATGGTAAGTGAGGGAAATTATAGTGGGTGAGGTATGGTGTCAGGGAGTGATGGCAAGTGAGGGAAATTATAGTGGGTGAGGTATGGTGCCAGGGATTGATGGTGAGGGAAATTATAGTGGGTGAGGTATGGTGTCAGGGATTGATGGTAGTAAGTGAGGGAAATTATAGTGGGTGAGGTATGGTGTCAGGGAATGATGGTAGTAAGTGAGGGAAATTATAGTGGGTAAGGTATGGTGCCAGGGAGTGATGGTAAGTGAGGGAAATTACAGTGGGTGAGGTATGGTGCCAGGGAGCGATGGTAAGTGAGGGAAATTATAGTGGGTGAGGTATGGTGCCAGGGAGTGATGTTAGCAAGTGAGGGAAATTACAGTGGGTGAGGTATTGTGTCACGGATTGATGGTAGTAAGTAAGGGAAAATATAGAGGGTGAGATATGGTGCCAGGGAGTGATGGTAAGAGAGGGAAATTATAGTGGTTGAGGTATGGTGTCAGGGAGTGATGGTAGTAAGTGAGGGAAATTATAGTGGGTGAGGTATGGTGTCAGGCAGTGATGGTAGTAAGTGAGGAGTATTATAGTGGGTGAGGTATGGTGTCAGGGAGTGATGGTAAGTGACGGATATTATAGTGGGTGAGGAATGGTGCCAGGGAGTGATGATAGTAAGTGAGGGAAATTATAGTGGGTGAGGTATGGTGTCAGGGAGGGATGGTAGTGAGGGGTATTACAGTGGGAGAGGTATGGTGTCAGGGAGGGATGGTAGTGAGGGAAATTATAGTGGGTGAGGTATGGTGTCAGGGAGTGATGGTAAGTAAGGGAAATTATAGTGGGTGAGGTATGGTGTCAGGGAGTGATGGTAAGTGAGGGGTATTACAGTGGGAGAGGTATGGTGTCAGGGAGTGATTTTAAGTGACGGATATTATAGTGGGTGAAAAATGGTGTCTGGGAGTGATGGTAGTAAGTGAGGGAAATTATAGTGGGTGAGAAATGGTGTCAGGGAGTGATGGTAGTAAGTGAGGGAAATTATAGTGGGTGAGAAATGGTGTCAGGGAGTGATGGTAGTAAGTGAGGGAAATTATAGTGGGTGAGGTATGGTGTCAGAGAGTGATGGTAAGTGAGGGAAATTATAGTGGGTGAGGTATGGTGTCAGGGAGTGATGGTGAGGGAAATTATAGTGGGTGAGGTATGGTGTCAGGGAGTGATGGTAGTAAGTGAGGGAAATTATAGTGGGTGAGGTATGGTGTCAGGGAGTGATGGTAGTAAGTGAGGATATTATAGTGGGTGAGGTATGGTGTCAGGGAGTGATGGTAGTAAGTGAGGGAAATTATAGTGTGTGAGGTATGGTGTCAGGGAGTGATGGTAAATGAGAATATTATAGTGGGTGAGGTATGGTGTCAGGGAGTGACGGTAGTAAGTGAGGAGTATTATAGTGGGTGAGGTATAGTATCAGGGAGTGATGATAAGTGAGAGAAATTATAGTGGGTTTGGTATGGTGTCAGGGAGTGATGGTAGTAAGTGAGGGAAATTATAGTGGGTGAGGTATGGTGTCAGGGAGTGACGGTAGTAAGTGAGGGAAATTATAGTGGGTGAGGTATGGTGTCAGGGAGTGATGGTAGTAAGTGAGGAGTATTATAGTGGGTTAGGTATGGTGTCAGGTAGTGATGGTAAGTGAGGGAAATTATAGTGGGTGAGGTATGGTGTCAGGGAGTGATGGTAGTAAGTGAGGGAAATTATAGTGGGTGAGGTATGGTGTCAGGAAGTGATGGTAGTAAGTGAGGAGTATTATAGTGGGTGAGGTATGGTGCCAGGGAGTGATGGTAAGTGAGGGAAATTAGAGTGGGCGAGTTATGGTGTCAGGGAGTGATGGTAGTAAGTGAGGAGTATTATAGTGGGTGAGGTATGGTGTCAGGGAGTGATGGTAAGTGAGGGAATTTATAGTGGGTGAGGTATGGTGTCAGGGAGTTATGGTAGTAAGTGAGGATACTTTAGTGGGTGAGGCATGGTGTCAGGGAGTGATGGTAGTAAGTGAGGGATATTATAGTGGGTGAGGTATGGTGTCAGGGAGTGATGGTAAGTGAAGGAAATTATAGTGGGTGAGGCATGGTGTCAGGGAGTGATGGTAGTAAGTGAGGGATATTATAGTGGGTGAGGTATGGTGTCAGGGAGTGATGGTAAGTGAAGGAAATTATAGTGGGTGAGGTATGGTGTCAGGGAGTGATGGTAGTAAGTGAGGGATATTATAGTGGGTGAGGTATGGTGTCAGGGAGTGATGGTAGTAAGTGAGGATATTACAGTGGGTGAGGTATGGTGTCAGGGTGTGATTGTAAGTGAGGGAAATTATAGTGGGTGAGGTATGGTGTCAGGGAGTGATGGTAGTCAGTGAGGGAAATTATAGTGGGTGAGCTATGGTGTCAGGGAGTGATGGTAGTAAGTGAGGAGTATTATAGTGGGTGAGGTATGGTGTCAGGGAGTGAAGGTAAGTGAGGGAAATTATAGTGGGTGAGGTATGGTGTCAGGGAGTGATGGTAGTAAGTGTGGGATATTATAGTGGGTGAGGTATGGTGTCAGGGAGTGATGGTAAGTGAGGGAAATTATAGTGGGTGAGGTATGGTGTCAGGGAGTGATGGTAGGGGAGGGAAAGTATAGTGGGTGAGGTATGGTGTCAGGGAGTGATGGTAAGTGAGGGAAAGTCTAGTGGGTGAGGAATGGTGCCAGGGAGTGATGATAGTAAGTGAGGGAAATTATAGTGGGTGAGGTATGGTGTCAGGGAGGGATGGTAGTGAGGGGTATTACAGTGGGAGAGGTATGGTGTCAGGGAGGGATGGTAGTGAGGGAAATTATAGTGGGTGAGGTATGGTGTCAGGGAGTGATGGTAAGTAAGGGAAATTATAGTGGGTGAGGTATGGTGTCAGGGAGTGATGGTAAGTGAGGGGTATTACAGTGGGAGAGGTATGGTGTCAGGGAGTGATTTTAAGTGACGGATATTATAGTGGGTGAAAAATGGTGTCTGGGAGTGATGGTAGTAAGTGAGGGAAATTATAGTGGGTGAGAAATGTTGTCAGGGAGTGATGGTAGTAAGTGAGGGAAATTATAGTGGGTGAGGTATGGTGTCAGAGAGTGATGGTAAGTGAGGGAAATTATAGTGGGTGAGGTATGGTGTCAGGGAGTGATGGTGAGGGAAATTATAGTGGGTGAGGTATGGTGTCAGGGAGTGATGGTAGTAAGTGAGGGAAATTATAGTGGGTGAGGTATGGTGTCAGGGAGTGATGGTAGTAAGTGAGGATATTATAGTGGGTGAGGTATGGTGTCAGGGAGTGATGGTAGTAAGTGAGGGAAATTATAGTGTGTGAGGTATGGTGTCAGGGAGTGATGGTAAATGAGAATATTATAGTGGGTGAGGTATGGTGTCAGGGAGTGACGGTAGTAAGTGAGGAGTATTATAGTGGGTGAGGTATGGTATCAGGGAGTGATGATAAGTGAGAGAAATTATAGTGGGTGTGGTATGGTGTCAGGGAGTGATGGTAGTAAGTGAGGGAAATTATAGTGGGTGAGGTATGGTGTCAGGGAGTGACGGTAGTAAGTGAGGGAAATTATAGTGGGTGAGGTATGGTGTCAGGGAGTGATGGTAGTAAGTGAGGAGTATTATAGTGGGTTAGGTATGGTGTCAGGTAGTGATGGTAAGTGAGGGAAATTATAGTGGGTGAGGTATGGTGTCAGGGAGTGATGGTAGTAAGTGAGGGAAATTATAGTGGGTGAGGTATGGTGTCAGGGAGTGATGGTAGTAAGTGAGGAGTATTATAGTGGGTGAGGGATGGTGCCAGGGAGTGATGGTAAGTGAGGGAAATTAGAGTGGGCGAGTTATGGTGTCAGGGAGTGATGGTAGTAAGTGAGGGAAATTATAGTGGGTGAGGTATGGTGTCAGGGAGTAATGGTAAATGAGAATATTATAGTGGGTGAGGTATGGTGTCAGGGAGTGACGGTAGTGAGGATTATTATAGTGGGTGAGGTATGGTGTCAGGGAGTGATGGTAGTAAGTGAGGGATATTATAGTGGGTGAGGTATGGTGTCAGGGAGTGATGGTAGTAAGTGAGGGATATTACAGTGGGTGAGGTATGGTGTCAGGGAGTGATGGTAAGTGAAGGAAATTATAGTGGGTGAGGTATTGTGTCAGGGAGTGATGGTAAGTGAAAGAAATTACAGTGGGTGAGGTATGGTGTCAGGGAGTGATGGTAGTAAGTGAGGAGTATTATAGTGGGTGAGGTATGGTGTCAGGTAGTGATGGTAAGTGAGGGAAATTATAGTGGGTGAGGTATGGTGTCAGGGAGTGATGGTAGTAAGTGAGGGAAATTATAGTGGGTGAGGTATGGTGTCAGGGAGTGATGATAAGTGAGGGAAATTATAGTGGTTGAGGTATGGTGTCAGGGAGTGATGGTAGTAAGTGAGGGAAATTATAGTGGGTGAGGTATGGTGTCAGGCAGTGATGGTAGTAAGTGAGGAGTATTATAGTGGGTGAGGTATGGTGTCAGGGAGTGATGGTAAGTGACGGATATTATAGTGGGTGAGAAATGGTGTCAGGGAGTGATGGTAAGTGAGGGAAATTATAGTGGGTGAGGTATGGTGTCAGAGAGTGATGGTAAGTGAGGGAAATTATAGTGGGTGAGGTATGGTGTCAGGGAGTGATGGTGAGGGAAATTATAGTGGGTGAGGTATGGTGTCAGGGAGTGATGGTAGTAAGTGAGGGAAATTATAGTGGGTGAGGTATGGTGTCAGGGAGTGATGGTAAGTGAGGGAAATTATAGAGGGTGAGGTATGGTGTCAGGGAGTGATGGTAGTAAGTGAGGATATTATAGTGGGTGAGGTATGATGTCAGGGAGTGATGGTAAGTGAGGGAAATTATAGTGGGTGAGGTATGGTGTCAGGGAGTGATGGTAGTAAGTGAGGATATTATAGTGGGTGAGGTATGGTGTCAGGGAGTGATGGTAGTAAGTGAGGGAAATTATAGTGGGTGAGGTATGGTGTCAGGGAGTTATGGTAGTAAGTGAGGGAAATTACAGTGGGTGAGAAATTGTGTCAGGGAGTGATGGTAGTAAGTGAGGGAAATTATAGTGGGTGAGGTATGGTGTCAGAGAGTGATGGTAAGTGAGGGAAATTATAGTGGTTGAGGTATGGTGTCAGGGAGTGATGGTGAGGGAAATTATAGTGGGTGAGGTATGGTGTCAGGGAGTCATGGTAAGTGAGGATATTATAGTTGGTAAGGTATGGTGTCAGGGAGTGATGGTAGTAAGTGAGGGAAATTATAGTGGGTGAGGTATGGTGTCAGGGAGTGATGGTAGTAAGTGAGGATATTATAGTGGGTGAGGTATGGTGTCAGGGAGTGATGGTAGTAAGTGAGGGAAATTATAGTGGGTGAGGTATGGTGTCAGGGAGTGATGGTAGTAAGTGAGGGAAATTATAGTGGGTGAGGTATGGTGTCAGGGAGTGATGGTAGTAAGTGAGGAGTATTATAGTGGGTGAGGGATGGTGCCAGGGAGTGATGGTAAGTGAGGGAAATTAGAGTGGGTGAGGTATGGTGTCAGGGAGTGACGGTAGTAAGTGAGGATTATTATAGTGGGTGAGGTATGGTGTCAGGGAGTGATGATAAGTGAGGGATATTACAGTGGGTGAGGTATGGTGTCAGGGAGTGATGGTAAGTGAAGGAAATTATAGTGGGTGAGGTATGGTGTCAGGGATTGATGGTAGTAAGAGAGGGATATTATAGTGGGTGAGGTATGGTGTCAGGGAGTGATGGTAAGTGAGGATATTATAGTGGGTGAGGTATGGTGTCAGAGAGTGATGGTAGTAAGTTAGGGATATTAGAGTGGGTGAGGTATGGTGTCAGGGAGTGATGGTAGTAAGTGAGGATATTTTAGTGGGTGAGGCATGGTGTCAGGGAGTGATGGTAGTAAGTGAGGGATATTATAGTGGGTGAGGTATGGTGTCAGGGAGTGATGGTAAGTGAAGGAAATTATAGTGGGTGAGGTATTGTGTCAGGGAGTGATGGTAAGTGAAAGAAATTAAAGTGGGTGAGGTATGGTGTCAGGGAGTTATGGTAGTAAGTGAGGATATTTTAGTGGGTGAGGCATGGTGTCAGGGAGTGATGGTAGTAAGTGAGGGATATTATAGTGGGTGAGGTATGGTGTCAGGGAGTGATGGTAGAAAGTGAGGAGTATTATAGTGGGTGAGGTATGGTGTCAAGTAGTGATGGTAAGTGAGGGAAATTATAGTGGGTGAGGTATGGTGTCAGGGAGTGATGATAAGTGAGAGAAATTATAGTTGGTAAGGTATGGTGTCAGGGAGTGATGGTAGTAAGTGAGGGGTATTACAGTGGGAGAGGTATGGTGTCAGGGAGGGATGGTAGTGAGAGAAATTATAGTGGGTGAGGTATGGTGTCAGGGAGTGATGGTAAGTAAGGGAAATTATAGTGGGTGAGGTATGGTGTCAGGGAGTGATGGTAAGTGAGGGGTATTACAGTGGGAGAGGTATGGTGTCAGGGAGTGATTTTAAGTGAGGGAAATTATAGTGGGTGAGGTATGGTGTCAGGGAGTGATGGTGAGGGAAATTATAGTGGGTGAGGTATGGTGTCAGGGAGTGATGGAATTAAGTGAGGGAAATTATAGTGGGTGAGGTATGGTGTCAGGGAGTGATGGTAGTAAGTGAGGATATTATAGTGGGTGAGGTATGGTGTCAGGGAGTGATGGTAGTAAGTGAGGGAAATTATAGTGTGTGAGGTATGGTGTCAGGGAGTGATGGTAAATGAGAATATTATATTGGGTGAGGTATGGTGTCAGGGAGTGACGGTAGTAAGTGAGGAGTATTATAGTGGGTGAGGTATGGTATCAGGGAGTGATGATAAGTGAGAGAAATTATAGTGGGTGTGGTATGGTGTCAGGGAGTGATGGTAGTAAGTGAGGGAAATTATAGTGGGTGAGGTATGGTGTCAGGGAGTGACGGTAGTAAGTGAGGGAAATTATAGTGGGTGAGGTATGGTGTCAGGGAGTGATGGTAGTAAGTGAGGAGTATTATAGTGGGTGAGGTATGGTGTCAGGGAGTGATGGTAAGTGAGGGAAATTATAGTGGGTGAGGTATGGTGTCAGGGAGTGATGGCAAGTGAGGGAAATTATAGTGGGTGAGGTATGGTGCCAGGGATTGATGGTGAGGGAAATTATAGTGGGTGAGGTATGGTGTCAGGGATTGATGGTAGTAGTGAGGGAAATTATAGTGGGTGAGGTATGGTGTCAGGGAATGATGGTAGTAAGTGAGGGAAATTATAGTGGGTAAGGTATGGTGTCAGGGAGTGATGGTAAGTGACGGATATTATAGTGGGTGAGGAATGGTGCCAGGGAGTGATGATAGTAAGTGAGGGAAATTATAGTGGGTGAGGTATGGTGTCAGGGAGTGATGGTAAGTGAGGGGTATTACAGTGGGAGAGGTATGGTGTCATGGAGTGATGGTAAGTGAGGGAAATTATAGTGGGTGAGGTATGGTGTCAGGGAGTGATGGTAGTAAGTGACGGATATTACAGTGGGTGAGAAATGGTGTCAGGGAGTGATGGTAGTAAATGAGGGAAATTATAGTGGGTGAGGTATGGTGTCAGAGTGAAGGTAATTGAGGGAAATTATAGTGGGTGAGGTATGGTGTCAGGGAGTGATGGTGAGGGAAATTATAGTGGGTGAGGTATGGTGTCAGGGAGTCATGGTAAGAGAGGATATTATAGTTGATAAGGTATGGTGTCAGGGAGTGATGGTAGTAAGTGAGGGAAATTATAGTGGGTGAGGTATGGTGTCAGGGAGTGATGGTAAGTGATGGAAATTATAGTGGGTGAGGTATGGTGTCAGGGAGTGATGGTAGTAAGTGAGGATATTATAGTGGGTGAGGTATGGTGTCAGGGAGTGATGGTAGTAAGTGAGGGAAATTATAGTGGGTGAGGTATGGTGTCAGGGAGTTATGGTAGTAAGTGAGGGAAATTATAGTGTATGAGGTATGGTGTCAGGGAGTGATGGTAGTAAGTGAGGGAAATTATAGTGGGTGAGGTATGGTGTCAGGGAGTGATGGTAAATGAGATTATTATAGTGGGTGAGGTATGGTGTCAGGGAGTGACGGTAGTAAGTGAGGATTATTATAGTGGGTGAGGTATGGTGTCAGGGAGTGATGATAAGTGAGGGAAATGATAGTGGGTGAGGTATGGTGTCAGGGATTGATGGTAAGTGAAGTAAATTATAGTGGGTGAGGTATGGTGTCAGGGAGTTATGGTAGTAAGTGAGGATATTTTAATGGGTGAGGCATGGTGTCAGGGAGTGATGGTAGTAAGTGAGGGATATTATAGTGGGTGAGGTATGGTGTCACGGAGTGATGGTAGTGAGGGATATTACAGTGGGTGAGGTATGGTGTCAGGGAGTGATGGTAAGTGAAGGAAATTATAGTGGGTGAGGTATGGTGTCAGGGAGTGATGCTAAGTGAGGGATATTAGAGTGGGTGAGGTATGGTGTCAGGGAGTGATGGTAGTGAGGGGAATTATAGTGGGTGAGGTATGGTGTCAGGGAGTGATGGTAGTAAGTGAGGGAAATTATAGAGGGTGAGGTATGGTATCAGGGAGTGATGGTAAGTGAAGGAAATTATAGAGGGTGAGGTATTGTGTCATCGAGTAATGGTAAGTGAAAGAAATTACAGTGGGTGAGGTATGGTGTCAGGGAGTTATGGTAGTAAGTGAGGATATTTTAGTGGGTGAGGCATGGTGTCAGGGAGTGATGGCAGTAAGTGAGGGATATTATAGTGGGTGAGGTATGGTGTCAGGGAGTGATGGTAAGTGAAGGAAATTATAGTGGGTGAGGTATTGTGTCAGGGAGTGATGGTAAGTGAAAGAAATTACAGTGGGTGAGGTATGGTGTCAGGGAGTTATGGTAGTAAGTGAGGATATTTTAGTGGGTGAGGCATGGTGTCAGGGAGTGATGGTAGTAAGTGAGGGATATTATAGTGGGTGAGGTATGGTGTCAGGGAGTGATGGTAAGTGAAGGAAATTATAGTGGGTGAGGTATGGTGACAGGGAGTGATGGTAGTAAGTGAGGGATATTATAGTGGGTGAGGTATGGTGTCAGGGAGTGATGGTAAGTGAGGATATTATAGTGGGTGAGGTATGGTGTCAGGGAGTGATGGTAGTAAGTGAGGGATATTATAGTGGGTGAGGTATGGTGTCAGGGAGTTATGGTAGTAAGTGAGGATATTTTAATGGGTGAGGCATGGTGTCAGGGAGTGATGGTAGTAAGTGAGGGATATTATAGTGGGTGAGGTATGGTGTCACGGAGTGATGGTAGTAAGTGAGGGATATTACAGTGGGTGAGGTATGGTGTCAGGGAGTGATGGTAAGTGAAGGAAATTATAGTGGGTGAGGTATGGTGTCAGGGAGTGATGGTAAGTGAGGGATATTAGAGTGGGTGAGGTATGGTGTCAGGGAGTGATGGTAGTGAGGGGAATTATAGTGGGTGAGGTATGGTGTCAGGGAGTGATGGTAGTAAGTGAGGGAAATTATAGAGGGTGAGGTATGGTATCAGGGAGTGATGGTAAGTGAAGGAAATTATAGAGGGTGAGGTATTGTGTCATCGAGTAATGGTAAGTGAAAGAAATTACAGTGGGTGAGGTATGGTGTCAGGGAGTTATGGTAGTAAGTGAGGATACTTTAGTGGGTGAGGCATGGTGTCAGGGAGTGATGGTAGTAAGTGAGGGATATTATAGTGGGTGAGGTATGGTGTCAGGGAGTGATGGTAAGTGAAGGAAATTATAGTGGGTGAGGTATGGTGTCAGGGAGTGATGGTAAGTGAGGATATTATAGTGGGTGAGGTATGGTGTCAGGGAGTGATGGTAGTAAGTGAGGGATATTATAGTGGGTGAGGTATGGTGTCAGGGAGTGATGGTAGTAAGTGAGTATTATAGTGGGTGAGGTATGGTGTCAGGTAGTGATGGTAAGTGAGGGAAATTATAGTGGGTGAGGTATGGTGTCAGGGAGTGATGGTAGTAAGAGAGGGAAATTATAGTGGGTGAGGTATGGTGTCAGGGAGTGATGGTAGTAAGTGAGGAGTATTATAGTGGGTGAGGTATGGTGTCAGGTAGTGATGGTAAGTGAGGGAAATTATAGTGGGTGAGGTATGGTGTCAGGGAGTGATGGCAAGTGAGGGAAATTATAGTGGGTGAGGTATGGTGCCAGGGATTGATGGTGAGGGAAATTATAGTGGGTGAGGTATGGTGTCAGGGATTGATGGTAGTAAGTGAGGGAAATTATAGTGGGTGAGGTATGGTGTCAGGGAATGATGGTAGTAAGTGAGGGAAATTATAGTGGGTAAGGTATGGTGTCAGGGAGTGATGGTAAGTGAGGGAAATTACAGTGGGTGATGTATGGTGCAATGGAGCGATGGTAAGTGAGGGAAATTATAGTGGGTGAGTTATGGTGCCAGGGAGTGATGGTAAGTGAGGGAAATTACAGTGGGTGAGGTATGGTGCCAGGGAGCGATGGTAAGTGAGGGAAATTATAGTGGGTGAGGTATGGTGCCAGGGAGTGATGGTAAGTGAGGGAAATTATAGTGGGTGAGGTATGGTGTCAGGGAGTGATGTTAGCAAGTGAGGGAAATTACAGTGGGTGAGGTATTGTGTCACGGATTGATGGTAGTAAGTAAGGGAAAATATAGAGGGTGAGATATGGTGCCAGGGAGTGATGGTAAGAGAGGGAAATTATACTGGGTGAGGTATGGTGTCAGGGAGTGATGGTAAGTGAGGAGTATTATAGTGGGTGAGGTATGGTGTCAGGGAGTGATGGTAAGTGAGGGAAATTATAGTGGGTGAGGTATGGTGTCAGGGAGTGATGGTAAGTAAGGGAAATTATAGTGGGTGAGATATGGTGTCAGGGAGCAATGGTAAGAGAGGGAAATTATAGTGGGTGAGGTAGGGTGTCAGGGAGTGATGGTAAGTGAGGGAAATTATAGTGGGTGAGGTATGGTGTCAGGGAGTGATGGTAGTAAGTGAGGGAAATTATAGTGGGTGAGGTATGGTGTCAGGCAGTGATGGTAGTAAGTGAGGAGTATTATAGTGGGTGAGGTATGGTGTCAGGGAGTGATGGTAAGTGACGGATATTATAGTGGGTGAGAAATGGTGTCAGGGAGTGATGGTAGTAAGTGAGGGAAATTATAGTGGGTGAGGTATGGTGTCAGGCAGTGATGGTAGTAAGTGAGGAGTATTATAGTGGGTGAGGTATGGTGTCAGGGAGTGATGGTAGTAAGTGAGGGAAACTATAGTGGGTGAGGTATGGTGTCAGGGAGTGATGGTAGTAAGTGAGGATATTATAGTGGGTGAGGTATGGTGTCAGGGAGTGATGGTAGTAAGTGAGGGAAATTATAGTGTGTGAGGTATGGTGTCAGGGAGTGATGGTAAATGAGAATATTATAGTGGGTGAGGTATGGTGTCAGGGAGTGACGGTAGTAAGTGAGGAGTATTATAGTGGGTGAGGTATGGTATCAGGGAGTGATGATAAGTGAGAGAAATTATAGTGGGTGTGGTATGGTGTCAGGGAGTGATGGTAGTAAGTGAGGGAAATTATAGTGGGTGAGGTATGGTGTCAGGGAGTGACGGTAGTAAGTGAGGGAAATTATAGTGGGTGAGGTATGGTGTCAGGGAGTGATGGTAGTAAGTGAGGAGTATTATAGTGGGTGAGGTATGGTGTCAGGGAGTGATGGTAAGTGAGGGAAATTATAGTGGGTGAGGTATGGTGTCAGGGAGTGATGGCAAGTGAGGGAAATTATAGTGGGTGAGGTATGGTGCCAGGGATTGATGGTGAGGGAAATTATAGTGGGTGAGGTATGGTGTCAGGGATTGATGGTAGTAGTGAGGGAAATTATAGTGGGTGAGGTATGGTGTCAGGGAATGATGGTAGTAAGTGAGGGAAATTATAGTGGGTAAGGTATGGTGTCAGGGAGTGATGGTAAGTGACGGATATTATAGTGGGTGAGGAATGGTGCCAGGGAGTGATGATAGTAAGTGAGGGAAATTATAGTGGGTGAGGTATGGTGTCAGGGAGTGATGGTAAGTGAGGGGTATTACAGTGGGAGAGGTATGGTGTCATGGAGTGATGGTAAGTGAGGGAAATTATAGTGGGTGAGGTATGGTGTCAGGGAGTGATGGTAGTAAGTGACGGATATTACAGTGGGTGAGAAATGGTGTCAGGGAGTGATGGTAGTAAATGAGGGAAATTATAGTGGGTGAGGTATGGTGTCAGAGTGAAGGTAATTGAGGGAAATTATAGTGGGTGAGGTATGGTGTCAGGGAGTGATGGTGAGGGAAATTATAGTGGGTGAGGTATGGTGTCAGGGAGTCATGGTAAGAGAGGATATTATAGTTGATAAGGTATGGTGTCAGGGAGTGATGGTAGTAAGTGAGGGAAATTATAGTGGGTGAGGTATGGTGTCAGGGAGTGATGGTAAGTGAGAGAAATTATAGTGGGTGAGGTATGGTGTCAGGGAGTGATGGTAGTAAGTGAGGATATTATAGTGGGTGAGGTATGGTGTCAGGGAGTGATGGTAGTAAGTGAGGGATATTATAGTGGGTGAGGTATGGTGTCAGGGAGTTATGGTAGTAAGTGAGGGAAATTATAGTGTATGAGGTATGGTGTCAGGGAGTGATGGTAGTAAGTGAGGGAAATTATAGTGGGTGAGGTATGGTGTCAGGGAGTGATGGTAAATGAGATTATTATAGTGGGTGAGGTATGGTGTCAGGGAGTGACGGTAGTAAGTGAGGATTATTATAGTGGGTGAGGTATGGTGTCAGGGAGTGATGATAAGTGAGGGAAATGATAGTGGGTGAGGTATGGTGTCAGGGATTGATGGTAAGTGAAGTAAATTATAGTGGGTGAGGTATGGTGTCAGGGAGTTATGGTAGTAAGTGAGGATATTTTAATGGGTGAGGCATGGTGTCAGGGAGTGATGGTAGTAAGTGAGGGATATTATAGTGGGTGAGGTATGGTGTCACGGAGTGATGGTAGTGAGGGATATTACAGTGGGTGAGGTATGGTGTCAGGGAGTGATGGTAAGTGAAGGAAATTATAGTGGGTGAGGTATGGTGTCAGGGAGTGATGGTAAGTGAGGGATATTAGAGTGGGTGAGGTATGGTGTCAGGGAGTGATGGTAGTGAGGGGAATTATAGTGGGTGAGGTATGGTGTCAGGGAGTGATGGTAGTAAGTAAGGGAAATTATAGAGGGTGAGGTATGGTATCAGGGAGTGATGGTAAGTGAAGGAAATTATAGAGGGTGAGGTATTGTGTCATCGAGTAATGGTAAGTGAAAGAAATTACAGTGGGTGAGGTATGGTGTCAGGGAGTTATGGTAGTAAGTGAGGATATTTTAGTGGGTGAGGCATGGTGTCAGGGAGTGATGGTAGTAAGTGAAGGAAATTATAGTGGGTGAGGTATTGTGTCAGGGAGTGATGGTAAGTGAAAGAAATTACAGTGGGTGAGGTATGGTGTCAGGGAGTTATGGTAGTAAGTGAGGATATTTTAGTGGGTGAGGCATGGTGTCAGGGAGTGATGGTAGTAAGTGAGGGATATTATAGTGGGTGAGGTATGGTGTCAGGGAGTGATGGTAAGTGAAGGAAATTATAGTGGGTGAGGTATGGTGTCAGGGAGTGATGGTAGTAAGTGAGGGATATTATAGTGGGTGAGGTATGGTGTCAGGGAGTGATGGTAAGTGAGGATATTATAGTGGGTGAGGTATGGTGTCAGGGAGTGATGGTAGTAAGTGAGGGATATTATAGTGGGTGAGGTATGGTGTCAGGGAGTTATGGTAGTAAGTGAGGATATTTTAATGGGTGAGGCATGGTGTCAGGGAGTGATGGTAGTAAGTGAGGGATATTATAGTGGGTGAGGTATGGTGTCACGGAGTGATGGTAGTAAGTGAGGGATATTACAGTGGGTGAGGTATGGTGTCAGGGAGTGATGGTAAGTGAAGGAAATTATAGTGGGTGAGGTATGGTGTCAGGGAGTGATGGTAAGTGAGGGATATTAGAGTGGGTGAGGTATGGTGTCAGGGAGTGATGGTAGTGAGGGGAATTATAGTGGGTGAGGTATGGTGTCAGGGAGTGATGGTAGTAAGTGAGGGAAATTATAGAGGGTGAGGTATGGTATCAGGGAGTGATGGTAAGTGAAGGAAATTATAGAGGGTGAGGTATTGTGTCATCGAGTAATGGTAAGTGAAAGAAATTACAGTGGGTGAGGTATGGTGTCAGGGAGTTATGGTAGTAAGTGAGGATACTTTAGTGGGTGAGGCATGGTGTCAGGGAGTGATGGTAGTAAGTGAGGGATATTATAGTGGGTGAGGTATGGTGTCAGGGAGTGATGGTAAGTGAAGGAAATTATAGTGGGTGAGGTATGGTGTCAGGGAGTGATGGTAAGTGAGGATATTATAGTGGGTGAGGTATGGTGTCAGGGAGTGATGGCAGTAAGTGAGGGATATTATAGTGGGTGAGGTATGGTGTCAGGGAGTAATGGTAGTAAGTGAGTATTATAGTGGGTGAGGTATGGTGTCAGGTAGTGATGGTAAGTGAGGGAAATTATAGTGGGTGAGGTATGGTGTCAGGGAGTGATGGTAGTAAGAGAGGGAAATTATAGTGGGTGAGGTATGGTGTCAGGGAGTGATGGTAGTAAGTGAGGAGTATTATAGTGGGTGAGGTATGGTGTCAGGTAGTGATGGTAAGTGAGGGAAATTATAGTGGGTGAGGTATGGTGTCAGGGAGTGATGGCAAGTGAGGGAAATTATAGTGGGTGAGGTATGGTGCCAGGGATTGATGGTGAGGGAAATTATAGTGGGTGAGGTATGGTGTCAGGGATTGATGGTAGTAAGTGAGGGAAATTATAGTGGGTGAGGTATGGTGTCAGGGAATGATGGTAGTAAGTGAGGGAAATTATAGTGGGTAAGGTATGGTGTCAGGGAGTGATGGTAAGTGAGGGAAATTACAGTGGGTGATGTATGGTGCAAGGGAGCGATGGTAAGTGAGGGAAATTATAGTGGGTGAGTTATGGAGCCAGGGAGTGATGGTAAGTGAGGGAAATTACAGTGGGTGAGGTATGGTGCCAGGGAGCGATGGTAAGTGAGGGAAATTATAGTGGGTGAGGTATGGTGCCAGGGAGTGATGGTAAGTGAGGGAAATTATAGTGGGTGAGGTATGGTGTCAGGGAGTGATGTTAGCAAGTGAGGGAAATTACAGTGGGTGAGGTATTGTGTCACGGATTGATGGTAGTAAGTAAGGGAAAATATAGAGGGTGAGATATGGTGCCAGGGAGTGATGGTAAGAGAGGGAAATTATACTGGGTGAGGTATGGTGTCAGGGAGTGATGGTAAGTGAGGAGTATTATAGTGGGTGAGGTATGGTGTCAGGGAGTGATGGTAAGTGAGGGAAATTATAGTGGGTGAGGTATGGTGTCAGGGAGTGATGGTAAGTAAGGGAAATTATAGTGGGTGAGATATGGTGTCAGGGAGCAATGGTAAGAGAGGGAAATTATAGTGGGTGAGGTAGGGTGTCAGGGAGTGATGGTAGTAAGTGAGGGAAATTATAGTGGGTGAGGTATGGTGTCAGGCAGTGATGGTAGTAAGTGAGGAGTATTATAGTGGGTGAGGTATGGTGTCAGGGAGTGATGGTAAGTGACGGATATTATAGTGGGTGAGAAATGGTGTCAGGGAGTGATGGTAGTAAGTGAGGGAAATTATAGTGGGTGAGGTATGGTGTCAGGCAGTGATGGTAGTAAGTGAGGAGTATTATAGTGGGTGAGGTATGGTGTCAGGGAGTGATGGTAAGTGAGGGAAATTATAGTGGGTGAGGTATGGTGTCAGGGAGTGATGGTAGTAAGTGAGGATATTATAGTGGGTGAGGTATGGTGTCAGGGAGTGATGGTAGTAAGTGAGGGAAATTATAGTGGGTGAGGTATGGTGTCAGGGAGTGATGGTAGTAAGTGAGGGAAATTATAGTGGGTGAGGTATGGTGTCAGGGAGTGATGGTAAGTGAGGATATTATAGTTGGTAAGGTATGGTGTCAGGGAGTGATGGTAGTGAGGGAAAATATGGTGGGTGAGGAATGGTGCCAGGGAGTGATGATAGTAAGTGAGGGAAATTATAGTGGATGAGGTATGATGTCAGGGAGTGATGGTAGTAAGTGAGGGAAATTATAGTGGGTGAGGTATGGTGTCAGAGAGTGATGGTAAGTGAGGGAAATTATAGTGGGTGAGGTATGGTGTCAGGGAGTGATGGTGAGGGAAATTATAGTGGGTGAGGTATGGTGTCAGGGAGTGATGGTAGTAAGTGAGGGAAATTATAGTGGGTGAGGTATGGTGTCAGGGAGTGATGGTAAGTGAGGATATTATAGTTGGTAAGGTATGGTGTCAGGGAGTGATGGTAGTGAGGGAAAATATGGTGGGTGAGGTATGGTGTCAGGGATTGATGGTAAGTGAGGGAAATTATAGTGGGTGAGGTATGGTGTCAGGGAGTGATGGTAGTAAGTGAGGATATTATAGTGGGTGAGGTATGGTGTCAGGGAGTGATGGTAGTAAGTGAGGGAAATTATAGTGGGTGAGGTATGGTGTCAGGGAGTGATGGTAAATGAGAATATTATAGTGGGTGAGGTATGGTGTCAGGGAGTGACGGTAGTAAGTGAGGAGTATTATAGTGGGTGAGGTATGGTGTCAGGGATTGATGGTAAGTGAAGGAAATTATAGTGGGTGAGGTATGGTGTCAGGGAGTTATGGTAGTAAGTGAGGATATTTTAATGGGTGAGGCATGGTGTCAGGGAGTGATGGTAGTAAGTGAGGGATATTACAGTGGGTGAGGTATGGTGTCAGGGAGTGATGGTAAGTGAAGGAAATTATAGTGGGTGAGGTATGGTGTCAGGGATTGATGGTAGTAAGTGAGGGATATTATAGTGGGTGAGGTATGGTGTCAGGGAGTGATGGTAAGTGAGGATATTATAGTGGGTGAGGTATGGTGTCAGAGAGTGATGGTAGTAAGTGAGGGATATTAGAGTGGGTGAGGTATGGTGTCAGGGAGAGATGGTAGTAAGTGAGGGATATTATAGTGGGTGAGGTATGGTGTCAGGGAGTGATGGTAAGTGAAGGAAATTATAGTGGGTGAGGTATTCTGTCAGGGAGTGATGGTAAGTGAAAGAAATTACAGTGGGTGAGGTATGGTGTCAGGGAGTTATGGTAGTAAGTGAGGATATTTTAGTGGGTGAGGTATGGTGTCAGGGAGTGATGGTAAGTGAGGGAAATTATAGTGGGTGAGGTATGGTATCAGGGAGTGATGGTAGGAAGTGAGGAGTATTATAGTGGGTGAGGTATGGTGTCAGGTAGTGATGGTAAGTGAGGGAAATTATAGTGGGTGAGGTATGGTGTCAGGGAGAGATGGTAGTAAGTGAGGGAAATTATAGTGGGTGAGGTATGGTGTCAGGGAGTGATGGTAGTAAGTGAGGAGTATTATAGTGGGTGAGGTATGGTGCCAGGGAGTGATGGTAAGTGAGGGAAATTATAGTGGGCGAGTTATGGTGTCAGGGAGTGATGGTAGTAAGTGAGGAATATTATAGTGGGTGAGGTATGGTGTCAGGGAGTGATGGTAAGTGAGGGAAATTATAGTGGGTGAGGTATGGTGTCAGGGAGTGATGGCAAGTGAGGGAAATTATAGTGGGTGAGGTATGGTGCCAGGGATTGATGGTGAGGGAAATTATAGTGGGTGAGGTATGGTGTCAGGGATTGATGGTAGTAGTGAGGGAAATTATAGTGGGTGAGGTATGGTGTCAGGGAATGATGGTAGTAAGTGAGGGAAATTATGGTGGGTAAGGTATGGTGTCAGGGAGTGATGGTAAGTGAGGATATTATAGTGGGTGAGGTATGGTGTCAGAGAGTGATGGTAGTAAGTGAGGGATATTAGAGTGGGTGAGGTATGGTGTCAGGGAGAGATGGTAGTAAGTGAGGGATATTATAGTGGGTGAGGTATGGTGTCAGGGAGTGATGGTAAGTGAAGGAAATTATAGTAGGTGAGGTATTGTGTCAGGGAGTGATGGTAGTAAGTGAGGATATTTTAGTGGGTGAGGTATGGTGTCAGGGAGTGATGGTAAGAGAGGGAAATTACAGTGGGTGAGGTATGGTGCCAGGGAGCGATGGTAGTAAGTGAGGATATTTTAGTGGGTGAGGTATGGTGTCAGGGAGTGATGGTAAGAGAGGGAAATTACAGTGGGTGAGGTATGGTGCCAGGGAGCGATGGTAAGTGAGGGAAATTATAGTGGGTGAGGTATGGTGCCAGGGAGTGATGGTAAGTGAGGGAAATTACAGTGGGTGAGATATGGTGCCAGGGAGTGATGGTAAGAGAGGGAAATTATAGTGGGTGAGGTATGGTGTCAGGGAGTGATGGTAGTAAGGGAAGGAAATTATAGTGGGTGAGGTATGGTGTCAGGCAGTGATGGTAGTAAGTGAGGAGTATTATAGTGGGTGAGGTATGGTGTCAGGGATTGATGGTAAGTGACGGATATTATAGTGGGTGAGGTATGGTGTCAGGGAGTGATGGTAGTAAGTGAGGGAAATTATAGTGGGTGAGGTATGGTGTCAGGGAGTTATGGTAGTAAGTGAGGGAAATTATAGTGGGTGAGGTATGGTGTCAGGGAGTGATGGTAAGTGAGGGATATTATAGTGGGTGAGGTATGGTGTCAGGGAGTGATGGTAGTAAGTGAGGGATATTATAGTGGGTGAGGTATGGTGCCAGGGAGTGATGGTAAGTGAGGGAAATTATAGTGGGTGAGGTATGGTGTCAGGGAGTGATGTTAGCAAGTGAGGGAAATTACAGTGGGTGAGGTATTGTGTCACGGATTGATGGTAGTAAGTAAGGGAAAATATAGAGGGTGAGATATGGTGCCAGGGAGTGATGGTAAGAGAGGGAAATTATACTGGGTGAGGTATGGTGTCAGGGAGTGATGGTAAGTGAGGAGTATTATAGTGGGTGAGGTATGGTGTCATGGAGTGATGGTAAGTGAGGGAAATTATAGTGGGTGAGGTATGGTGTCAGGGAGTGATGGTAGTAAGTAAGGGAAATTATAGTGGGTGAGATATGGTGCCAGGGAGCGATGGTAAGTGAGGGAAATTATAGTGGGTGAGGTATGGTGTCAGGGAGTGATGGTAAGTGAGGGAAATTATAGTGGGTGAGGTATGGTGTCAGGGAGTGATGGTAGTAAGGGAAGGAAATTATAGTGGGTGAGGTATGGTGTCAGGCAGTGATGGTAGTAAGTGAGGAGTATTATAGTGGGTGAGGTATGGTGTCAGGGATTGATGGTAAGTGACGGATATTATAGTGGGTGAGAAATGGTGTCAGGGAGTGATGGTAGTAAATTAGGGAAATTATAGTGGGTGAGGTATGGTGTCAGGCAGTGATGGTAGTAAGTGAGGGAAATTATAGTGGGTGAGGTATGGTGTCAGGGATTGATGGTAAGTGACGGATATTATAGTGGGAGAGGTATGGTGTCAGGGAGTGATGGTAGTGAGGGAAATTATAGTGGGTGAGGTATGGTGTCAGGGAGTGATGGTAAGTAAGGGAAATTATAGTGGGTGAGGTATGGTGTCAGGGAGTGATGGTAAGTGAAGGAAATTATAGAGGGTGAGGTATGGTGTCAGGGAGTGATGGTAAGTGAAGGAAATTATAGTGGGTGAGGTATGGTGTCAAGGAGTGATGGTAGTAAGTGAGGGATATTATAGTGGGTGAGGTATGGTGTCAGGGAGTGATGGTAGTAAGTGAGGATATTACAGTGGGTGAGGTATGGTGTCAGGGAGTTATGGTAGTAAGTGAGGAGTATTATAGTGGGTGAGGTATGGTGTCAGGGAGTGATGATAAGTGAGAGAATTTATAGTGGGTGAGGTATAGTGTCAGGGAGTGATGGTAGTAAGTGAGGAGTATTATAGTGGGTTAGGTATGGTGTCAGGTAGTGATGGTAAGTGAGGGAAATTATAGTGGGTGAGGTATGGTGTCAGGGACTGATGGTAGTAAGTGAGGGAAATTATAGTGGGTGAGGTATGGTGTCAGGGAGTGATGGTAGTAAGTGAGGAGTATTATAGTGGGTGAGGTATGGTGCCAGGGAGTGATGGTAAGTGAGGGAAATTATAGTGGGCGAGTTATGGTGTCAGGGAGTGATGGAAGTAAGTGAGGAGTATTATAGTGGGTGAGGTATGGTGTCAGGGAGTGATGGTAAGTGAGGGAATTTATAGTGGGTGAGGTATGGTGTCAGGGAGTTATGGTAGTAAGTGAGGATACTTTAGTGGGTGAGGCATGGTGTCAGGGAGTGATGGTAGTAAGTGAGGGATATTATAGTGGGTGAGGTATGGTGTCAGGGAGTGATGGTAAGTGAAGGAAATTATAGTGGGTGAGGTATGGTGTCAGGGAGTGATGGTAGTAAGTGAGGGATATTATAGTGGGTGAGGTATGGTGTCAGGGAGTGATGGTAAGTGAGGATATTTTAGTGGGTGAGGCATGGTGTCAGGGAGTGATGGTAGTAAGTGAGGGATATTATAGTGGGTGAGGTATGGTGTCAGGGAGTGATGGTAAGTGAAGGAAATTATAGTGGGTGAGGTATTGTGTCAGGGAGTGATGGTAAGTGAAAGAAATTACAGTGGGTGAGGTATGGTGTCAGGGAGTGATGGTAGTAAGTGAGGAGTATTATAGTGGGTGAGGTATGGTGTCAGGGAGTGATGAATCAGTGAGAGAAATTATAGTGGGTGAGGTATGGTGTCAGGGAGTGATGGTAGTAAGTGAGGATATTATAGTGGGTGAGGTATGGTGTCAGGGAGTGATGGTAAGTGAGGGAAATTATAGTGGGTGAGGTATGGTGTCAGGGAGTGACGGTAGTAAGTGAGGGAAATTATAGTGGGTGAGGTATGGTGTCAGGGAGTGATGGTAGTAAGTGAGGAGTATTATAGTGGGTGAGGTATGGTGTCAGGTAGTGATGGTAAGTGAGGGAAATTATAGTGGGTGAGGTATGGTGTCAGGGAGTGATGGTAGTAAGTGAGGGAAATTATAGTGGGTGAGGTATGGTGTCATGGAGTGATGGTAGTAAGTGAGGAGTATTATAGTGGGTGAGGTATGGTGTCAGGGAGTGATGATAAGTGAGAGAAATTATAGTGGGTGAGGTATGGTGTCAGGGAGTGATGGTAGTAAGTGAGGATATTATAGTGGGTGAGGTATGGTGTCAGGGAGTGATGGTAAGTGAGGGAAATTATAGTGGGTGAGGTATGGTGTCAGGGAGTGATGGTAGTAAGTGAGGGAAATTATAGTGGGTGAGGTATGGTGTCAGGGAGTGATGGTAGTAAGTGAGGAGTATTATAGTGGGTGAGGTATGGTGTCAGGTAGTGATGGTAAGTGAGGGAAATTATAGTGGGTGAGGTATGGTGTCAGGGAGTGATGGTAGTAAGTGAGGGAAATTATAGTGGGTGAGGTATGGTGTCAGGGAGTGATGGTAGTAAGTGAGGAGTATTATAGTGGGTGAGGTATGGTGCCAGGGAGTGATGGTAAGTGAGGGAAATTATAGTGGGCGAGTTATGGTGTCAGGGAGTGATGGTAGTAAGTGAGGAGTATTATAGTGGGTGAGGTATGGTGTCAGGGAGTGATGGTAAGTGAGGGAAATTATAGTGGGTGAGGTATGGTGTCAGGGAGTGATGGCAAGTGAGGGAAATTATAGTGGGTGAGGTATGGTGCCAGGGATTGATGGTGAGGGAAATTATAGTGGGTGAGGTATGGTGTCAGGGATTGATGGTAGTAATGAGGGAAATTATAGTGGGTGAGGTATGGTGTCAGGGAGTGATGGTAAGTGAGGGAAATTATAGTGGGTGAGGTATGGTGTCAGGGAGTGATGGTAGTAAGTGAGGGAAATTATAGTGGGTGAGGTATGGTGTCAGGGAATGATGGTAGTAAGTGAGGGAAATTATAGTGGGTAAGGTATGGTGCCAGGGAGTGATGGTAAGTGAGGGAAATTACAGTGGGTGAGGTATGGTGCCAGGGAGCGATGGTAAGTGAGGGAAATTATAGTGGGTGAGGTATGGTGCCAGGGAGTGATGGTAAGTGAGGGAAATTATAGTGGGTGAGGTATGGTGTCAGGGAGTGATGTTAGCAAGTGAGGGAAATTACAGTGGGTGAGGTATTGTGTCACGGATTGATGGTAGTAAGTAAGGGAAAATATAGAGGGTGAGGTATGGTGTCAGGGAGTGATGGTAAGTGACGGATATTATAGTGGGTGAGAAATGGTGTCAGGGAGTGATGGTAGTAAGTGAGAGAAATTATAGTGGGTGAGGTATGGTGTCAGGCAGTGATGGTAGTAAGTGAGGAGTATTATAGTGGGTGAGGTATGGTGTCAGGGAGTGATGGTAAGTGACGGATATTATAGTGGGTGAGGAATGGTGCCAGGGAGTGATGATAGTAAGTGAGGGAAATTATAGTGGATGAGGTATGATGTCAGGGAGTGATGGTAGTGAGGGGTATTACAGTGGGAGAGGTATGGTGTCAGGGAGGGATGGTAGTGAGGGAAATTATAGTGGGTGAAGTATGGTGTCAGGGAGTGATGGTAAGTAAGGGAAATTATAGTGGGTGAGGTATGGTGTCAGGGAGTGATGGTAAGTGAGAGGTATTACAGTGGGAGAGGTATGGTGTCAGGGAGTGATTTTAAGTGACGGATATTATAGTGGGTGAGGAATGGTGTCTGGGAGTGATGGTAGTAAGTGAGGGAAATTATAGTGGGTGAGAAATGGTGTCAGGGAGTGATGGTAGTAAGTGAGGGAAATTATAGTGGGTGAGGTATGGTGTCAGAGAGTGATGGTAAGTGAGGGAAATTATAGTGGGTGAGGTATGGTGTCAGGGAGTGATGGTGAGGGAAATTATAGTGGGTGAGGTATGGTGTCAGGGAGTGATGGTAGTAAGTGAGGGAAATTATAGTGGGTGAGGTATGGTGTCAGGGAGTGATGGTAAGTGAGGATATTATAGTTGGTAAGGTATGGTGTCAGGGAGTGATGGTAGTAAGTGAGGGAAAATATAGTGGGTGAGGTATGGTGTCAGGGATTGATGGTAAGTGAGGGAAATTATAGTGGGTGAGGTATGCTGTCAGGGAGTGATGGTAGTAAGTGAGGATATTATAGTGGGTGAGGTATGGTGTCAGGGAGTGATGGTAGTAAGTGAGGGAAATTATAGTGGGTGAGGTATGGTGTCAGGGAGTGATGGTAAATGAGAATATTATAGTGGGTGAGGTATGGTGTCAGGGAGTGACGGTAGTAAGTGAGGAGTATTATAGTGGGTGAGGTATGGTGTCAGGGAGTGATGATAAGTGAGAGAAATTATAGTGGGTGAGGTATAGTGTCAGGGAGTGATGGTAGTAAGTGAGGAGTATTATAGTGGGTTAGGTATGGTGTCAGGTAGTGATGGTAAGTGAGGGAAATTATAGTGGGTGAGGTATGGTGTCAGGGAGTGATGGTAGTAAGTGAGGGAAATTATAGTGGGTGAGGTATGGTGTCAGGGAGTGATGGTAGTAAGTGAGGAGTATTATAGTGGGTGAGGTATGGTGCCAGGGAGTGATGGTAAGTGAGGGAAATTATAGTGGGCGAGTTATGGTGTCAGGGAGTGATGGTAGTAAGTGAGGAGTATTATAGTGGGTGAGGTATGGTGTCAGGGAGTGATGGTAAGTGAGGGAATTTATAGTGGGTGAGGTATGGTGTCAGGCAGTTATGGTAGTAAGTGAGGATACTTTAGTGGGTGAGGCATGGTGTCAGGGAGTGATGGTAGTAAGTGAGGGATATTATAGTGGGTGAGGTATGGTGTCAGGGAGTGATGGTAAGTGAAGGAAATTATAGTGGGTGAGGTATGGTGTCAGGGAGTGATGGTAGTAAGTGAGGGATATTATAGTGGGTGAGGTATGGTGTCAGGGAGTGATGGTAAGTGAGGATATTTTAGTGGGTGAGGCATGGTGTCAGGGAGTGATGGTAGTAAGTGAGGGATATTATAGTGGGTGAGGTATGGTGTCAGGGAGTGATGGTAGTAAGTGAGGGATATTACAGTGGGTGAGGTATGGTGTCAGGGAGTGATGGTAAGTGAAGGAAATTATAGTGGGTGAGGTATTGTGTCAGGGAGTGATGGTAAGTGAAAGAAATTACAGTGGGTGAGGTATGGTGTCAGGGAGTGATGGTAGTAAGTGAGGAGTATTATAGTGGGTGAGGTATGGTGTCAGGGAGTGATGAATCAGTGAGAGAAATTATAGTGGGTGAGGTATGGTGTCAGGGAGTGATGGTAGTAAGTGAGGATATTATAGTGGGTGAGGTATGGTGTCAGGGAGTGATGGTAAGTGAGGGAAATTATAGTGGGTGAGGTATGGTGTCAGGGAGTGATGGTAGTAAGTGAGGGAAATTATAGTGGGTGAGGTATGGTGTCAGGGAGTGATGGTAGTAAGTGAGGAGTATTATAGTGGGTGAGGTATGGTGTCAGGTAGTGATGGTAAGTGAGGGAAATTATAGTGGGTGAGGTATGGTGTCAGGGAGTGATGGTAGTAAGTGAGGGAAATTATAGTGGGTGAGGTATGGTGTCAGGGAGTGATGGTAGTAAGTGAGGATATTATAGTGGGTGAGGTATGGTGTCAGGGAGTGATGGTAAGTGAGGGAAATTATAGTGGGTGAGGTATGGTGTCAGGGAGTGATGGTAGTAAGTGAGGGAAATTATAGTGGGTGAGGTATGGTGTCAGGGAGTGATGGTAGTAAGTGAGGAGTATTATAGTGGGTGAGGTATGGTGTCAGGTAGTGATGGTAAGTGAGGGAAATTATAGTGGGTGAGGTATGGTGTCAGGGAGTGATGGTAGTAAGTGAGGGAAATTATAGTGGGTGAGGTATGGTGTCACGGATTGATGGTAGTAAGTAAGGGAAAATATAGAGGGTGAGGTATGGTGTCAGGGAGTGATGGTAAGTGACGGATATTATAGTGGGTGAGAAATGGTGTCAGGGAGTGATGGTAGTAAGTGAGAGAAATTATAGTGGGTGAGGTATGGTGTCAGGCAGTGATGGTAGTAAGTGAGGAGTATTATAGTGGGTGAGGTATGGTGTCAGGGAGTGATGGTAAGTGACGGATATTATAGTGGGTGAGGAATGGTGCCAGGGAGTGATGATAGTAAGTGAGGGAAATTATAGTGGATGAGGTATGATGTCAGGGAGTGATGGTAGTGAGGGGTATTACAGTGGGAGAGGTATGGTGTCAGGGAGGGATGGTAGTGAGGGAAATTATAGTGGGTGAAGTATGGTGTCAGGGAGTGATGGTAAGTAAGGGAAATTATAGTGGGTGAGGTATGGTGTCAGGGAGTGATGGTAAGTGAGGGGTATTACAGTGGGAGAGGTATGGTGTCAGGGAGTGATTTTAAGTGACGGATATTATAGTGGGTGAGGAATGGTGTCTGGGAGTGATGGTAGTAAGTGAGGGAAATTATAGTGGGTGAGAAATGGTGTCAGGGAGTGATGGTAGTAAGTGAGGGAAATTATAGTGGGTGAGGTATGGTGTCAGAGAGTGATGGTAAGTGAGGGAAATTATAGTGGGTGAGGTATGGTGTCAGGGAGTGATGGTGAGGGAAATTATAGTGGGTGAGGTATGGTGTCAGGGAGTGATGGTAGTAAGTGAGGGAAATTATAGTGGGTGAGGTATGGTGTCAGGGAGTGATGGTAAGTGAGGATATTATAGTTGGTAAGGTATGGTGTCAGGGAGTGATGGTAGTAAGTGAGGGAAAATATAGTGGGTGAGGTATGGTGTCAGGGATTGATGGTAAGTGAGGGAAATTATAGTGGGTGAGGTATGCTGTCAGGGAGTGATGGTAGTAAGTGAGGATATTATAGTGGGTGAGGTATGGTGTCAGGGAGTGATGGTAGTAAGTGAGGGAAATTATAGTGGGTGAGGTATGGTGTCAGGGAGTGATGGTAAATGAGAATATTATAGTGGGTGAGGTATGGTGTCAGGGAGTGACGGTAGTAAGTGAGGAGTATTATAGTGGGTGAGGTATGGTGTCAGGGAGTGATGATAAGTGAGAGAAATTATAGTGGGTGAGGTATAGTGTCAGGGAGTGATGGTAGTAAGTGAGGAGTATTATAGTGGGTTAGGTATGGTGTCAGGTAGTGATGGTAAGTGAAGGAAATTATAGTGGGTGAGGTATGGTGTCAGGGAGTGATGGTAAGTGAGGATATTATAGTGGGTGAGGTATGGTGTCAGGGAGTGATGGTAGTAAGTGAGGGATATTATAGTGGGTGAGGTATGGTGTCAGGGAGTGATGGTAGTAAGTGAGTATTATAGTGGGTGAGGTATGGTGTCAGGTAGTGATGGTAAGTGAGGGAAATTATAGTGGGTGAGGTATGGTGTCAGGGAGTGATGGTAGTAAGAGAGGGAAATTATAGTGGGTGAGGTATGGTGTCAGGGAGTGATGGTAGTAAGTGAGGAGTATTATAGTGGGTGAGGTATGGTGTCAGGTAGTGATGGTAAGTGAGGGAAATTATAGTGGGTGAGGTATGGTGTCAGGGAGTGATGGCAAGTGAGGGAAATTATAGTGGGTGAGGTATGGTGCCAGGGATTGATGGTGAGGGAAATTATAGTGGGTGAGGTATGGTGTCAGGGATTGATGGTAGTAAGTGAGGGAAATTATAGTGGGTGAGGTATGGTGTCAGGGAATGATGGTAGTAAGTGAGGGAAATTATAGTGGGTAAGGTATGGTGTCAGGGAGTGATGGTAAGTGAGGGAAATTACAGTGGGTGATGTATGGTGCAAGGGAGCGATGGTAAGTGAGGGAAATTATAGTGGGTGAGTTATGGAGCCAGGGAGTGATGGTAAGTGAGGGAAATTACAGTGGGTGAGGTATGGTGCCAGGGAGCGATGGTAAGTGAGGGAAATTATAGTGGGTGAGGTATGGTGCCAGGGAGTGATGGTAAGTGAGGGAAATTATAGTGGGTGAGGTATGGTGTCAGGGAGTGATGTTAGCAAGTGAGGGAAATTACAGTGGGTGAGGTATTGTGTCACGGATTGATGGTAGTAAGTAAGGGAAAATATAGAGGGTGAGATATGGTGCCAGGGAGTGATGGTAAGAGAGGGAAATTATACTGGGTGAGGTATGGTGTCAGGGAGTGATGGTAAGTGAGGAGTATTATAGTGGGTGAGGTATGGTGTCAGGGAGTGATGGTAAGTGAGGGAAATTATAGTGGGTGAGGTATGGTGTCAGGGAGTGATGGTAAGTAAGGGAAATTATAGTGGGTGAGATATGGTGTCAGGGAGCAATGGTAAGAGAGGGAAATTATAGTGGGTGAGGTAGGGTGTCAGGGAGTGATGGTAAGTGAGGGAAATTATAGTGGGTGAGGTATGGTGTCAGGGAGTGATGGTAGTAAGTGAGGGAAATTATAGTGGGTGAGGTATGGTGTCAGGCAGTGATGGTAGTAAGTGAGGAGTATTATAGTGGGTGAGGTATGGTGTCAGGGAGTGATGGTAAGTGACGGATATTATAGTGGGTGAGAAATGGTGTCAGGGAGTGATGGTAGTAAGTGAGGGAAATTATAGTGGGTGAGGTATGGTGTCAGGCAGTGATGGTAGTAAGTGAGGAGTATTATAGTGGGTGAGGTATGGTGTCAGGGAGTGATGGTAAGTGAGGGAAATTATAGTGGGTGAGGTATGGTGTCAGGGAGTGATGGTAGTAAGTGAGGATATTATAGTGGGTGAGGTATGGTGTCAGGGAGTGATGGTAGTAAGTGAGGGAAATTATAGTGGGTGAGGTATGGTGTCAGGGAGTGATGGTAGTAAGTGAGGGAAATTATAGTGGGTGAGGTATGGTGTCAGGGAGTGATGGTAAGTGAGGATATTATAGTTGGTAAGGTATGGTGTCAGGGAGTGATGGTAGTGAGGGAAAATATGGTGGGTGAGGAATGGTGCCAGGGAGTGATGATAGTAAGTGAGGGAAATTATAGTGGATGAGGTATGATGTCAGGGAGTGATGGTAGTAAGTGAGGGAAATTATAGTGGGTGAGGTATGGTGTCAGAGAGTGATGGTAAGTGAGGGAAATTATAGTGGGTGAGGTATGGTGTCAGGGAGTGATGGTGAGGGAAATTATAGTGGGTGAGGTATGGTGTCAGGGAGTGATGGTAGTAAGTGAGGGAAATTATAGTGGGTGAGGTATGGTGTCAGGGAGTGATGGTAAGTGAGGATATTATAGTTGGTAAGGTATGGTGTCAGGGAGTGATGGTAGTGAGGGAAAATATGGTGGGTGAGGTATGGTGTCAGGGATTGATGGTAAGTGAGGGAAATTATAGTGGGTGAGGTATGGTGTCAGGGAGTGATGGTAGTAAGTGAGGATATTATAGTGGGTGAGGTATGGTGTCAGGGAGTGATGGTAGTAAGTGAGGGAAATTATAGTGGGTGAGGTATGGTGTCAGGGAGTGATGGTAAATGAGAATATTATAGTGGGTGAGGTATGGTGTCAGGGAGTGACGGTAGTAAGTGAGGAGTATTATAGTGGGTGAGGTATGGTGTCAGGGATTGATGGTAAGTGAAGGAAATTATAGTGGGTGAGGTATGGTGTCAGGGAGTTATGGTAGTAAGTGAGGATATTTTAATGGGTGAGGCATGGTGTCAGGGAGTGATGGTAGTAAGTGAGGGATATTACAGTGGGTGAGGTATGGTGTCAGGGAGTGATGGTAAGTGAAGGAAATTATAGTGGGTGAGGTATGGTGTCAGGGATTGATGGTAGTAAGTGAGGGATATTATAGTGGGTGAGGTATGGTGTCAGGGAGTGATGGTAAGTGAGGATATTATAGTGGGTGAGGTATGGTGTCAGAGAGTGATGGTAGTAAGTGAGGGATATTAGAGTGGGTGAGGTATGGTGTCAGGGAGAGATGGTAGTAAGTGAGGGATATTATAGTGGGTGAGGTATGGTGTCAGGGAGTGATGGTAAGTGAAGGAAATTATAGTGGGTGAGGTATTCTGTCAGGGAGTGATGGTAAGTGAAAGAAATTACAGTGGGTGAGGTATGGTGTCAGGGAGTTATGGTAGTAAGTGAGGATATTTTAGTGGGTGAGGTATGGTGTCAGGGAGTGATGGTAAGTGAGGGAAATTATAGTGGGTGAGGTATGGTATCAGGGAGTGATGGTAGGAAGTGAGGAGTATTATAGTGGGTGAGGTATGGTGTCAGGTAGTGATGGTAAGTGAGGGAAATTATAGTGGGTGAGGTATGGTGTCAGGGAGAGATGGTAGTAAGTGAGGGAAATTATAGTGGGTGAGGTATGGTGTCAGGGAGTGATGGTAGTAAGTGAGGAGTATTATAGTGGGTGAGGTATGGTGCCAGGGAGTGATGGTAAGTGAGGGAAATTATAGTGGGCGAGTTATGGTGTCAGGGAGTGATGGTAGTAAGTGAGGAATATTATAGTGGGTGAGGTATGGTGTCAGGGAGTGATGGTAAGTGAGGGAAATTATAGTGGGTGAGGTATGGTGTCAGGGAGTGATGGCAAGTGAGGGAAATTATAGTGGGTGAGGTATGGTGCCAGGGATTGATGGTGAGGGAAATTATAGTGGGTGAGGTATGGTGTCAGGGATTGATGGTAGTAGTGAGGGAAATTATAGTGGGTGAGGTATGGTGTCAGGGAATGATGGTAGTAAGTGAGGGAAATTATGGTGGGTAAGGTATGGTGTCAGGGAGTGATGGTAAGTGAGGATATTATAGTGGGTGAGGTATGGTGTCAGAGAGTGATGGTAGTAAGTGAGGGATATTAGAGTGGGTGAGGTATGGTGTCAGGGAGAGATGGTAGTAAGTGAGGGATATTATAGTGGGTGAGGTATGGTGTCAGGGAGTGATGGTAAGTGAAGGAAATTATAGTAGGTGAGGTATTGTGTCAGGGAGTGATGGTAGTAAGTGAGGATATTTTAGTGGGTGAGGTATGGTGTCAGGGAGTGATGGTAAGAGAGGGAAATTACAGTGGGTGAGGTATGGTGCCAGGGAGCGATGGTAGTAAGTGAGGATATTTTAGTGGGTGAGGTATGGTGTCAGGGAGTGATGGTAAGAGAGGGAAATTACAGTGGGTGAGGTATGGTGCCAGGGAGCGATGGTAAGTGAGGGAAATTATAGTGGGTGAGGTATGGTGCCAGGGAGTGATGGTAAGTGAGGGAAATTACAGTGGGTGAGATATGGTGCCAGGGAGTGATGGTAAGAGAGGGAAATTATACTGGGTGAGGTATGGTGCCAGGGAGTGATGGTAAGTGAGGGAAATTATAGTGGGCGAGTTATGGTGTCAGGGAGTGATGGTAGTAAGTGAGGAATATTATAGTGGGTGAGGTATGGTGTCAGGGAGTGATGGTAGTAAGTGAGGGAAAATATAGTGGGTGAGGTATGGTGTCAGGGAGTGATGGTAAGTGAGGGAAATTATAGTGGGTGAGGTATGGTGTCAGGGAGTGATGGTAGTAAGGGAAGGAAATTATAGTGGGTGAGGTATGGTGTCAGGCAGTGATGGTAGTAAGTGAGGAGTATTATAGTGGGTGAGGTATGGTGTCAGGGATTGATGGTAAGTGACGGATATTATAGTGGGTGAGGTATGGTGTCAGGGAGTTATGGTAGTAAGTGAGGGAAATTATAGTGGGTGAGGTATGGTGTCAGGGAGTGATGGTAAGTGAGGGATATTATAGTGGGTGAGGTATGGTGTCAGGGAGTGATGGTAGTAAGTGAGGGATATTATAGTGGGTGAGGTATGGTGCCAGGGAGTGATGGTAAGTGAGGGAAATTATAGTGGGTGAGGTATGGTGTCAGGGAGTGATGTTAGCAAGTGAGGGAAATTACAGTGGGTGAGGTATTGTGTCACGGATTGATGGTAGTAAGTAAGGGAAAATATAGAGGGTGAGATATGGTGCCAGGGAGTGATGGTAAGAGAGGGAAATTATACTGGGTGAGGTATGGTGTCAGGGAGTGATGGTAAGTGAGGAGTATTATAGTGGGTGAGGTATGGTGTCATGGAGTGATGGTAAGTGAGGGAAATTATAGTGGGTGAGGTATGGTGTCAGGGAGTGATGGTAGTAAGTAAGGGAAATTATAGTGGGTGAGATATGGTGCCAGGGAGCGATGGTAAGTGAGGGAAATTATAGTGGGTGAGGTATGGTGTCAGGGAGTGATGGTAAGTGAGGGAAATTATAGTGGGTGAGGTATGGTGTCAGGGAGTGATGGTAGTAAGGGAAGGAAATTATAGTGGGTGAGGTATGGTGTCAGGCAGTGATGGTAGTAAGTGAGGAGTATTATAGTGGGTGAGGTATGGTGTCAGGGATTGATGGTAAGTGACGGATATTATAGTGGGTGAGAAATGGTGTCAGGGAGTGATGGTAGTAAATTAGGGAAATTATAGTGGGTGAGGTATGGTGTCAGGCAGTGATGGTAGTAAGTGAGGGAAATTATAGTGGGTGAGGTATGGTGTCAGGGATTGATGGTAAGTGACGGATATTATAGTGGGAGAGGTATGGTGTCAGGGAGTGATGGTAGTGAGGGAAATTATAGTGGGTGAGGTATGGTGTCAGGGAGTGATGGTAAGTGAAGGAAATTATAGAGGGTGAGGTATGGTGTCAGGGAGTGATGGTAAGTGAAGGAAATTATAGTGGGTGAGGTATGGTGTCAAGGAGTGATGGTAGTAAGTGAGGGATATTATAGTGGGTGAGGTATGGTGTCAGGGAGTGATGGTAGTAAGTGAGGATATTACAGTGGGTGAGGTATGGTGTCAGGGAGTTATGGTAGTAAGTGAGGAGTATTATAGTGGGTGAGGTATGGTGTCAGGGAGTGATGATAAGTGAGAGAATTTATAGTGGGTGAGGTATAGTGTCAGGGAGTGATGGTAGTAAGTGAGGAGTATTATAGTGGGTTAGGTATGGTGTCAGGTAGTGATGGTAAGTGAGGGAAATTATAGTGGGTGAGGTATGGTGTCAGGGACTGATGGTAGTAAGTGAGGGAAATTATAGTGGGTGAGGTATGGTGTCAGGGAGTGATGGTAGTAAGTGAGGAGTATTATAGTGGGTGAGGTATGGTGCCAGGGAGTGATGGTAAGTGAGGGAAATTATAGTGGGCGAGTTATGGTGTCAGGGAGTGATGGAAGTAAGTGAGGAGTATTATAGTGGGTGAGGTATGGTGTCAGGGAGTGATGGTAAGTGAGGGAATTTATAGTGGGTGAGGTATGGTGTCAGGGAGTTATGGTAGTAAGTGAGGATACTTTAGTGGGTGAGGCATGGTGTCAGGGAGTGATGGTAGTAAGTGAGGGATATTATAGTGGGTGAGGTATGGTGTCAGGGAGTGATGGTAAGTGAAGGAAATTATAGTGGGTGAGGTATGGTGTCAGGGAGTGATGGTAGTAAGTGAGGGATATTATAGTGGGTGAGGTATGGTGTCAGGGAGTGATGGTAAGTGAGGATATTTTAGTGGGTGAGGCATGGTGTCAGGGAGTGATGGTAGTAAGTGAGGGATATTATAGTGGGTGAGGTATGGTGTCAGGGAGTGATGGTAAGTGAAGGAAATTATAGTGGGTGAGGTATTGTGTCAGGGAGTGATGGTAAGTGAAAGAAATTACAGTGGGTGAGGTATGGTGTCAGGGAGTGATGGTAGTAAGTGAGGAGTATTATAGTGGGTGAGGTATGGTGTCAGGGAGTGATGAATCAGTGAGAGAAATTATAGTGGGTGAGGTATGGTGTCAGGGAGTGATGGTAGTAAGTGAGGATATTATAGTGGGTGAGGTATGGTGTCAGGGAGTGATGGTAAGTGAGGGAAATTATAGTGGGTGAGGTATGGTGTCAGGGAGTGACGGTAGTAAGTGAGGGAAATTATAGTGGGTGAGGTATGGTGTCAGGGAGTGATGGTAGTAAGTGAGGAGTATTATAGTGGGTGAGGTATGGTGTCAGGTAGTGATGGTAAGTGAGGGAAATTATAGTGGGTGAGGTATGGTGTCAGGGAGTGATGGTAGTAAGTGAGGGAAATTATAGTGGGTGAGGTATGGTGTCATGGAGTGATGGTAGTAAGTGAGGAGTATTATAGTGGGTGAGGTATGGTGTCAGGGAGTGATGATAAGTGAGAGAAATTATAGTGGGTGAGGTATGGTGTCAGGGAGTGATGGTAGTAAGTGAGGATATTATAGTGGGTGAGGTATGGTGTCAGGGAGTGATGGTAAGTGAGGGAAATTATAGTGGGTGAGGTATGGTGTCAGGGAGTGATGGTAGTAAGTGAGGGAAATTATAGTGGGTGAGGTATGGTGTCAGGGAGTGATGGTAGTAAGTGAGGAGTATTATAGTGGGTGAGGTATGGTGTCAGGTAGTGATGGTAAGTGAGGGAAATTATAGTGGGTGAGGTATGGTGTCAGGGAGTGATGGTAGTAAGTGAGGGAAATTATAGTGGGTGAGGTATGGTGTCAGGGAGTGATGGTAGTAAGTGAGGAGTATTATAGTGGGTGAGGTATGGTGCCAGGGAGTGATGGTAAGTGAGGGAAATTATAGTGGGCGAGTTATGGTGTCAGGGAGTGATGGTAGTAAGTGAGGAGTATTATAGTGGGTGAGGTATGGTGTCAGGGAGTGATGGTAAGTGAGGGAAATTATAGTGGGTGAGGTATGGTGTCAGGGAGTGATGGCAAGTGAGGGAAATTATAGTGGGTGAGGTATGGTGCCAGGGATTGATGGTGAGGGAAATTATAGTGGGTGAGGTATGGTGTCAGGGATTGATGGTAGTAATGAGGGAAATTATAGTGGGTGAGGTATGGTGTCAGGGAGTGATGGTAAGTGAGGGAAATTATAGTGGGTGAGGTATGGTGTCAGGGAGTGATGGTAGTAAGTGAGGGAAATTATAGTGGGTGAGGTATGGTGTCAGGGAATGATGGTAGTAAGTGAGGGAAATTATAGTGGGTAAGGTATGGTGCCAGGGAGTGATGGTAAGTGAGGGAAATTACAGTGGGTGAGGTATGGTGCCAGGGAGCGATGGTAAGTGAGGGAAATTATAGTGGGTGAGGTATGGTGCCAGGGAGTGATGGTAAGTGAGGGAAATTATAGTGGGTGAGGTATGGTGTCAGGGAGTGATGTTAGCAAGTGAGGGAAATTACAGTGGGTGAGGTATTGTGTCACGGATTGATGGTAGTAAGTAAGGGAAAATATAGAGGGTGAGGTATGGTGTCAGGGAGTGATGGTAAGTGACGGATATTATAGTGGGTGAGAAATGGTGTCAGGGAGTGATGGTAGTAAGTGAGAGAAATTATAGTGGGTGAGGTATGGTGTCAGGCAGTGATGGTAGTAAGTGAGGAGTATTATAGTGGGTGAGGTATGGTGTCAGGGAGTGATGGTAAGTGACGGATATTATAGTGGGTGAGGAATGGTGCCAGGGAGTGATGATAGTAAGTGAGGGAAATTATAGTGGATGAGGTATGATGTCAGGGAGTGATGGTAGTGAGGGGTATTACAGTGGGAGAGGTATGGTGTCAGGGAGGGATGGTAGTGAGGGAAATTATAGTGGGTGAAGTATGGTGTCAGGGAGTGATGGTAAGTAAGGGAAATTATAGTGGGTGAGGTATGGTGTCAGGGAGTGATGGTAAGTGAGAGGTATTACAGTGGGAGAGGTATGGTGTCAGGGAGTGATTTTAAGTGACGGATATTATAGTGGGTGAGGAATGGTGTCTGGGAGTGATGGTAGTAAGTGAGGGAAATTATAGTGGGTGAGAAATGGTGTCAGGGAGTGATGGTAGTAAGTGAGGGAAATTATAGTGGGTGAGGTATGGTGTCAGAGAGTGATGGTAAGTGAGGGAAATTATAGTGGGTGAGGTATGGTGTCAGGGAGTGATGGTGAGGGAAATTATAGTGGGTGAGGTATGGTGTCAGGGAGTGATGGTAGTAAGTGAGGGAAATTATAGTGGGTGAGGTATGGTGTCAGGGAGTGATGGTAAGTGAGGATATTATAGTTGGTAAGGTATGGTGTCAGGGAGTGATGGTAGTAAGTGAGGGAAAATATAGTGGGTGAGGTATGGTGTCAGGGATTGATGGTAAGTGAGGGAAATTATAGTGGGTGAGGTATGCTGTCAGGGAGTGATGGTAGTAAGTGAGGATATTATAGTGGGTGAGGTATGGTGTCAGGGAGTGATGGTAGTAAGTGAGGGAAATTATAGTGGGTGAGGTATGGTGTCAGGGAGTGATGGTAAATGAGAATATTATAGTGGGTGAGGTATGGTGTCAGGGAGTGACGGTAGTAAGTGAGGAGTATTATAGTGGGTGAGGTATGGTGTCAGGGAGTGATGATAAGTGAGAGAAATTATAGTGGGTGAGGTATAGTGTCAGGGAGTGATGGTAGTAAGTGAGGAGTATTATAGTGGGTTAGGTATGGTGTCAGGTAGTGATGGTAAGTGAGGGAAATTATAGTGGGTGAGGTATGGTGTCAGGGAGTGATGGTAGTAAGTGAGGGAAATTATAGTGGGTGAGGTATGGTGTCAGGGAGTGATGGTAGTAAGTGAGGAGTATTATAGTGGGTGAGGTATGGTGCCAGGGAGTGATGGTAAGTGAGGGAAATTATAGTGGGCGAGTTATGGTGTCAGGGAGTGATGGTAGTAAGTGAGGAGTATTATAGTGGGTGAGGTATGGTGTCAGGGAGTGATGGTAAGTGAGGGAATTTATAGTGGGTGAGGTATGGTGTCAGGGAGTTATGGTAGTAAGTGAGGATACTTTAGTGGGTGAGGCATGGTGTCAGGGAGTGATGGTAGTAAGTGAGGGATATTATAGTGGGTGAGGTATGGTGTCAGGGAGTGATGGTAAGTGAAGGAAATTATAGTGGGTGAGGTATGGTGTCAGGGAGTGATGGTAGTAAGTGAGGGATATTATAGTGGGTGAGGTATGGTGTCAGGGAGTGATGGTAAGTGAGGATATTTTAGTGGGTGAGGCATGGTGTCAGGGAGTGATGGTAGTAAGTGAGGGATATTATAGTGGGTGAGGTATGGTGTCAGGGAGTGATGGTAGTAAGTGAGGGAAATTATAGTGGGCGAGTTATGGTGTCAGGGAGTGATGGTAGTAAGTGAGGAGTATTATAGTGGGTGAGGTATGGTGTCAGGGAGTGATGGTAAGTGAGGGAATTTATAGTGGGTGAGGTATGGTGTCAGGGAGTTATGGTAGTAAGTGAGGATACTTTAGTGGGTGAGGCATGGTGTCAGGGAGTGATGGTAGTAAGTGAGGGATATTATAGTGGGTGAGGTATGGTGTCAGGGAGTGATGGTAAGTGAAGGAAATTATAGTGGGTGAGGTATGGTGTCAGGGAGTGATGGTAGTAAGTGAGGGATATTATAGTGGGTGAGGTATGGTGTCAGGGAGTGATGGTAAGTGAGGATATTTTAGTGGGTGAGGCATGGTGTCAGGGAGTGATGGTAGTAAGTGAGGGATATTATAGTGGGTGAGGTATGGTGTCAGGGAGTGATGGTAGTAAGTGAGGGAAATTATAGTGGGTGAGGTATGGTGTCAGGGAGTGATGGTAGTAAGTGAGGATATTATAGTGGGTGAGGTATGGTGTCAGGGAGTGATGGTAAGTGAGGGAAATTATAGTGGGTGAGGTATGGTGTCAGGGAGTGATGGTAGTAAGTGAGGGAAATTATAGTGGGTGAGGTATGGTGTCAGGGAGTGATGGTAGTAAGTGAGGAGTATTATAGTGGGTGAGGTATGGTGTCAGGTAGTGATGGTAAGTGAGGGAAATTATAGTGGGTGAGGTATGGTGTCAGGGAGTGATGGTAGTAAGTGAGGGAAATTATAGTGGGTGAGGTATGGTGTCACGGATTGATGGTAGTAAGTAAGGGAAAATATAGAGGGTGAGGTATGGTGTCAGGGAGTGATGGTAAGTGACGGATATTATAGTGGGTGAGAAATGGTGTCAGGGAGTGATGGTAGTAAGTGAGAGAAATTATAGTGGGTGAGGTATGGTGTCAGGCAGTGATGGTAGTAAGTGAGGAGTATTATAGTGGGTGAGGTATGGTGTCAGGGAGTGATGGTAAGTGACGGATATTATAGTGGGTGAGGAATGGTGCCAGGGAGTGATGATAGTAAGTGAGGGAAATTATAGTGGATGAGGTATGATGTCAGGGAGTGATGGTAGTGAGGGGTATTACAGTGGGAGAGGTATGGTGTCAGGGAGGGATGGTAGTGAGGGAAATTATAGTGGGTGAAGTATGGTGTCAGGGAGTGATGGTAAGTAAGGGAAATTATAGTGGGTGAGGTATGGTGTCAGGGAGTGATGGTAAGTGAGGGGTATTACAGTGGGAGAGGTATGGTGTCAGGGAGTGATTTTAAGTGACGGATATTATAGTGGGTGAGGAATGGTGTCTGGGAGTGATGGTAGTAAGTGAGGGAAATTATAGTGGGTGAGAAATGGTGTCAGGGAGTGATGGTAGTAAGTGAGGGAAATTATAGTGGGTGAGGTATGGTGTCAGAGAGTGATGGTAAGTGAGGGAAATTATAGTGGGTGAGGTATGGTGTCAGGGAGTGATGGTGAGGGAAATTATAGTGGGTGAGGTATGGTGTCAGGGAGTGATGGTAGTAAGTGAGGGAAATTATAGTGGGTGAGGTATGGTGTCAGGGAGTGATGGTAAGTGAGGATATTATAGTTGGTAAGGTATGGTGTCAGGGAGTGATGGTAGTAAGTGAGGGAAAATATAGTGGGTGAGGTATGGTGTCAGGGATTGATGGTAAGTGAGGGAAATTATAGTGGGTGAGGTATGCTGTCAGGGAGTGATGGTAGTAAGTGAGGATATTATAGTGGGTGAGGTATGGTGTCAGGGAGTGATGGTAGTAAGTGAGGGAAATTATAGTGGGTGAGGTATGGTGTCAGGGAGTGATGGTAAATGAGAATATTATAGTGGGTGAGGTATGGTGTCAGGGAGTGACGGTAGTAAGTGAGGAGTATTATAGTGGGTGAGGTATGGTGTCAGGGAGTGATGATAAGTGAGAGAAATTATAGTGGGTGAGGTATAGTGTCAGGGAGTGATGGTAGTAAGTGAGGAGTATTATAGTGGGTTAGGTATGGTGTCAGGTAGTGATGGTAAGTGAGGGAAATTATAGTGGGTGAGGTATGGTGTCAGGGAGTGATGGTAGTAAGTGAGGGAAATTATAGTGGGTGAGGTATGGTGTCAGGGAGTGATGGTAGTAAGTGAGGAGTATTATAGTGGGTGAGGTATGGTGCCAGGGAGTGATGGTAAGTGAGGGAAATTATAGTGGGCGAGTTATGGTGTCAGGGAGTGATGGTAGTAAGTGAGGAGTATTATAGTGGGTGAGGTATGGTGTCAGGGAGTGATGGTAAGTGAGGGAATTTATAGTGGGTGAGGTATGGTGTCAGGGAGTTATGGTAGTAAGTGAGGATACTTTAGTGGGTGAGGCATGGTGTCAGGGAGTGATGGTAGTAAGTGAGGGATATTATAGTGGGTGAGGTATGGTGTCAGGGAGTGATGGTAAGTGAAGGAAATTATAGTGGGTGAGGTATGGTGTCAGGGAGTGATGGTAGTAAGTGAGGGATATTATAGTGGGTGAGGTATGGTGTCAGGGAGTGATGGTAAGTGAGGATATTTTAGTGGGTGAGGCATGGTGTCAGGGAGTGATGGTAGTAAGTGAGGGATATTATAGTGGGTGAGGTATGGTGTCAGGGAGTGATGGTAAGTGAGGGAAATTATAGTGGGCGAGTTATGGTGTCAGGGAGTGATGGTAGTAAGTGAGGAGTATTATAGTGGGTGAGGTATGGTGTCAGGGAGTGATGGTAGTCAGTGAGGGAAATTATAGTGGGTGAGCTATGGTGTCAGGGAGTGATGGTAGTAAGTGAGGAGTATTATAGTGGGTGAGGTATGGTGTCAGGGAGTGAAGGTAAGTGAGGGAAATTATAGTGGGTGAGGTATGGTGTCAGGGAGTGATGGTAGTAAGTGAGGGAAAATATAATGGGTGAGGTATGGTGTCAGGGAGTGATGGTAAATGAGAATATTATAGTGGGTGAGGTATGGTGTCAGGGAGTGATGGTAAGTGAGGGAAATTATAGTGGGTGAGGTATGGTGTCAGGGAGTGATGGTAAGTGAGGGAAATTATAGTGGGTGAGGTATGGTGTCAGGGAGTGATGGTAGGGGAGGGAAAGTATAGTGGGTGAGGTATGGTGTCAGGGAGTGATGGTAAGTGAAGGAAATTATAGTGGGTGAGGTATGGTGTCAGGGAGTGATGGTAGTAAGTGAGGGATATTATAGTGGGTGAGGTATGGTGTCAGGGAGTGATGGTAGTAAGTGAGGATATTACAGTGGGTGAGGTATGGTGTCAGGGTGTGATTGTAAGTGAGGGAAATTATAGTGGGTGAGGTATGGTGTCAGGGAGTGATGGTAGTCAGTGAGGGAAATTATAGTGGGTGAGCTATGGTGTCAGGGAGTGATGGTAGTAAGTGAGGAGTATTATAGTGGGTGAGGTATGGTGTCAGGGAGTGAAGGTAAGTGAGGGAAATTATAGTGGGTGAGGTATGGTGTCAGGGAGTGATGGTAGTAAGTGAGGGAAATTATAGTGGGTGAGGTATGGTGTCAGGGAGTGATGGTAAATGAGAATATTATAGTGGGTGAGGTATGGTGTCAGGGAGTGATGGTAAGTGAGGGAAATTATAGTGGGTGAGGTATGGTGTCAGGGAGTGATGGTAAGTGAGGGAAATTATAGTGGGTGAGGTATGGTGTCAGGGAGTGATGGTAGGGGAGGGAAAGTATAGTGGGTGAGGTATGGTGTCAGGGAGTGATGGTAAGTGAGGGAAAGTCTAGTGGGTGAGGTATGGTGTCAGGGAGTGATGGTAGTATGTGAGGGAAATTATAGTGGGTGAGGTATGGTGTCAGGGAGTGATGGTAAATGAGAATATTATAGTGGGTGAGGTATGGTGTCAGGGAGTGACGGTAGTAAGTGAGGATTATTATAGTGGGTGAGGTATGGTGTCAGGGATTGATGGTAAGTGAAGGAAATTATAGTGGGTGAGGTATGGTGTCAGGGAGTTATGGTAGTAAGTGAGGATATTTTAATGGGTGAGGCATGGTGTCAGGGAGTGATGGTAGTAAGTGAGGGATATTATAGTGGGTGAGGTATGGTGTCAGGGAGTGATGGTAGTAAGTGAGGGATATTACAGTGGGTGAGGTATGGTGTCAGGGAGTGATGGTAAGTGAAGGAAATTATAGTGGGTGAGGTATTGTGTCAGGGATTGATGGTAAGTGAAAGAAATTACAGTGGGTGAGGTATGGTGTCAGGGAGTGATGGTAGTAAGTGAGGAGTATTATAGTGGGTGAGGTATGGTGTCAGGGAGTGATGAATCAGTGAGAGAAATTATAGTGGGTGAGGTATGGTGTCAGGGAGTGATGGTAGTAAGTGAGGATATTATAGTGGGTGAGGTATGGTGTCAGGGAGTGATGGTAAGTGAGGGAAATTATAGTGGGTGAGGTATGGTGTCAGGGAGTGATGGTAGTAAGTGAGGGAAATTATAGTGGGTGAGGTATGGTGTCAGGGAGTGATGGTAGTAAGTGAGGAGTATTATAGTGGGTGAGGTATGGTGTCAGGTAGTGATGGTAAGTGAGGGAAATTATAGTGGGTGAGGTATGGTGTCAGGGAGTGATGGTAGTAAGTGAGGGAAATTATAGTGGGTGAGGTATGGTGTCAGGGAGTGATGGTAAATGAGAATATTATAGTGGGTGAGGTATGGTGTCAGGGAGTGATGGTAAGTGAGGGAAATTATAGTGGGTGAGGTATGGTGTCAGGGAGTGATGGTAAGTGAGGGAAATTATAGTGGGTGAGGTATGGTGTCAGGGAGTGATGGTAGGGGAGGGAAAGTATAGTGGGTGAGGTATGGTGTCAGGGAGTGATGGTAAGTGAGGGAAAGTCTAGTGGGTGAGGTATGGTGTCAGGGAGTGATGGTAGTATGTGAGGGAAATTATAGTGGGTGAGGTATGGTGTCAGGGAGTGATGGTAAATGAGAATATTATAGTGGGTGAGGTATGGTGTCAGGGAGTGACGGTAGTAAGTGAGGATTATTATAGTGGGTGAGGTATGGTGTCAGGGATTGATGGTAAGTGAAGGAAATTATAGTGGGTGAGGTATGGTGTCAGGGAGTTATGGTAGTAAGTGAGGATATTTTAATGGGTGAGGCATGGTGTCAGGGAGTGATGGTAGTAAGTGAGGGATATTATAGTGGGTGAGGTATGGTGTCAGGGAGTGATGGTAGTAAGTGAGGGATATTATAGTGGGTGAGGTATGGTGTCAGGGAGTGATGGTAAGTGAAGGAAATTATAGTGGGTGAGGTATGGTGTCAGGGAGTGATGGTAGTAAGTGAGGAGTATTATAGTGGGTGAGGTATGGTGTCAGGTAGTGATGGTAAGTGAGGGAAATTATAGTGGGTGAGGTATGGTGTCAGGGAGTGATGGTAGTAAGTGAGGGAAATTATAGTGGGTGAGGTATGGTGTCAGGGAATGATGGTAGTAAGTGAGGAGTATTATAGTGGGTGAGGTATGGTGCCAGGGAGTGATGGTAAGTGAGGGAAATTATAGTGGGCGAGTTATGGTGTCAGGGAGTGATGGTAGTAAGTGAGGAGTATTATAGTGGGTGAGGTATGGTGTCAGGGAGTGATGGTAAGTGAGGGAAATTATAGTGGGTGAGGTATGGTGTCAGGGAGTGATGGCAAGTGAGGGAAATTATAGTGGGTGAGGTATGGTGCCAGGGATTGATGGTGAGGGAAATTATAGTGGGTGAGGTATGGTGTCAGGGATTGATGGTAGTAATGAGGGAAATTATAGTGGGTGAGGTATGGTGTCAGGGAGTGATGGTAAGTGAGGGAAATTACAGTGGGTGAGGTATGGTGCCAGGGAGCGATGGTAAGTGAGGGAAATTATAGTGGGTGAGGAATGGTGCCAGGGAGTGATGGTAAGTGAGGGAAATTATAGTGGGTGAGGTATGGTGCCAGGGAGTGATGGTAAGTGAGGGAAATTATAGTGGGTGAGGTATGGTGTCAGGGAGTGATGTTAGCAAGTGAGGGAAATTACAGTGGGTGAGGTATTGTGTCACGGATTGATGGTAGTAAGTAAGGGAAAATATAGAGGGTGAGATATGGTGCCAGGGAGTGATGGTAAGAGAGGGAAATTATACTGGGTGAGGTATGGTGTCAGGGAGTGATGGTAAGTAAGGGAAATTATAGTGGGTGAGATATGGTGCCAGGGAGCGATGGTAAGTGAGGGAAATTATAGTGGGTGAGGTATGGTGTCAGGGAGTGATGGTAGTAAGGGAAGGAAATTATAGTGGGTGAGGTATGGTGTCAGGCAGTGATGGTAGTAAGTGAGGATTATTATAGTGGGTGAGGTATGGTGTCAGGGAGTGATGGCAAGTGAAAGAAATTATAGTGGGTGAGGTATGGTGTCAGGGATTGATGGTAAGTGACGGATATTATAGTGGGTGAGAAATGGTGTCAGGGAGTGATGGTAGTAAGTTAGGGAAATTATAGTGGGTGAGGTATGGTGTCAGGCAGTGATAGTAGTAAGTGAGGGAAATTATAGTGGGTGAGGTATGGTGTCAGGGATTGATGGTAAGTGACGGATATTATAGTGGGTGAGGAATGGTGCCAGGGAGTGATGATAGTAAGTGAGGGAAATTATAGTGGATGAGGTATGATGTCAGGGAGTGATGGAAGTGAGGGGTATTACAGTGGGAGAGGTATGGTGTCAGGGAGTGATGGTAGTGAGGGAAATTATAGTGGGTGAGGTATGGTGTCAGGGAGTGATGGTAAGTAAGGGAAATTATAGTGGGTGAGGTATGGTGTCAGGGAGTGATGGTAAGTGAAGGAAATTATAGAGGGTGAGGTATGGTGTCAGGGAGTGATGGTAAGTGAAGGAAATTATAGTGGGTGAGGTATGGTGTCAGGGAGTTATGGTAGTAAGTGAGGATATTTTAGTGGGTGAGGTATGGTGTCAGGGAGTGATGGTAAGTGAAGGAAATTATAGTGGGTGAGGTATGGTGTCAGGGAGTGATGGTAGTAAGTGAGGGATATTATAGTGGGTGAGGTATGGTGTCAGGGAGTGATGGTAGTAAGTGAGGATATTACAGTGGGTGAGGTATGGTGTCAGGGAGTTATGGTAGTAAGTGAGGATATTATAGTGGGTGAGGTATGGTGTCAGGGAGTGATGGTAGTAAGTGAGGGAAATTATAGTGGGTGAGGTATGGTGTCAGGGAGTGATGGTAGTAAGTGAGGGAAATTATAGTGGGTGAGGTATGGTGTCAGGGAGTGTTGGTAGTAAGTGAGGGAAATTATAGAGGGTGAGGTATGGTGTCAGGGAGAGATGGTAAGTGAGGATATTATAGTGGGTGAGGTGTGGTGTCAGGGAGTGATGGTAGTGAGGGATTATATAGTGGGTGAGGTATGTTGTCAGGGAGTGATGGTAAATGAGGGAAATTATAGTGGGTGAGATATGGTGTCAGGGAGAGATGGTAAGTGAGGATATTATAGTGGGTGAGGTGTGGTGTAAGGGAGTGATGGTAGTGAGGGATTATATAGTGGGTGAGGTATGTTGTCAGGGAGTGATGGTAAGTGAGGGAAATTATAGAGGGTGAGGTATGGTGTCAGGGAGAGATGGTAAGTGAGGATATTATAGTGGGTGAGGTGTGGTGTCAGGGAGTGATGGTAGTGAGGGATTATATAGTGGGTGAGGTATGTTGTCAGGGAGTGATGGTAAGTGAGGGAAATTATAGAGGGTGAGGTATGGTGTCAGGGAGAGATGGTGAGGATATTATAGTGGGTGAGGTGTGGTGTCAGGGAGTGATGGTAGTGAGGGATTATATAGTGGGTGAGGTATGTTGTCAGGGAGTGATGGTAAGTGAGGGAAATTATAGTGGGTGAGATATGGTGTCAGGGAGTGATGGTAAGTGAGGATATTATAGTGGGTGAGGTATGGTGTAAGGGAGTGATGGTAGTAAGTGAGGGAAATTATAGTGGGTGAGGTATAGTGTCAGGGAGTGATGGTAGTAAGTGAGGGAAATTATAGTGGGTGAGATATGGTGTCAGGGAGTGATGGTAGTAAGTGAGGGGTATTATAGTGGGTGAGGTATGGTGTCAGGGAGTGATGGTAGTAAGTGAGGGGTATTATAGTGGGTGAGGTATGGTGTAAGGGAGTGATGGTAGTAAGTGAGGGAAATTATAGTGGGTGAGGTATAGTGTCAGGGAGTGATGGTAGTAAGTGAGGGAAATTATAGTGGGTGAGATATGGTGTCAGGGAGTGATGGTAGTAAGTGAGGGGTATTATAGTGGGTGAGGTATGGTGTCAGGGAGTGATGGTAGTAAGTGAGGGGTATTATAGTGGGTGAGGTATGGTGTAAGGGAGTGATGGTAGTAAGTTAGGGATATTATAGTGGGTGAGGTATGGTGTCAGGGAGTGATGGTAGTAAGTGAGGGATATTACAGTGGGTGAGGTATGGTGTCAGGGAGTGATGGTAAGTGAAGGAAATTATAGTGGGTGAGGTATTGTGTCAGGGAGTGATGGTAAGTGAAAGAAATTACAGTGGGTGAGGTATGGTGTCAGGGAGTGATGGTAGTAAGTGAGGAGTATTATAGTGGGTGAGGTATGGTGTCAGGGAGTGATGAATCAGTGAGAGAAATTATAGTGGGTGAGGTATGGTGTCAGGGAGTGATGGTAGTAAGTGAGGATATTATAGTGGGTGAGGTATGGTGTCAGGGAGTGATGGTAAGTGAGGGAAATTATAGTGGGTGAGGTATGGTGTCAGGGAGTGATGGTAGTAAGTGAGGGAAATTATAGTGGGTGAGGTATGGTGTCAGGGAGTGATGGTAGTAAGTGAGGATATTATAGTGGGTGAGGTATGGTGTCAGGGAGTGATGGTAAGTGAGGGAAATTATAGTGGGTGAGGTATGGTGTCAGGGAGTGATGGTAGTAAGTGAGGGAAATTATAGTGGGTGAGGTATGGTGTCAGGGAGTGATGGTAGTAAGTGAGGAGTATTATAGTGGGTGAGGTATGGTGTCAGGTAGTGATGGTAAGTGAGGGAAATTATAGTGGGTGAGGTATGGTGTCAGGGAGTGATGGTAGTAAGTGAGGGAAATTATAGTGGGTGAGGTATGGTGTCAGGGAGTGATGGTAGTAAGTGAGGAGTATTATAGTGGGTGAGGTATGGTGCCAGGGAGTGATGGTAAGTGAGGGAAATTATAGTGGGCGAGTTATGGTGTCAGGGAGTGATGGTAGTAAGTGAGGAGTATTATAGTGGGTGAGGTATGGTGTCAGGGAGTGATGGTAAGTGAGGGAAATTATAGTGGGTGAGGTATGGTGTCAGGGAGTGATGGCAAGTGAGGGAAATTATAGTGGGTGAGGTATGGTGCCAGGGATTGATGGTGAGGGAAATTATAGTGGGTGAGGTATGGTGTCAGGGATTGATGGTAGTAATGAGGGAAATTATAGTGGGTGAGGTATGGTGTCAGGGAGTGATGGTAAGTGAGGGAAATTACAGTGGGTGAGGTATGGTGCCAGGGAGCGATGGTAAGTGAGGGAAATTATAGTGGGTGAGGAATGGTGCCAGGGAGTGATGGTAAGTGAGGGAAATTATAGTGGGTGAGGTATGGTGCCAGGGAGTGATGGTAAGTGAGGGAAATTATAGTGGGTGAGGTATGGTGTCAGGGAGTGATGTTAGCAAGTGAGGGAAATTACAGTGGGTGAGGTATTGTGTCACGGATTGATGGTAGTAAGTAAGGGAAAATATAGAGGGTGAGATATGGTGCCAGGGAGTGATGGTAAGAGAGGGAAATTATACTGGGTGAGGTATGGTGTCAGGGAGTGATGGTAAGTAAGGGAAATTATAGTGGGTGAGATATGGTGCCAGGGAGCGATGGTAAGTGAGGGAAATTATAGTGGGTGAGGTATGGTGTCAGGGAGTGATGGTAGTAAGGGAAGGAAATTATAGTGGGTGAGGTATGGTGTCAGGCAGTGATGGTAGTAAGTGAGGATTATTATAGTGGGTGAGGTATGGTGTCAGGGAGTGATGGCAAGTGAAAGAAATTATAGTGGGTGAGGTATGGTGTCAGGGATTGATGGTAAGTGACGGATATTATAGTGGGTGAGAAATGGTGTCAGGGAGTGATGGTAGTAAGTTAGGGAAATTATAGTGGGTGAGGTATGGTGTCAGGCAGTGATAGTAGTAAGTGAGGGAAATTATAGTGGGTGAGGTATGGTGTCAGGGATTGATGGTAAGTGACGGATATTATAGTGGGTGAGGAATGGTGCCAGGGAGTGATGATAGTAAGTGAGGGAAATTATAGTGGATGAGGTATGATGTCAGGGAGTGATGGAAGTGAGGGGTATTACAGTGGGAGAGGTATGGTGTCAGGGAGTGATGGTAGTGAGGGAAATTATAGTGGGTGAGGTATGGTGTCAGGGAGTGATGGTAAGTAAGGGAAATTATAGTGGGTGAGGTATGGTGTCAGGGAGTGATGGTAAGTGAAGGAAATTATAGAGGGTGAGGTATGGTGTCAGGGAGTGATGGTAAGTGAAGGAAATTATAGTGGGTGAGGTATGGTGTCAGGGAGTTATGGTAGTAAGTGAGGATATTTTAGTGGGTGAGGTATGGTGTCAGGGAGTGATGGTAAGTGAAGGAAATTATAGTGGGTGAGGTATGGTGTCAGGGAGTGATGGTAGTAAGTGAGGGATATTATAGTGGGTGAGGTATGGTGTCAGGGAGTGATGGTAGTAAGTGAGGATATTACAGTGGGTGAGGTATGGTGTCAGGGAGTTATGGTAGTAAGTGAGGATATTATAGTGGGTGAGGTATGGTGTCAGGGAGTGATGGTAGTAAGTGAGGGAAATTATAGTGGGTGAGGTATGGTGTCAGGGAGTGATGGTAGTAAGTGAGGGAAATTATAGTGGGTGAGGTATGGTGTCAGGGAGTGTTGGTAGTAAGTGAGGGAAATTATAGAGGGTGAGGTATGGTGTCAGGGAGAGATGGTAAGTGAGGATATTATAGTGGGTGAGGTGTGGTGTCAGGGAGTGATGGTAGTGAGGGATTATATAGTGGGTGAGGTATGTTGTCAGGGAGTGATGGTAAATGAGGGAAATTATAGTGGGTGAGATATGGTGTCAGGGAGAGATGGTAAGTGAGGATATTATAGTGGGTGAGGTGTGGTGTAAGGGAGTGATGGTAGTGAGGGATTATATAGTGGGTGAGGTATGTTGTCAGGGAGTGATGGTAAGTGAGGGAAATTATAGAGGGTGAGGTATGGTGTCAGGGAGAGATGGTAAGTGAGGATATTATAGTGGGTGAGGTGTGGTGTCAGGGAGTGATGGTAGTGAGGGATTATATAGTGGGTGAGGTATGTTGTCAGGGAGTGATGGTAAGTGAGGGAAATTATAGAGGGTGAGGTATGGTGTCAGGGAGAGATGGTAAGTGAGGATATTATAGTGGGTGAGGTGTGGTGTCAGGGAGTGATGGTAGTGAGGGATTATATAGTGGGTGAGGTATGTTGTCAGGGAGTGATGGTAAGTGAGGGAAATTATAGTGGGTGAGATATGGTGTCAGGGAGTGATGGTAAGTGAGGATATTATAGTGGGTGAGGTATGGTGTAAGGGAGTGATGGTAGTAAGTGAGGGAAATTATAGTGGGTGAGGTATAGTGTCAGGGAGTGATGGTAGTAAGTGAGGGAAATTATAGTGGGTGAGATATGGTGTCAGGGAGTGATGGTAGTAAGTGAGGGGTATTATAGTGGGTGAGGTATGGTGTCAGGGAGTGATGGTAGTAAGTGAGGGGTATTATAGTGGGTGAGGTATGGTGTAAGGGAGTGATGGTAGTAAGTGAGGGAAATTATAGTGGGTGAGGTATAGTGTCAGGGAGTGATGGTAGTAAGTGAGGGAAATTATAGTGGGTGAGATATGGTGTCAGGGAGTGATGGTAGTAAGTGAGGGGTATTATAGTGGGTGAGGTATGGTGTCAGGGAGTGATGGTAGTAAGTGAGGGGTATTATAGTGGGTGAGGTATGGTGTAAGGGAGTGATGGTAGTAAGTTAGGGAAATTATAGTGGGTGAGATATGGTGTCAGGCAGTGATAGTAGTAAGTGAGGGAAATTATAGTGGGTGAGGTATGGTGTCAGGGATTGATGGTAAGTGACGGATATTATAGTGGGTGAGGAATGGTGCCAGGGAGTGATGATAGTAAGTGAGGGAAATTATAGTGGATGAGGTATGATGTCAGGGAGTGATGGAAGTGAGGGGTATTACAGTGGGAGAGGTATGGTGTCAGGGAGTGATGGTAGTGAGGGAAATTATAGTGGGTGAGGTATGGTGTCAGGGAGTGATGGTAAGTAAGGGAAATTATAGTGGGTGAGGTATGGTGTCAGGGAGTGATGGTAAGTGAAGGAAATTATAGAGGGTGAGGTATGGTGTCAGGGAGTGATGGTAAGTGAAGGAAATTATAGTGGGTGAGGTATGGTGTCAGGGAGTTATGGTAGTAAGTGAGGATATTTTAGTGGGTGAGGTATGGTGTCAGGGAGTGATGGTAAGTGAAGGAAATTATAGTGGGTGAGGTATGGTGTCAGGGAGTGATGGTAGTAAGTGAGGGATATTATAGTGGGTGAGGTATGGTGTCAGGGAGTGATGGTAGTAAGTGAGGATATTATAGTGGGTGAGGTATGGTGTCAGGGAGTGATGGTAAGTGAGGGAAATTATAGTGGGTGAGGTATGGTGTCAGGGAGTGATGGTAGTAAGTGAGGGAAATTATAGTGGGTGAGGTATGGTGTCAGGGAGTGATGGTAGTAAGTGAGGAGTATTATAGTGGGTGAGGTATGGTGTCAGGTAGTGATGGTAGTAAGTGAGGGAAATTATAGTGGGTGAGGTATGGTGTCAGGGAGTGATGGTAGTAAGTGAGGAGTATTATAGTGGGTGAGGTATGGTGTCAGGTAGTGATGGTAAGTGAGGGAAATTATAGTGGGTGAGGTATGGTGTCAGGGAGTGATGGTAGTAAGTGAGGAGTATTATAGTGGGTGAGGTATGGTGCCAGGGAGTGATGGTAAGTGAGGGAAATTATAGTGGGCGAGTTATGGTGTCAGGGAGTGATGGTAGTAAGTGAGGAGTATTATAGTGGGTGAGGTATGGTGTCAGGGAGTGATGGTAAGTGAGGGAAATTATAGTGGGTGAGGTATGGTGTCAGGGAGTGATGGCAAGTGAGGGAAATTATAGTGGGTGAGATATGGTGTCAGGGAGAGATGGTAAGTGAGGATATTATAGTGGGTGAGGTGTGGTGTAAGGGAGTGATGGTAGTGAGGGATTATATAGTGGGTGAGGTATGTTGTCAGGGAGTGATGGTAAGTGAGGGAAATTATAGAGGGTGAGGTATGGTGTCAGGGAGAGATGGTAAGTGAGGATATTATAGTGGGTGAGGTGTGGTGTCAGGGAGTGATGGTAGTGAGGGATTATATAGTGGGTGAGGTATGTTGTCAGGGAGTGATGGTAAGTGAGGGAAATTATAGAGGGTGAGGTATGGTGTCAGGGAGAGATGGTAAGTGAGGATATTATAGTGGGTGAGGTGTGGTGTCAGGGAGTGATGGTAGTGAGGGATTATATAGTGGGTGAGGTATGTTGTCAGGGAGTGATGGTAAGTGAGGGAAATTATAGTGGGTGAGATATGGTGTCAGGGAGTGATGGTAAGTGAGGATATTATAGTGGGTGAGGTATGGTGTAAGGGAGTGATGGTAGTAAGTGAGGGAAATTATAGTGGGTGAGGTATAGTGTCAGGGAGTGATGGTAGTAAGTGAGGGAAATTATAGTGGGTGAGATATGGTGTCAGGGAGTGATGGTAGTAAGTGAGGGGTATTATAGTGGGTGAGGTATGGTGTCAGGGAGTGATGGTAGTAAGTGAGGGGTATTATAGTGGGTGAGGTATGGTGTAAGGGAGTGATGGTAGTAAGTGAGGGAAATTATAGTGGGTGAGGTATAGTGTCAGGGAGTGATGGTAGTAAGTGAGGGAAATTATAGTGGGTGAGATATGGTGTCAGGGAGTGATGGTAGTAAGTGAGGGGTATTATAGTGGGTGAGGTATGGTGTCAGGGAGTGATGGTAGTAAGTGAGGGGTATTATAGTGGGTGAGGTATGGTGTAAGGGAGTGATGGTAGTAAGTTAGGGAAATTATAGTGGGTGAGGTATGGTGTCAGGCAGTGATAGTAGTAAGTGAGGGAAATTATAGTGGGTGAGGTATGGTGTCAGGGATTGATGGTAAGTGACGGATATTATAGTGGGTGAGGAATGGTGCCAGGGAGTGATGATAGTAAGTGAGGGAAATTATAGTGGATGAGGTATGATGTCAGGGAGTGATGGAAGTGAGGGGTATTACAGTGGGAGAGGTATGGTGTCAGGGAGTGATGGTAGTGAGGGAAATTATAGTGGGTGAGGTATGGTGTCAGGGAGTGATGGTAAGTAAGGGAAATTATAGTGGGTGAGGTATGGTGTCAGGGAGTGATGGTAAGTGAAGGAAATTATAGAGGGTGAGGTATGGTGTCAGGAAGTGATGGTAAGTGAAGGAAATTATAGTGGGTGAGGTATGGTGTCAGGGAGTTATGGTAGTAAGTGAGGATATTTTAGTGGGTGAGGTATGGTGTCAGGGAGTGATGGTAAGTGAAGGAAATTATAGTGGGTGAGGTATGGTGTCAGGGAGTGATGGTAGTAAGTGAGGGATATTATAGTGGGTGAGGTATGGTGTCAGGGAGTGATGGTAGTAAGTGAGGATATTATAGTGGGTGAGGTATGGTGTCAGGGAGTGATGGTAAGTGAGGGAAATTATAGTGGGTGAGGTATGGTGTCAGGGAGTGATGGTAGTAAGTGAGGGAAATTATAGTGGGTGAGGTATGGTGTCAGGGAGTGATGGTAGTAAGTGAGGAGTATTATAGTGGGTGAGGTATGGTGTCAGGTAGTGATGGTAGTAAGTGAGGGAAATTATAGTGGGTGAGGTATGGTGTCAGGGAGTGATGGTAGTAAGTGAGGAGTATTATAGTGGGTGAGGTATGGTGTCAGGTAGTGATGGTAAGTGAGGGAAATTATAGTGGGTGAGGTATGGTGTCAGGGAGTGATGGTAGTAAGTGAGGAGTATTATAGTGGGTGAGGTATGGTGCCAGGGAGTGATGGTAAGTGAGGGAAATTATAGTGGGCGAGTTATGGTGTCAGGGAGTGATGGTAGTAAGTGAGGAGTATTATAGTGGGTGAGGTATGGTGTCAGGGAGTGATGGTAAGTGAGGGAAATTATAGTGGGTGAGGTATGGTGTCAGGGAGTGATGGCAAGTGAGGGAAATTATAGTGGGTGAGGTATGGTGCCAGGGATTGATGGTGAGGGAAATTATAGTGGGTGAGGTATGGTGTCAGGGATTGATGGTAGTAATGAGGGAAATTATAGTGGGTGAGGTATGGTGTCAGGGAATGATGGTAGTAAGTGAGGGAAATTATAGTGGGTAAGGTATGGTGTCAGGGAGTGATGGTAAGTGAGGGAAATTACAGTGGGTGAGGTATGGTGCCAGGGAGCGATGGTAAGTGAGGGAAATTATAGTGGGTGAGGAATGGTGCCAGGGAGTGATGGTAAGTGAGGGAAATTATAGTGGGTGAGGTATGGTGCCAGGGAGTGATGGTAAGTGAGGGAAATTATAGTGGGTGAGGTATGGTGTCAGGGAGTGATGTTAGCAAGTGAGGGAAATTACAGTGGGTGAGGTATTGTGTCACGGATTGATGGTAGTAAGTAAGGGAAAATATAGAGGGTGAGATATGGTGCCAGGGAGTGATGGTAAGAGAGGGAAATTATACTGGGTGAGGTATGGTGTCAGGGAGTGATGGTAAGTAAGGGAAATTATAGTGGGTGAGATATGGTGCCAGGGAGCGATGGTAAGTGAGGGAAATTATAGTGGGTGAGGTATGGTGTCAGGGAGTGATGGTAGTAAGGGAAGGAAATTATAGTGGGTGAGGTATGGTGTCAGGCAGTGATGGTAGTAAGTGAGGATTATTATAGTGGGTGAGGTATGGTGTCAGGGAGTGATGGCAAGTGAAAGAAATTATAGTGGGTGAGGTATGGTGTCAGGGATTGATGGTAAGTGACGGATATTATAGTGGGTGAGAAATGGTGTCAGGGAGTGATGGTAGTAAGTTAGGGAAATTATAGTGGGTGAGGTATGGTGTCAGGCAGTGATAGTAGTAAGTGAGGGAAATTATAGTGGGTGAGGTATGGTGTCAGGGATTGATGGTAAGTGACGGATATTATAGTGGGTGAGGAATGGTGCCAGGGAGTGATGATAGTAAGTGAGGGAAATTATAGTGGATGAGGTATGATGTCAGGGAGTGATGGAAGTGAGGGGTATTACAGTGGGAGAGGTATGGTGTCAGGGAGTGATGGTAGTGAGGGAAATTATAGTGGGTGAGGTATGGTGTCAGGGAGTGATGGTAAGTAAGGGAAATTATAGTGGGTGAGGTATGGTGTCAGGGAGTGATGGTAAGTGAAGGAAATTATAGTGGGTGAGGTATGGTGTCAGGGAGTTATGGTAGTAAGTGAGGATATTTTAGTGGGTGAGGTATGGTGTCAGGGAGTGATGGTAAGTGAAGGAAATTATAGTGGGTGAGGTATGGTGTCAGGGAGTGATGGTAGTAAGTGAGGGATATTATAGTGGGTGAGGTATGGTGTCAGGGAGTGATGGTAGTAAGTGAGGATATTACAGTGGGTGAGGTATGGTGTCAGGGAGTTATGGTAGTAAGTGAGGATATTATAGTGGGTGAGGTATGGTGTCAGGGAGTGATGGTAGTAAGTGAGGGAAATTATAGTGGGTGAGGTATGGTGTCAGGGAGTGATGGTAAGTGAGGGAATTTATAGTGGGTGAGGAATGGTGCCAGGGAGTGATGATAGTAAGTGAGGGAAATTATAGTGGGTGAGGTATGGTGTCAGGGAGTGTTGGTAGTAAGTGAGGGAAATTATAGAGGGTGAGGTATGGTGTCAGGGAGAGATGGTAAGTGAGGATATTATAGTGGGTGAGGTGTGGTGTCAGGGAGTGATGGTAGTGAGGGATTATATAGTGGGTGAGGTATGTTGTCAGGGAGTGATGGTAAGTGAGGGAAATTATAGTGGGTGAGATATGGTGTCAGGGAGAGATGGTAAGTGAGGATATTATAGTGGGTGAGGTGTGGTGTAAGGGAGTGATGGTAGTGAGGGATTATATAGTGGGTGAGGTATGTTGTCAGGGAGTGATGGTAAGTGAGGGAAATTATAGAGGGTGAGGTATGGTGTCAGGGAGAGATGGTAAGTGAGGATATTATAGTGGGTGAGGTGTGGTGTCAGGGAGTGATGGTAGTGAGGGATTATATAGTGGGTGAGGTATGTTGTCAGGGAGTGATGGTAAGTGAGGGAAATTATAGAGGGTGAGGTATGGTGTCAGGGAGAGATGGTAAGTGAGGATATTATAGTGGGTGAGGTGTGGTGTCAGGGAGTGATGGTAGTGAGGGATTATATAGTGGGTGAGGTATGTTGTCAGGGAGTGATGGTAAGTGAGGGAAATTATAGTGGGTGAGATATGGTGTCAGGGAGTGATGGTAAGTGAGGATATTATAGTGGGTGAGGTATGGTGTAAGGGAGTGATGGTAGTAAGTGAGGGAAATTATAGTGGGTGAGGTATAGTGTCAGGGAGTGATGGTAGTAAGTGAGGGAAATTATAGTGGGTGAGATATGGTGTCAGGGAGTGATGGTAGTAAGTGAGGGGTATTATAGTGGGTGAGGTATGGTGTCAGGGAATGATGGTAGTAAGTGAGGGAAATTATAGTGGGTAAGGTATGGTGTCAGGGAGTGATGGTAAGTGAGGGAAATTACAGTGGGTAAGGTATGGTGTCAGGGAGTGATGGTAAGTGAGGGAAATTACAGTGGGTGAGGTATGGTGCCAGGGAGCGATGGTAAGTGAGGGAAATTATAGTGGGTGAGGAATGGTGCCAGGGAGTGATGGTAAGTGAGGGAAATTATAGTGGGTGAGGTATGGTGCCAGGGAGTGATGGTAAGTGAGGGAAATTATAGTGGGTGAGGTATGGTGTCAGGGAGTGATGTTAGCAAGTGAGGGAAATTACAGTGGGTGAGGTATTGTGTCACGGATTGATGGTAGTAAGTAAGGGAAAATATAGAGGGTGAGATATGGTGCCAGGGAGTGATGGTAAGAGAGGGAAATTATACTGGGTGAGGTATGGTGTCAGGGAGTGATGGTAAGTAAGGGAAATTATAGTGGGTGAGATATGGTGCCAGGGAGCGATGGTAAGTGAGGGAAATTATAGTGGGTGAGGTATGGTGTCAGGGAGTGATGGTAGTAAGGGAAGGAAATTATAGTGGGTGAGGTATGGTGTCAGGCAGTGATGGTAGTAAGTGAGGATTATTATAGTGGGTGAGGTATGGTGTCAGGGAGTGATGGCAAGTGAAAGAAATTATAGTGGGTGAGGTATGGTGTCAGGGATTGATGGTAAGTGACGGATATTATAGTGGGTGAGAAATGGTGTCAGGGAGTGATGGTAGTAAGTTAGGGAAATTATAGTGGGTGAGGTATGGTGTCAGGCAGTGATAGTAGTAAGTGAGGGAAATTATAGTGGGTGAGGTATGGTGTCAGGGATTGATGGTAAGTGACGGATATTATAGTGGGTGAGGAATGGTGCCAGGGAGTGATGATAGTAAGTGAGGGAAATTATAGTGGATGAGGTATGATGTCAGGGAGTGATGGAAGTGAGGGGTATTACAGTGGGAGAGGTATGGTGTCAGGGAGTGATGGTAGTGAGGGAAATTATAGTGGGTGAGGTATGGTGTCAGGGAGTGATGGTAAGTAAGGGAAATTATAGTGGGTGAGGTATGGTGTCAGGGAGTGATGGTAAGTGAAGGAAATTATAGAGGGTGAGGTATGGTGTCAGGGAGTGATGGTAAGTGAAGGAAATTATAGTGGGTGAGGTATGGTGTCAGGGAGTTATGGTAGTAAGTGAGGATATTTTAGTGGGTGAGGTATGGTGTCAGGGAGTGATGGTAAGTGAAGGAAATTATAGTGGGTGAGGTATGGTGTCAGGGAGTGATGGTAGTAAGTGAGGGAAATTATAGTGGGTGAGGTATAGTGTCAGGGAGTGATGGTAGTAAGTGAGGGAAATTATAGTGGGTGAGATATGGTGTCAGGGAGTGATGGTAGTAAGTGAGGGGTATTATAGTGGGTGAGGTATGGTGTCAGGGAGTGATGGTAGTAAGTGAGGGGTATTATAGTGGGTGAGGTATGGTGTAAGGGAGTGATGGTAGTAAGTGAGGGAAATTATAGTGGGTGAGGTATAGTGTCAGGGAGTGATGGTAGTAAGTGAGGGAAATTATAGTGGGTGAGATATGGTGTCAGGGAGTGATGGTAGTAAGTGAGGGGTATTATAGTGGGTGAGGTATGGTGTCAGGGAGTGATGGTAGTAAGTGAGGGGTATTATAGTGGGTGAGGTATGGTGTAAGGGAGTGATGGTAGTAAGTGAGGGAAATTATAGTGGGTGAGGTATAGTGTCAGGGAGTGATGGTAGTAAGTGAGGGAAATTATAGTGGGTGAGATATGGTGTCAGGGAGTGATGGTAGTAAGTGAGGGGTATTATAGTGGGTGAGGTATGGTGTCAGGGAGTGATGGTAGTAAGTGAGGGGTATTATAGTGGGTGAGGTATGGTGTAAGGGAGTGATGGTAGTAAGTGAGGGAAATTATAGTGGGTGAGGTATAGTGTCAGGGAGTGATGGTAGTAAGTGAGGGAAATTATAGTGGGTGAGATATGGTGTCAGGGAGTGATGGTAGTAAGTGAGGGGTATTATAGTGGGTGAGGTATGGTGTCAGGGAGTGATGGTAAGTGAGGGAAATTATAGTGGGTGAGGTATGGTGTCAGGGAGTGATGGTAGTAAGTGAGGGGTATTATAGTGGGTGAGGTATGGTGTCAGGGAGTGATGGTAGTAAGTGAGGTAAATTATAGTGGGTGAGGTATGGTGTCAGGGAGTGATGGTAGTAAGTGAGGGGTATTATAGTGGGTGAGGTATGGTGTAAGGGAGTGATGGTAGTAAGTGAGGGGTATTATAGTGGGTGAGGTATGGTGTCAGGGAGTGATGGTAGTAAGTGAGGGAAATTATAGTGGGTGAGGTATAGTGTCAGGGAGTGATGGTAGTAAGTGAGGGGTATTATAGTGGGTGAGGTATGGTGTCAGGGAGTGATGGTAAGTGAGGGAAATTATAGTGGGTGAGGTATGGTGTCATGGAGTGATGGTAAGTGAGGGAAATTATAGTGGGTGAGGCATGGTGTCAGGGAGTGATGGTAGTAAGTGAGGGAAATTATAGTGGGTGAGGTATGGTGTCAGGGAGTGATGGTAAGTGAGGATATTATAGTGGGTGAGGTATGGTGTCAGGGAGTGATGGTAAGTGAGGGAAATTATAGTGGGTGAGGTATGGTGTCATGGAGTGATGGTAAGTGAGGGATTATAGTGGGTGAGGTATGGTGTCAGGGAGTGATGGTATGTGAGGGATTATATAATGCGTGAGGTATGGTGTCAGGGAGTGATGGTAAGTGAAGTAAATTATAGTGGGTGAGGTATGGTGTCAGGGAGTGATGGTAAGTGAGGATATTATAGTGGGTGAGATATGGTCTCAGGGAGTGATGGTAAGTGAGGATATTATAGTGGGTGAGGTATGGTGTCAGGGAGTGATGGTAGTAAGTGAGGGGTATTATAGTGGGTGAGGTATGGTGTCAGGGAGTGATGGTAGTAAGTGAGGTAAATTATAGTGGGTGAGGTATGGTGTCAGGGAGTGATGGTAGTAAGTGAGGGGTATTATAGTGGGTGAGGTATGGTGTAAGGGAGTGATGGTAGTAAGTGAGGGGTATTATAGTGGGTGAGGTATGGTGTCAGGGAGTGATGGTAGTAAGTGAGGGGTATTATAGTGGGTGAGGTATGGTGTCAGGGAGTGATGGTAGTAAGTGAGGGGTATTATAGTGGGTGAGGTATGGTGTAAGGGAGTGATGGTAGTAAGTGAGGGAAATTATAGTGGGTGAGGTATAGTGTCAGGGAGTGATGGTAGTAAGTGAGGGAAATTATAGTGGGTGAGATATGGTGTCAGGGAGTGATGGTAAGTGAGGATATTATAGTGGGTGAGGTATGGTGTCAGGGAGTGATGGTAAGTGAGGGAAATTATAGTGGGTGAGGCATGGTGTCAGGGAGTGATGGTAGTAAGTGAGGGAAATTATAGTGGGTGAGGTATGGTGTCAGGGAGTGATGGTAAGTGAGGATATTATAGTGGGTGAGGTATGGTGTCAGGGAGTGATGGTAAGTGAGGGAAATTATAGTGGGTGAGGTATGGTGTCATGGAGTGATGGTAAGTGAGGGATTATAGTGGGTGAGGTATGGTGTCAGGGAGTGATGGTATGTGAGGGATTATATAATGCGTGAGGTATGGTGTCAGGGAGTGATGGTAAGTGAAGTAAATTATAGTGGGTGAGGTATGGTGTCAGGGAGTGATGGTAAGTGAGGATATTATAGTGGGTGAGATATGGTCTCAGGGAGTGATGGTAAGTGAGGATATTATAGTGGGTGAGGTATGGTGTCAGGGAGTGATGGTAGTAAGTGAGGGGTATTATAGTGGGTGAGGTATGGTGTCAGGGAGTGATGGTAGTAAGTGAGGTAAATTATAGTGGGTGAGGTATGGTGTCAGGGAGTGATGGTAGTAAGTGAGGGGTATTATAGTGGGTGAGGTATGGTGTAAGGGAGTGATGGTAGTAAGTGAGGGGTATTATAGTGGGTGAGGTATGGTGTCAGGGAGTGATGGTAGTAAGTGAGGGGTATTATAGTGGGTGAGGTATGGTGTCAGGGAGTGATGGTAGTAAGTGAGGGGTATTATAGTGGGTGAGGTATGGTGTAAGGGAGTGATGGTAGTAAGTGAGGGAAATTATAGTGGGTGAGGTATAGTGTCAGGGAGTGATGGTAGTAAGTGAGGGAAATTATAGTGGGTGAGATATGGTGTCAGGGAGTGATGGTAAGTGAGGATATTATAGTGGGTGAGGTATGGTGTCAGGGAGTGATGGTAAGTGAGGGAAATTATAGTGGGTGAGGCATGGTGTCAGGGAGTGATGGTAGTAAGTGAGGGAAATTATAGTGGGTGAGGTATGGTGTCAGGGAGTGATGGTAAGTGAGGATATTATAGTGGGTGAGGTATGGTGTCAGCGAGTGATGGTAAGTGAGGGAAATTATAGTGGGTGAGGTATGGTGTCAGGGAGTGATGGTATGTGAGGGATTATATAATGCGTGAGGTATGGTGTCAGGGAGTGATGGTAAGTGAAGTAAATTATAGTGGGTGAGGTATGGTGTCAGGGAGTGATGGTAAGTGAGGATATTATAGTGGGTGAGATATGGTCTCAGGGAGTGATGGTAAGTGAGGATATTATAGTGGGTGAGGTATGGTGTCAGGGAGTGATGGTAGTAAGTGAGGGGTATTATAGTGGGTGAGGTATGGTGTCAGGGAGTGATGGTAGTAAGTGAGGTAAATTATAGTGGGTGAGGTATGGTGTCAGGGAGTGATGGTAGTAAGTGAGGGGTATTATAGTGGGTGAGGTATGGTGTAAGGGAGTGATGGTAGTAAGTGAGGGGTATTATAGTGGGTGAGGTATGGTGTCAGGGAGTGATGGTAGTAAGTGAGGGGTATTATAGTGGGTGAGGTATGGTGTCAGGGAGTGATGGTAGTAAGTGAGGGGTATTATAGTGGGTGAGGTATGGTGTAAGGGAGTGATGGTAGTAAGTGAGGGAAATTATAGTGGGTGTGGTATAGTGTCAGGGAGTGATGGTAGTAAGTGAGGGAAATTATAGTGGGTGAGATATGGTGTCAGGGAGTGATGGTAAGTGAGGATATTATAGTGGGTGAGGTATGGTGTCAGGGAGTGATGGTAAGTGAGGGAAATTATAGTGGGTGAGGCATGGTGTCAGGGAGTGATGGTAGTAAGTGAGGGAAATTATAGTGGGTGAGGTATGGTGTCAGGGAGTGATGGTAAGTGAGGATATTATAGTGGGTGAGGTATGGTGTCAGGGAGTGATGGTAAGTGAGGGAAATTATAGTGGGTGAGGTATGGTGTCATGGAGTGATGGTAAGTGAGGGATTATAGTGGGTGAGGTATGGTGTCAGGGAGTGATGGTATGTGAGGGATTATATAATGCGTGAGGTATGGTGTCAGGGAGTGATGGTAAGTGAGGGATATTATAGTGGGTGAGGTATGGTGTCAGGGAGTGATGGTAAGTGAGGATATTATAGTGGGTGAGGTATGGTGTCAGGGAGTGATGGTAGTAAGTGAGGGGTATTATAGTGGGTGAGGTATGGTGTCAGGGAGTGATGGTAGTAAGTGAGGTAAATTATAGTGGGTGAGGTATGGTGTCAGGGAGTGATGGTAGTAAGTGAGGGGTATTATAGTGGGTGAGGTATGGTGTAAGGGAGTGATGGTAGTAAGTGAGGGGTATTATAGTGGGTGAGGTATGGTGTCAGGGAGTGATGGTAGTAAGTGAGGGGTATTATAGTGGGTGAGGTATGGTGTCAGGGAGTGATGGTAGTAAGTGAGGGGTATTATAGTGGGTGAGGTATGGTGTAAGGGAGTGATGGTAGTAAGTGAGGGAAATTATAGTGGGTGAGGTATAGTGTCAGGGAGTGATGGTAGTAAGTGAGGGAAATTATAGTGGGTGAGATATGGTGTCAGGGAGTGATGGTAAGTGAGGATATTATAGTGGGTGAGGTATGGTGTCAGGGAGTGATGGTAAGTGAGGGAAATTATAGTGGGTGAGGCATGGTGTCAGGGAGTGATGGTAGTAAGTGAGGGAAATTATAGTGGGTGAGGTATGGTGTCAGGGAGTGATGGTAAGTGAGGATATTATAGTGGGTGAGGTATGGTGTCAGGGAGTGATGGTAAGTGAGGGAAATTATAGTGGGTGAGGTATGGTGTCATGGAGTGATGGTAAGTGAGGGATTATAGTGGGTGAGGTATGGTGTCAGGGAGTGATGGTATGTGAGGGATTATATAATGCGTGAGGTATGGTGTCAGGGAGTGATGGTAAGTGAGGATATTATAGTGGGTGAGATATGGTCTCAGGGAGTGATGGTAAGTGAGGATATTATAGTGGGTGAGGTATGGTGTCAGGGAGTGATGGTAGTAAGTGAGGGGTATTATAGTGGGTGAGGTATGGTGTCAGGGAGTGATGGTAGTAAGTGAGGTAAATTATAGTGGGTGAGGTATGGTGTCAGGGAGTGATGGTAGTAAGTGAGGGGTATTATAGTGGGTGAGGTATGGTGTAAGGGAGTGATGGTAGTAAGTGAGCGGTATTATAGTGGGTGAGGTATGGTGTCAGGGAGTGATGGTAGTAAGTGAGGGGTATTATAGTGGGTGAGGTATGGTGTCAGGGAGTGATGGTAGTAAGTGAGGGGTATTATAGTGGGTGAGGTATGGTGTAAGGGAGTGATGGTAGTAAGTGAGGGAAATTATAGTGGGTGAGGTATAGTGTCAGGGAGTGATGGTAGTAAGTGAGGGAAATTATAGTGGGTGAGATATGGTGTCAGGGAGTGATGGTAAGTGAGGATATTATAGTGGGTGAGGTATGGTGTCAGGGAGTGATGGTAAGTGAGGGAAATTATAGTGGGTGAGGCATGGTGTCAGGGAGTGATGGTAGTAAGTGAGGGAAATTATAGTGGGTGAGGTATGGTGTCAGGGAGTGATGGTAAGTGAGGATATTATAGTGGGTGAGGTATGGTGTCAGGGAGTGATGGTAAGTGAGGGAAATTATAGTGGGTGAGGTATGGTGTCATGGAGTGATGGTAAGTGAGGGATTATAGTGGGTGAGGTATGGTGTCAGGGAGTGATGGTATGTGAGGGATTATATAATGCGTGAGGTATGGTGTCAGGGAGTGATGGTAAGTGAAGTAAATTATAGTGGGTGAGGTATGGTGTCAGGGAGTGATGGTAAGTGAGGATATTATAGTGGGTGAGATATGGTCTCAGGGAGTGATGGTAAGTGAGGATATTATAGTGGGTGAGGTATGGTGTCAGGGAGTGATGGTAGTAAGTGAGGGGTATTATAGTGGGTGAGGTATGGTGTCAGGGAGTGATGGTAGTAAGTGAGGTAAATTATAGTGGGTGAGGTATGGTGTCAGGGAGTGATGGTAGTAAGTGAGGGGTATTATAGTGGGTGAGGTATGGTGTAAGGGAGTGATGGTAGTAAGTGAGGGGTATTATAGTGGGTGAGGTATGGTGTCAGGGAGTGATGGTAGTAAGTGAGGGGTATTATAGTGGGTGAGGTATGGTGTCAGGGAGTGATGGTAGTAAGTGAGGGGTATTATAGTGGGTGAGGTATGGTGTAAGGGAGTGATGGTAGTAAGTGAGGGAAATTATAGTGGGTGAGGTATAGTGTCAGGGAGTGATGGTAGTAAGTGAGGGAAATTATAGTGGGTGAGATATGGTGTCAGGGAGTGATGGTAAGTGAGGATATTATAGTGGGTGAGGTATGGTGTCAGGGAGTGATGGTAAGTGAGGGAAATTATAGTGGGTGAGGCATGGTGTCAGGGAGTGATGGTAGTAAGTGAGGGAAATTATAGTGGGTGAGGTATGGTGTCAGGGAGTGATGGTAAGTGAGGATATTATAGTGGGTGAGGTATGGTGTCAGGGAGTGATGGTAAGTGAGGGAAATTATAGTGGGTGAGGTATGGTGTCATGGAGTGATGGTAAGTGAGGGATTATAGTGGGTGAGGTATGGTGTCAGGGAGTGATGGTATGTGAGGGATTATATAATGCGTGAGGTATGGTGTCAGGGAGTGATGGTAAGTGAAGTAAATTATAGTGGGTGAGGTATGGTGTCAGGGAGTGATGGTAAGTGAGGATATTATAGTGGGTGAGATATGGTCTCAGGGAGTGATGGTAAGTGAGGATATTATAGTGGGTGAGGTATGGTGTCAGGGAGTGATGGTAGTAAGTGAGGGGTATTATAGTGGGTGAGGTATGGTGTCAGGGAGTGATGGTAGTAAGTGAGGTAAATTATAGTGGGTGAGGTATGGTGTCAGGGAGTGATGGTAGTAAGTGAGGGGTATTATAGTGGGTGAGGTATGGTGTAAGGGAGTGATGGTAGTAAGTGAGGGGTATTATAGTGGGTGAGGTATGGTGTCAGGGAGTGATGGTAGTAAGTGAGGGGTATTATAGTGGGTGAGGTATGGTGTCAGGGAGTGATGGTAGTAAGTGAGGGGTATTATAGTGGGTGAGGTATGGTGTAAGGGAGTGATGGTAGTAAGTGAGGGAAATTATAGTGGGTGAGGTATAGTGTCAGGGAGTGATGGTAGTAAGTGAGGGAAATTATAGTGGGTGAGATATGGTGTCAGGGAGTGATGGTAGTAAGTGAGGGAAATTATAGTGGGTGAGATATGGTGTCAGGGAGTGATGGTAAGTGAGGATATTATAGTGGGTGAGGTATGGTGTCAGGGAGTGATGGTAAGTGAGGGAAATTATAGTGGGTGAGGTATGGTGTCAGGGAGTGATGGTAGTAAGTGAGGGAAATTATAGTGGGTGAGGTATGGTGTCAGGGAGTGATGGTAAGTGAGGGATTATAGTGGGTGAGGTATGGTGTCAGGGAGTGATGGTAAGTGAGGATATTATAGTGGGTGAGGTATGGTGTCAGGGAGTGATGGTAAGTGAGGGAAATTATAGTGGGTGAGGTATGGTGTCATGGAGTGATGGTAAGTGAGGGATTATAGTGGGTGAGGTATGGTGTCAGGGAGTGATGGTATGTGAGGGATTATATAATGCGTGAGGTATGGTGTCAGGGAGTGATGGTAAGTGAAGTAAATTATAGTGGGTGAGGTATGGTGTCAGGGAGTGATGGTAAGTGAGGATATTATAGTGGGTGAGATATGGTCTCAGGGAGTGATGGTAAGTGAGGATATTATAGTGGGTGAGGTATGGTGTCAGGGAGTGATGGTAGTAAGTGAGGGGTATTATAGTGGGTGAGGTATGGTGTCAGGGAGTGATGGTAGTAAGTGAGGTAAATTATAGTGGGTGAGGTATGGTGTCAGGGAGTGATGGTAGTAAGTGAGGGGTATTATAGTGGGTGAGGTATGGTGTAAGGGAGTGATGGTAGTAAGTGAGGGGTATTATAGTGGGTGAGGTATGGTGTCAGGGAGTGATGGTAGTAAGTGAGGGGTATTATAGTGGGTGAGGTATGGTGTCAGGGAGTGATGGTAGTAAGTGAGGGGTATTATAGTGGGTGAGGTATGGTGTAAGGGAGTGATGGTAGTAAGTGAGGGAAATTATAGTGGGTGAGGTATAGTGTCAGGGAGTGATGGTAGTAAGTGAGGGAAATTATAGTGGGTGAGATATGGTGTCAGGGAGTGATGGTAGTAAGTGAGGGAAATTATAGTGGGTGAGATATGGTGTCAGGGAGTGATGGTAAGTGAGGATATTATAGTGGGTGAGGTATGGTGTCAGGGAGTGATGGTAAGTGAGGGAAATTATAGTGGGTGAGGTATGGTGTCAGGGAGTGATGGTAGTAAGTGAGGGAAATTATAGTGGGTGAGGTATGGTGTCAGGGAGTGATGGTAAGTGAGGGATTATAGTGGGTGAGGTATGGTGTCAGGGAGTGATGGTAAGTGAGGGATTATAGTGGGTGAGGTATGGTGTCAGGGAGTGATGGTAAGTGAGGATATTATAGTGGGTGAGATATGGTCTCAGGGAGTGATGGTAAGTGAGGATATTATAGTGGGTGAGGTATGGTGTCAGGGAGTGATGGTAGTAAGTGAGGGGTATTATAGTGGGTGAGGTATGGTGTCAGGGAGTGATGGTAGTAAGTGAGGTAAATTATAGTGGGTGAGGTATGGTGTCAGGGAGTGATGGTAGTAAGTGAGGGGTATTATAGTGGGTGAGGTATGGTGTAAGGGAGTGATGGTAGTAAGTGAGGGGTATTATAGTGGGTGAGGTATGGTGTCAGGGAGTGATGGTAGTAAGTGAGGGGTATTATAGTGGGTGAGGTATGGTGTCAGGGAGTGATGGTAGTAAGTGAGGGAAATTATAGTGGGTGAGGTATAGTGTCAGGGAGTGATGGTAGTAAGTGAGGGAAATTATAGTGGGTGAGATATGGTGTCAGGGAGTGATGGTAGTAAGTGAGGGAAATTATAGAGGGTGAGGTATGGTGTCAGGGAGAGATGGTAAGTGAGGATATTATAGTGGGTGAGGTGTGGTGTCAGGGAGTGATGGTAGTGAGGGATTATATAGTGGGTGAGGTATGTTGTCAGGGAGTGATGGTAAGTGAGGGAAATTATAGAGGGTGAGGTATGGTGTCAGGGAGTGATGGTAGTAAGTGAGGGGTATTATAGTGGGTGAGGTATGGTGTCAGGGAGTGATGGTAGTAAGTGAGGGGTATTATAGTGGGTGAGGTATGGTGTAAGGGAGTGATGGTAGTAAGTGAGGGAAATTATAGTGGGTGAGGTATAGTGTCAGGGAGTGATGGTAGTAAGTGAGGGAAATTATAGTGGGTGAGATATGGTGTCAGGGAGTGATGGTAGTAAGTGAGGGAAATTATAGTGGGTGAGATATGGTGTCAGGGAGTGATGGTAAGTGAGGATATTATAGTGGGTGAGGTATGGTGTCAGGGAGTGATGGTAAGTGAGGGAAATTATAGTGGGTGAGGTATGGTGTCAGGGAGTGATGGTAGTAAGTGAGGGAAATTATAGTGGGTGAGGTATGGTGTCAGGGAGTGATGGTAAGTGAGGGATTATAGTGGGTGAGGTATGGTGTCAGGGAGTGATGGTAAGTGAGGGATTATAGTGGGTGAGGTATGGTGTCAGGGAGTGATGGTAAGTGAGGATATTATAGTGGGTGAGATATGGTCTCAGGGAGTGATGGTAAGTGAGGATATTATAGTGGGTGAGGTATGGTGTCAGGGAGTGATGGTAGTAAGTGAGGGGTATTATAGTGGGTGAGGTATGGTGTCAGGGAGTGATGGTAGTAAGTGAGGTAAATTATAGTGGGTGAGGTATGGTGTCAGGGAGTGATGATAGTAAGTGAGGGGTATTATAGTGGGTGAGGTATGGTGTAAGGGAGTGATGGTAGTAAGTGAGGGGTATTATAGTGGGTGAGGTATGGTGTCAGGGAGTGATGGTAGTAAGTGAGGGGTATTATAGTGGGTGAGGTATGGTGTCAGGGAGTGATGGTAGTAAGTGAGGGAAATTATAGTGGGTGAGGTATAGTGTCAGGGAGTGATGGTAGTAAGTGAGGGAAATTATAGTGGGTGAGATATGGTGTCAGGGAGTGATGGTAGTAAGTGAGGGAAATTATAGAGGGTGAGGTATGGTGTCAGGGAGAGATGGTAAGTGAGGATATTATAGTGGGTGAGGTGTGGTGTCAGGGAGTGATGGTAGTGAGGGATTATATAGTGGGTGAGGTATGTTGTCAGGGAGTGATGGTAAGTGAGGGAAATTATAGAGGGTGAGGTATGGTGTCAGGGAGAGATGGTAAGTGAGGATATTATAGTGGGTGAGGTGTGGTGTCAGGGAGTGATGGTAGTGAGGGATTATATAGTGGGTGAGGTATGTTGTCAGGGAGTGATGGTAAGTGAGGGAAATTATAGTGGGTGAGATATGGTGTCAGGGAGTGATGGTAAGTGAGGATATTATAGTGGGTGAGGTATGGTGTCAGGGAGTGATGGTAGTAAGTGAGGGAAATTATAGTGGGTGAGATATGGTCTCAGGGAGTGATGGTAAGTGAGGATATTATAGTGGGTGAGATATGGTCTCAGGGAGTGATGAGCTTTAGTCTGTTTTTGTTTTATGCAAGTAATCCTGCATTCAGATAAAGATCAGGTCATCTAACAGAAGAGCTGTAGGTCTACACTTCAAGTCTATCTGAGGGTTTGAACCAGAACAGTAACCACTAAAGCTGATAGCATGCTTAGTTATATGCTGACTGAGCGATTTCAGACAGTAGATCTAGGATAAGAGTTTTCTCAATGTCTTCAGACACCACTGTACAACGGGATGCAGTTAAGAAGGCAACGGTTGAAATGCCGACCATCTGCTTCCTGATTGTGCAATGTCGACAGGGAACTAATGATAAGCGTCGAAATCCCGAACGAAGTTAAGCCGGGCGGCAGGCGTGGACAGCCGCTGGGTGGGGATGGTTAGGGGCAGGCACCCCCCCTGGGAGGGTTAGGGTATGGCTAGGGGAAGGGGGGGTTAGAGTCAGACCCCCCCGGGGGGAGGTAAGGGATAGGCACCGCCCTGGAGGGTTAGGTATAGGCTGCGGGGAGGGTGTGTTAAGTTTAGGCACTTACGGGGGGTTAGGGTTAGACACTAGGGGGGAGGTCTGGTTTAGGCACCGCTAATGGTGGGTTAAGGTTAGGGATGGGAGGGGGGGGGGGGGGGGGGGAAGACTATGGATAATTAGTTGATTACCTTGTCTGGATCTTAACTGCTGCCGGTCTTCCAGTGTTGGGATTTGAACGGCCGGACATAGGTCCGGCGGTCATTCTTACGGATCCCTGTACTACAACCAAAAGTGATTCATACCATATATCAGACATCTGTACTTACTCACTGAGATATCTCACAGCTAAGGTAAGCAAGGCAACATTTCTTCTATCAACCAGGCAGGCACATTATCCAAGGCACTAGAAGAAACCCTGCCAGGTGATTCAAACCATGACCTCTACCATAGCAGCAACACAGGGCTAAAGGTCATCTGAGCCAGCTCATGCTTTGTTTAATTTTGGAGACCCGTGTGCAACATCCAAACATTACCCGGTGTACTGACCCAGGGAGCCCTCTACCACTGCCAGCAGATGATCGGGCTATTCACCAGTCTGTGCACACTGGGGCTCATGTACACTGGGGCATAAGTCCAACTCAGAATCCCAAAATGCGCTTGTCAGTACTGTGCAGGTGCAATAAGCAGGAGTATACGTCTTTGTATGCATGTACCTGGCATACTGTATAGAGGGGAGGAGTATTTATTGTCACTGGTTGAACCCCGGTGTAAGATGTTGATTACCAGCATGGACTTGCTACCCCCCCCCAAAAAAAACCCCTGATAATTAAGAATAAAACAAAAGGACATCCCCCAAAACATCTGCAGCCAGCACTAGTGCTCATATAGGGTAGCAGCAAAATCGGGAGGGTGAAAAGCGTGGGGTGACCCCGAAATCACCACTACCAGCATCATGTCTGCCAGGGCTGGTGGTACTCTATCAGGGAAATATGCAGCGTAGGCCCCACTGACATAGTGCCAAATAGCCCCGGTCTAGTCAGCACAGATCTGTACTCCTTGGGAGGATCAGGGGTACAACAAAAATTGTGCCCCACCCTAGAAAATCCAGCATTGTGCCCCAGGTGGTGGATGTAGGTCCATGTTTGTTATAAAAGAAAAGATTATTTTTATAGGTCCCAGCATGTATATGCAGCTCCAGTCCTCCACATAAATATATAGGCCCATCATCATGACAGCGTAATAATGACCAGCCGCTCAGCTGGCCACACAGTCGCCCATAAATCATAAATAATAAAATTGCATTTCTATTTTCCTCCTAAAATTATGCAAATTTTTTTTTTTACTGTAGTGAGACATTGGGGCTGATAGTAGGTTTAGTACACGCCCACATGGCACTGGCCACGCCCACACATCCCTGGTCACACCTCCTCTGTTTCTCACAATAGGTCCAGGATCATATTTAGCCCCAGGCCCATGTGGCTCCTAATCTGGCCCTATCTCCTCAGTGTGATATAGATCATGTCCCCAAAACAGCACACACCAGGGTCCGTGGCCTCATGGGCACCTTTGGCCTGTGTGAGGATTACCTAAGAGCCGCAATGATTGTCACCACCCATAGTGACGCTGATCTAGATCTTATACATTTAAATACTGATATGCAACCTCCGGACTTGTTGTCAAAATGCTACTAATTAAAGGAAAGAGTTAATCAGGCTTCAAACTTTCTTTGTTTTTTACTTTCTCCCCCCGACCCCCCTCTCTCCTGTTGTAGCTGTGCTGGGCCCCGCTGTGCTAATGATGCATTAGAGATTGCCGGATTAAAGTGGAATTCTTCTCCAAAGCCATAAGACATCATCAGCGGGATTTCTAAATGAATTCATTACAGCCTGTGTTATTACCAGAGATGCTAAATGCGCCGTTAATGAACAGTTTCTGTAAGCCTCTAGCGCGTGGAGCCGAACACATCGGAGGAGCGACAGAGTCACTTTGTGGGGTTGATAAGATGTTTATATTCCCTCTGTCGGGTCACTGCTACGGTGTTCCTGCAGTTTTCCTCACAGAGCTGCTCCCTACCCCCTCCCTCCAGCACTGCTCTGAAAAACAGATTACAACCCAGGGAATGGTGAATTACTGCCTGAGATGTGAGGAAGACACCAGGGGAATACAAAGAAAGAGGAATCCTATCAAAATCATTAAAAAAATTGTAGTTTGCTCTTTGTTGCATTTTTCTGCAATCAGGGCACTGACTGGCACCCCATTTATTAACCTATGCCACGAGCCAGCTCACCAAAGTGCCCCAAATGTGTATGCTGCTGCTGCTGCTGCAGAACGTCTGAGAGTCATTTATATTGCTGCCGTTAGACGCGCATTTTCACTGGTTCCCGGAAGATCCTCCAGGCTCCCCGATGTATTTATTTTTGTGTCAGTAATCAGATCATGTCATACAATTATTCGGAAATAGCGCAATTACATAGTACAGCTAAAGGGAGCGTTATTGTGGCGTTTAGGTTATCGTTACAATTATTTAAATGTAAAGAATCACTTTGTGCTGAGGAAGTTTACACCCGTTCAGAGCAGTGCTGCATGCGAGATGGCAGTAATTACACCCACATTGCTTGTACAGAAATAATTGCCCATATTCGCCCATATGCTGAGCCTGCGGTCACACCTCCCTCCCTATCCACACACTTGGTTTATTAGCCATAATTATTATCAGCCCCTATCCCAGAGGTGCGACAGATCCATTGGGAAACAAATGGAATTATACATACGCGCAACTCTACATAGCCCCCAATTCCATTCATTAACATAGTCCACACCCCCTCTCTCTACGTGAGAACGCCCTGTTACAGTCCAGTTAAGCCCCATCAGTGGCAAGTGAAGCATTGGGACTGTGTGTGCATTGCTCATTGTTGCGTGCGCGTGGTTTACTGTGCATCATCCCCTTTATTATAATACGTTGCAGTCACTAATTATCTTCCGGTACAATACAAGAAGCAATAATGATAATAGTGTTTGACTGTTAAAGGGCTGACCCACTCCTCCTGCCCCAGGACTGGTTGACTCAATTAAAGTTGTTGCTCGTGGGGCTATTATTTTCATATGTATCCTTTTATTTACTAAATGTGGGGGATAGTAATGTACTGTCAGGGTTGATGGGGCCTTTTAATATACTGTAGAGAAGAGTATTGATATCCATGTTTGAAACACAAATACAGGAGACTGCTAATGATTCTAAATCCTCATCAGGTGTATGCATGAGTTGAATGGAGGAGGAAGGAAACACTTGATCCGCAGAATACATTATAAAAAGCTATACACCTATTTAGTGCCCTCATTGGCAGCTTGTTATGGGCAGGATCCATTGGACATCAGGCCCATGTTTCTCTGGCCACAACTCAAGATATGGATGTTTACTATGCGCACTACAAGGCCAAGCAAGCCATTATAGTAGCACGCCGCAATACAGTAATAATGTAGTGTGCGCTTCCAGCTCGCCAGCTGTCTGATGACCAAGCACCCTTAGCTCTCAGTAGTTGATATGAGTGCGCTATTTGGAGCTGGTATGGTATGCAGAGTTAATAGCAATACTAGCAGAATTGCAAACACACCAAACAGTCCAGATACTTCACTAGATGTCAGGTGTATTTGAAGTGTAGTAGTTACTGGTACAGCCGTACTCACTGTTACACACTGGTTGATCTGAATGGGGCGGAGCATATACCAGCCGGTGATGTATGTAGGTAGCTGAGCTTGTATATGCAGGATGCGCTGTACAAACAGGCCAGTATGCAGGATATTCTGTCTGGGCTTCTGGAGCTAAGTGGAACATGTCTGTGTCCCACTTTGGTGCTCATACATAATGACAAGATGGCTCCGTGCACGCGCAGAGGACCAAACGGCGGACATCTTGGTAAGGTCGAATGCTTCAATTAGGAAACATTCATGGAGGCAGCGCAGTAGCACAATCCATATTTCAACATCAGTAATAAGAAAGAAATGAAAACCCTTTGGGAAGGGATGGAATCAGGTACTGGGGCATGATAGAGAAGGAAAATGCTTATTATAAAGAAGGTTCTAGGCCTCCCGCATCAATTGAGGCCGTCACCACCGTCATATAACTCCATGAGGCATCCATTTCCCACATGGCCAATGTCCCTTCTCCACAGGTTGTCTGGTTCAGACATCCCAGAGAGATCCCAGCGTGAGGGAGCAGCCTGTGACCTGCTTACAGATCTGAAGCTTGTAGTGATGGTTTACGCTCCCTTTCCCAGTATGTAGTGGGTGTGTATAGGGGATGTCTCTGTTGCTGCCTCTCACTCTGGTATACTTTCCTATATTACCAAATGGAAGTTACCATAGAGAGTGTGAAACGTGAGTCTTTTTTTGGGAGCAATTTAAAAAAAGACTCAATAAAGATGCAAATATGCAGGATATACAGTATATCTATAATCTTATTTTACATGATTAATTATTACATTTGCAGTATATTATATGACATGACATGCTTTAATAGATTCATATTGCTTGTGAAAACACCTATTTATTTATCAATCTATTTAGTATAATATATTGTTCTCCAATACATACTGTTTAAGATACTTCTTTTCACAACTAAAAAGAGATTATACATCTTTAGCCTCCATTTTTGCACTTTTATACGGTCTTTTTAAAACTGCGCCCAAAAAAGAAGCATGCCATGCACCTCATTTATAGTATTGGGGTTATAAACAATTAATGGAGACAGTGGCATCTGTGACACACAGTGTGGCAAATAGACCCCCTGCACACGCCAGGGAAGGGGGGCGTGACATTGTGGGTAAGGGGTGTGGCGTCATGGCACACTCCGCTATATCACTCTGGGGGGGGGGGGGTCGGGGGGTGTCCACCACTTCTGGAGATGACGGGCTGCCCCCAGTGACTCCCAGTACTGTTGGCTCCTCCTGACTCACTGGGCTCTGCACGATAACATCACAGTACAGGAGCAGTATGCATTTTGGTGTCACCCCCTCTGAGGGTGACACCCGGTGCGGTCCGCACCCCCCTAGTGATGCCACTGAATGGAGGTTCCTTTGGTTCAATTCTCTCATACACCCAGGTGGGCTGAGCACTATGGGTAATCTTCCTGGATTTCTGGTCACTGCACCTTGCTCAAGTTTACCTGTACATTGTAGAGGTAAGAGCAGTCATTCCTTTACCTTATTTTCCTGACACCCCCCCCCCCTACCTCTCGGCCATACTATTGCTAATAGTAGTCTGCTGGATTAAGGCTATCCAGTGATGTGTGAGAACCAAAACTCTCACTAACCAGAAGGTTATTAACATAGATTTTTCGATAACTACATAAGAGAACCCCATACTGACGCTAACATTCTATACATACAACACTGAACAGTCATCATGTCAATGTCACTTTTATTAATTTCCTATAACATTAATGGGTTAACACCCTCAAATAAAGGAACACTATTATATAATAAGATTACAAAACTGAAGGGAAAGCTAATATAATATATAGAACCCTCTAGAAACCATCTTCCCAGGATAATTATTTCTTCTGATTTAGTCCATCCTCCTGGTATTTATCACGGTTGTGCTGATGTAAGATTAGCCGCTGCTTATAATGTTTGGTAGATCTGCTCCTTTCCAGACGACACAATTTCTGTCTGATGCAGGAGGTCGATTTATGTATAGAACTATGTAACATATAGGACACTAGTTCAGAAATTCCCTAAAGCCGCCATTACAGTCCAGGATTTAAGGATAACCATGCTTGAGTCCAGATGGTTAAATCAGATTGACTGAGGTACTAATTATGGCACCTGTGCTCAAACATAGTATCCTTAAATCGTGTACTGCAATGTCGGAGTTTGTGAACCTCTAAACTTTGTCATTTTCGTTAAAAAAAAAAAAAAAGACGCCCAGCGCTAGCAGAGTTGCACGGGACTTGGCGGCTCACTCACGCCAGGCAGATCTCCCTGTGTGGGTCTGATTTCCTGCTGCTCGTTGGGACAATCTCAGCACCCAGGGCCGATTGTCATCCCAAAACCAGTCTGATCGAAGGATTGGGTCTGACTTGCCGCACAACATTTATCCAAAACCGATGAGCCAATATCATCCACCTTTTGTAGTGTGTGTGCATTTCCGATCATCTGTCCAACATTTCTACCCATTATTCAATTAAAAATGGTCACATTAGTGAGGACCTTAGGACAAAAAATTATTTCTAATCCACGTTATGAAAAGTCAGTCGTATCGTGAATAAAATGGTTCAGGTGTGGACCTACCTTAAGTGACACCACAGATTTACAGTGGTTACAGAAAACACATACACCCACCCATAACCCCGTCACCATGATTAACATAATCTCTCACGTCGGTGAGAAACAGACGCGCTGAGTTAGTCAAACATTCAACAGCCGATAAAGCAGGTTCTTTATTGGGGCGGAAACTCCATAAGTGTAAATTGTCATCTCTCCTGATTAGAGAAGTGATCACAGGGGTTCTGTGCTGAAACATCCTCAAGACATCTGCAATGGATTTACAGACTAGAAAGAAATACTTCGACTTCCACAGTCCCCATCCACGGAATCCTCTTATTAACTCTACTTCCATCGCCTCCTTCCTGGCTGTCTGTAATCATACTTAGATCTCTAGTGAGTGAAACAGCGTCCTGATAAAAGCATTCTCTGCTAAGGAAGTACAGAGCACTAGCTGTTTTCATAGACCTGTAGCCTAATACAGCCCCTGGTGCTGATGATATTTCTGCTACTCATGAAACAGAAAAATTGGTTCCGTATATGGCATTTTTTAATAATGTTATGGACGGGAAGCTGTGCCCACCCACTATACTACATCAGTCGTTCTAAATGAAGGGGGCGACCACTTAGAGCTAAGCCCAGGATGCTGCTTAATGTTGGTGCTCAGTGGCAGAGGAGCTCCTTGCCGCTCTGTGCCGTCACGGGAGTGATCGGGGCTGTCGGCAGGAAATAGTGTAGAGCTACCTGGACGCACTGCGTCCACCTCTGACCGGAAAAGAGTCAGAGGTGGACGCAGTATCCATGCCGCACGCAGTTGGCTGATGATGTAAATCTGCGCAGGCGTCCCCATGGTTACTGCAGGGAGGCGCAGGATGAATTTGGAAGCAAGAGCTGGGGATTTCTGTGGGCATCCCTGGGGGGGGCGTCTCAGGGGGCCGGCGTGCCAGACACAGGTGTGTCGCGGACTTGTCGCTGATAGCGGCTGTGTTTAAAACTCGTAGCATATAGACGCAGCGTCATCTGCGTCCACCGCTAAATCAGGTGATTCATCCTTTCTAATCTGTACCTATGATTATCACTAGGATGGATACTAGTACTCAGTCGCTATAAGGATTGTATCCCTACGTACATACCTAGATTAGGGATTATATATAATATGCGGCCCACACCCCAGCCACGATCGGAGCTCAGCTCCGATCGGGCAGTGTTTACTTTAGTTAAAGCTGGCAACGCTGGTCTCCGAAGCCTCTCATCTCTCCAGAGGCCAGCGTTCCCAGTGATGCAGCGCGCGGGTGACGTCTCCTGCGGCAAGAAGAGCCTGCACCTGCCGCTCTGGATCTAATTAGACCCAGTCAGTGACAGCGTGAACGCGGGACGGTGGGCGTGAAGACGGCGTGGACTGGAGCAGAGCCCAGCGGCCATTGTGAAGAAAGGCAAGTACTGCACAGGTGAATGGGGCCTGTTCTATACTGGGAGGGGGCACAGCATAAGGGGCATTAAAAGGGGCACAACATAAGGGGCATTACTGGGGGATCTGCATAAGGGGCACTACTAAGGACATTACTGGGAGCTCTGCATAAGGGGCATTACTGGGGGTTCTGCATAAGGGGCATTACTGGGGGTTCTGCATAAGGGGCATTACTGGGGGCTCTGCATAAGGGCCACTACTAAGGGCATTACTGGGAGCTCTGCATAAGGGGCATTACTGGGGGTTCTGCATAAGGGGCATTACTGGGGGCTCTGCATAAGGGCCACTACTAAGGACATTACTGGGGGCTCTGCATAAGGGGCACTACTAAGGACATTACTGGGAGCTCTGCATAAGGGGCATTACTGGGGGTTCTGCATAAGGGGCAATACTAAGGACATTACTGGGGGTTCTGCATAAGGGGCATTACTGGGGGTTCTGCATAAGGGGCATTACTGGGGGCTCTGCATAAGGGGCACTACTAAGGACATTACTGGGGGCTCTGCATAAGGGGCACTACTAAGGGCATTACTGGGAGCTCTGCATAAGGGGCATTACTGGGGGTTCTGCATAAGGGGCATTACTGGGAGCTCTGCATTAGGGGCATTACTGGGGGCTCTGCATAAGGGGCACTACTAAGGACATTACTGGGAGCTCTGCATAAGGGGCATTACTGGGGGTTCTGCATAAGGGGCATTACTGGGGGCTCTGCATAAGGGCCACTACTAAGGGCATTACTGGGAGCTCTGCATAAGGGGCATTACTGGGGGCTCTGCATAAGGGCCACTACTAAGGGCATTACTGGGAGCTCTGCATAAGGGGCACTACTAAGGACATGACTGGGGGCTCTGCATAAGGGGCACTACTAAGGACATTACTGGGAGCTCTGCATAAGGGGCACTACTAAGGACATTACTGGGAGCTCTGCATAAGGCGCATTACTGGGGGCTCTGCATTAGGGGCATTCCTGGGGGATCTGCATAAGGGGCATTACTAAGGACATTACTGGGGGCTCTGCATAAGGGGCACTACTAAGGACATGACTGGGAGCTCTGCATAAGGGGCACTACTAAGGACATGACTGGGAGCTCTACATAAGGGGCACTACTAAGGGCATTACTGGGGGCTCTGCATAAGGGGCACTACTAAGGACATGACTGGGGGCTCTGCATAAGGTGCACTACTAAGGACATGACTGGGGGCTCTGCATAAGGGGCACTACTAAGGATATTACTGGGAGCTCTGCATAAGGGGCACTACTAAGGACATTACTGGGAGCTCTACATAAGGGGCATTACTGGGGGTTCTGCATAAGGGGCATTACTGGGGGCTCTGCATAAGGGCCACTACTAAGGGCATTACTGGGAGCTCTACATAAGGGGCATTAATGGGGGTTCTGCATAAGGGGCATTACTGGGGGCTCTGCATAAGGGCCACTACTAAGGGCATTACTGGGAGCTCTGCATAAGGGGCACTACTAAGGGCATTACTGGGAGCTCTGCATAAGGGGCATTACTGGGGGCTCTGCATTATGGGCATTCCTGGGGGACCTGCATAAGGGGCACTACTAAGGACATTACTGGGAGCTCTGCATAAGGGGCACTACTAAGGACATTACTGGGAGCTCTGCATAAGGGGCATTACTGGGAGCTCTGCATTGGGGGCATTCCTGGGGGATCTGCATAAGGGGCACTACTAAGGACATGACTGGGGGCTCTGCATAAGGGGCACTACTAAGGACATTACTGGGAGCTCTGCATAAGGGGCATTACTGGGGGTTCTGCATAAGGGCCACTACTAAGGGCATTACTGGGAGCTCTACATAAGGGGCATTACTGGGGGTTCTGCATAAGGGGCATTACTGGGGGCTCTGCATAAGGGCCGTAGCTCTGCATAAGGGGCACTACTAAGGACATTACTGGGGGCTCTACATAAGGGGCATTACTAAGGACATTACTGGGGGCTCTGCATAAGGGGCATTACTGGGGGTTCTGCATAAGGGCCACTACTAAGGGCATTACTGGGAGCTCTACATAAGGGGCATTACTGGGGGTTCTGCATAAGGGGCATTACTGGGGGCTCTGCATAAGGGCCGTAGCTCTGCATAAGGGGCACTACTAAGGACATTACTGGGGGCTCTACTTAAGGGGCATTACTAAGGACATTACTGGGGGCTCTGCATAAGGCGCATTACTGGGGGCTCTGCATTAGGGGCATTCCTGGGGGATCTGCATAAGGGGCACTACTAAGGACATGACTGGGGGCTCTGCATAAGGGGCACTACTAAGGACATTACTGGGAGCTCTGCATAAGGGGCACTACTAAGGACATGACTGGGGGCTCTGCATAAGGGGCACTACTAAGGATATTACTGGGAGCTCTGCATAAGGGGCACTACTAAGGACATTACTGGGAGCTCTGCATAAGGGGCATTACTGGGGGTTCTGCATAAGGGGCATTACTGGGGGCTCTGCATAAGGGCCACTACTAAGGGCATTACTGGGAGCTCTACATAAGGGGCATTACTGGGGATTCTGCATAAGGGGCATTACTGGGGGCTCTGCATAAGGGCCACTACTAAGGGCATTACTGGGAGCTCTGCATAAGGGGCACTACTAAGGGCATTACTGGGAGCTCTGCATAAGGGGCATTACTGGGGGCTCTGCATTATGGGCATTCCTGGGGGATCTGCATAAGGGGCATTACTAAAGGACATTACTGGGGGCTCTACATAAGGGGCATTACTGGGGGCTCTGCATAAGGGGCATTACTGGGGGCTCTGCATAAGGGCCACTACTAAGGGCATTACTGGGGGCTCTGCATAAGGGGCACTACTAAGGACATTACTGGAAGCTCTGCATAAGGGGCATTACTGGGGGTTCTGCATAAGGGGCATTACTGGGGGCTCTGCATAAGGGCCACTACTAAGGGCATTACTGGGAGCTCTACATAAGGGGCATTAGTGGGGGTTCTGCATAAGGGGCATTACTGGGGGCTCTGCATAAGGGCCACTACTAAGGGCATTACTGGGAGCTCTGCATAAGGGGCACTACTAAGGGCATTACTGGGAGCTCTGCATAAGGGGCACTACTAAGGGCATTACTGGAGGCTCTGCATAAGGGGCACTACTAAGAACATTACTGGGAGCTCTGCATAAGGCGCATTACTGGGGGCTCTGCATTAGGGGCATTCCTGGGGGATCTGCATAAGGGGCATTACTAAGGACATTACTGGGGGCTCTGCATAAGGCGCATTACTGGGGGCTCTGCATTAGGGGCATTCCTGGGGGATCTGCATAAGGGCCACTACTAAGGACATTACTGGGAGCTCTGCATAAGGGGCACTACTAAGGACATTACTGGGAGCTCTGCATAAGGGGCATTACTGGGAGCTCTGCATTAGGGGCATTCCTGGGGGATCTGCATAAGGGGCACTACTAAGGACATTACTGGGAGCTCTGCATAAGGCGTATTACTGGGGACTCTGCATAAGGGACATTACTGGGGGCTCTGCATAAGGGACATTACTGGGGCACGGCATAATGGGCACAAATTCAGGGGGCATTGCATAAGGGGCACTGCATTGGTTTTTATTAACAATAAACCTTTCAAAATTGCATATAAGACTTTTTTTTTCGTTGCAGCTCACACACTCTTAAGACCTTGAATATTTGGCCCGGTTGTTATTGTGACTTTGATAGGCCTGGTGTACAATGTTATAGTCATATTACACCACATCTCACCCTGTACTGTCATTTACGTTGTTGCACACAGTCGCCTGTATGAATGTGCGGGTTCCTGCAATATACCACTGAAGAAACACAGCTACACGTGTCCATGTGTGATGTGCAGTATGTTGCTTTTTTGATATTGGGATATATTTTGTAATAGGTCTTATTGTTGACAAGAATTAAAAGTTACGTTTCATCATTAAGTATGAAGGGTAAAGGGTGACTACAATGCAGGTTTCTCTTCTCTTGAAATTATAGCTTCTTAGGGGACATTTCATACAATGATATTTGCAGGATAACCCCTGAAACATCTCGTTTTCGTAGCGCTGCGGGCCCCAGAAATAGAAGCGGTGGCTAGTGCGCTCTAACACATCGCAGGCATGTGCTCCTGTCAGAGGCCCTGACCCTGGAGGTGATCTTTAATACATCTGGGTGAAAACTAATTGTTATAGCCACAAATACCGCATTAATAAACTATCAGTTCTAAAACCCTATAATTAATAAATACTCCCTTTTATACAGTAGGGGAACACAATCAGTTCCACCATTCTAGACCTGTTAATGAATGTACTTCGCATTTTTAAGCCGTGATTTACTTTAGACAGGGGCACAGACAGGAGCGGGTACTAATGACATGGGCATGTCAGAGGGGCTCAGGCCCCCCCCTCTGGAGTTCACGCCATCACTTTGCAGCAGCGCACATATTATTGTTCATGGATTTTTTACAGAATGCATCTGACCGCCGCGGCTCCTGGATTTTGTCACGTCCCACTGTAGTACATGGGCCCGTCAGGTGTCATGGTGACCCTGACTATAGGTATACGCACATACCTTTCTCACATACTGGTTGCTGGAGATCATCCACCCCATTAACTCGTGCAGGAGTCCCCTCACGCTTTGCAGCTACAGGCCAGTAGAATGGTGCCTATTAATGCTAAGGTTAGGAGACAGACTGAGCTGGAGCACCCACGCCTTACTTAGCCCAACTCCTACCATCGGGCGATGAAGGTGCCTTCTCCTTTACAAATCTATGCCCGCTGGTGATTTGCACCTGCACAAATCAAGACGCAGAGCACAGTCATAAAAGGATTTTTGCATCTTGGCTGTTTTGCATTTCATATAAAATCCTCCCTGTGTCTAGCCAGCGGTGGGCAGCATTCAACCTAAATGATGTATGGAATTATTTTTATCCTTGGAAACCAGAATGGAAATAATATATTCCTGGTGTGTGGTGATTTATCATTCATACTGACATACGCAGATGCACCTAGTCACCATGGGGAGATCAGCTACACTGCGCGAGCTGTACTCATGACCACATTTATAATGAGATCAACGGACGTCATCGCCTACTTAGCTGCGGTAAGGTGCGCCGGGATACCTCATCCCCTTCATGTCGAGACACTTCGCCATACCCAGTCGTCCCAGCGATGTCACTATTTCCTGGTTTATGTCCCGGGTGATGTAATGCACATCAGTGGCCACCGGGATGCGCTAGTGCCCAGTATTGGTGAAGGAGCTTTTGCTTTCTGGAGCTAGATGCATGCGGATATATAGCAGCCTCATCTCCCTGCTGCACTCCTCCTATACATACTTTTGAGATTCCTACTGAGAGGCGGTAAAACCTCTGGAAACTGCATATTCAAAGCTTTTATTTCTAAAATAATTTCATACATCCCACCCACTGTGAGAAACACTGCTAAAAAAGATAGAGGGGTGTCCTACAAAACAGCATAACCACCAAGTGATTCCAACTACAGTCACTGTGAGGAGCTCTGCTACACAAGTCAATGAGGAAAGTTTTAAAAAGACATGAACGCTGATCGCTTTCTCCTTTAGTGACTGTGAAATGCGCTGTTACATAGGATAATAAGGAGAGTGATGTCATGCACACAGGAAAGGCGCTGTTACATAGGACAATAAGGAGAGTGATGTCATGCACACAGGAATAGCGCTGTTACATAGGACAATAAGGAGAGTGATGTCATGCACACAGGAATAGCGCTGTTACATAGGACAATAAGGAGAGTGATGTCATGCAAACAGGAATAGCCTGCAAGTGTCTCCTCAGTCACTGTGACGAGCAGTGATAAACAAGGCAATGAGAAGGGAAATATCATACATACATCACCGAGTGCCTCCTCCTATGGTCACACAGATGATCATTGAGAGCTCCTACATTACTTGTGAAAGGCACTGCTACCTATGGTAATGGAGGATGGAAGGTCATACAAACATCATCACTAAGTAGCTCCTCCTATAGTCACTGTTAGGAGCAATAATACACAAGGTAATTAACAGGGGAAAGTTACCTACACATATAGGATTACCAAGCATACTCAGCAGGTAAGATTCCTACCCACACCATTCATACTAAGGATCCCTCCCCCCTACCCCAAAGGTTATTGAGGGCAAATCCATTGTAACAATAACAGCACTAACGGCAATGACAGTATTTTGCTAGGTGTTAGCTGTAAATATCCGGTGTATGGGATATCTCCAACCTACAATATGTGCCGGTAATATCCAAATGCCAGCAACAGGTAATTTGCCACCTGAGGGCCTCCTCAAACCTGGATAAAATCTAGATATAAGCAATATTTTCCACATTTGGCCCATTTCACTGGTGGAATTTGTCTGTAAGCGGAATTTGTAGATTGTATCATCGAAACGTCGCATATCCATGAAACAGAATATTTAGCCACAATTGATCTAACTCTATTTAAAGTCCCAGCTGCTCCCTACCACATCTAGCTCAGCTCCATGTGTCACCGACAAAGACTTTTTGTTCTTAATGTACATGTTTACTCTTTGTAGCCAATTTATTAAAAGCTATTTATTCCAATAATTTCATCAACATCATTATGTAGCATAACCGTTTCCTGATGTCACCGACAGATCACAAACAGCTGTGGTCATTAAGGTGTAAAATCCCACGCTCAAATAGGTCTCTGTCGCCCATTCTCTACATGTTCTGTTTAGAAATAATTTGTTACACTAGGAGGTAATTGGTAGTCTTGTCATACTTCCCCTCTACCTCTAGGTGGTGCTGTTGCTGTTTGTGTGCTCAATAGACCCCTCACTATTTTAGTGTGAGTATACGGGTATACTTAGGTGTTACTCACATATGAACTGCATCCGTATGTTCCACAGTATTTTCCAGGTAAAAGAAACCTTGTTTATACGTAGCTAGAAGAAGTTTGTGTAGGAACAATATGTTCAGGAATGCCTGGGGGAGGGGTGGGGGTTACATTTATACTTCTTTATTGAAAATACAGAAACATTGTATTGCTTGCTCTAGCAATAATAATGCAACACAATTGAATTACATGGGACACCACAATACAGTGACCACGTTATCTCAAACGGTGTACCTGTAGCAGTACAAAATAGCGACATCCAGTTCATGCAAATTGAACATGTTTTTGTTCATGAATATTTTTTGTTTACTATGCCTTTAACGTTAGAGCTGAGCGGTTCAGTTTAGCTAAAAACTGAACACATCCAAACTTGGGGGGTTCTGAGTAGAACAGAGGGCCTGATTCAGAGCCGCTCGTAAGCGGCCGATCGTTCGCTCCGAGCGATGTTCACACATCTGCTCATGCATATGGGTCGTAATGCGCATACGCCAACCAGTCATTGCGGTCAGAAATGGTGCGCTAGCAAAACAGCGAGGGGCTGCTAATTTGAGTGACAGAATGAGGCGTTTGTGGGTGGTAACAGGGGAAGGTGCTTGAAAACGGGGAGTGGAGATCCGAACGCAGGCGTGCCAAACGGTCAAAACGGGCGTTTAATGGGTGTGCATAATTAACAAAGCAGCGTCATCGACCACGTCACTTGGTTGTCTTTTAGCCTGAACTGCTCGCAGTGATTGCGGGAAGTAAAACCTACCACAAGCACTGCGAGCAGTTCAGACGCCTTTCGATGTACTCGATTAATCTAATAAATAGCGGAGATGACGTATGATGCGAACGGCCAGGGGGCGTCTTTACAAAATAGAGAGCGCATGTTTCGTTCGCTCGCTCAGACATAGAGGCGTCAACAGACCGCAAAGAGAGAGCGCTCAATTTAAATAGCCGGCCCCTTTTTCTGAACGACCGTTCGCAAATAGCGTCCGGCTCTGAATCAGGCCCAGAAGTCCCAGCTCGGATCACATTAGAATCCTGACTCGGGTCTTCTTGCAGGTTAGTAACTCGGATCTAAAAACCAGATCTCGCATGTAAGTCCCTCCCTTGTGATTTCAGGTGCTGCGAGGTGGCCAAAAGTGACTGGAAATGAATGTTATTGATGTTAAGAATACTACAGGAACAAAGGCAGTTCCAAGTTACATGATTTTAGCTGTTTTTATACATTTTGAAAGAAATCAAAACCAAAACACGACAATGAGTTAGAACCAAAACACAGGGGTCTGCGCACATCTCTATTGTTTTTTAACCTTTTTTTGTTGTTTTAGGAATTCAAATAAACTTCAGAATCATCTAATTTCTCGGAGTCGTCCCCTGGCAGGCGACGTGCTGGGCGACAGGTCCCCAATCCCCATGGTAAAAGCAGCAAGTCCCCTTACAAGAGCTTCTCAGTTGCACCAGATCTTTTATAAACTTGTTCCGAGCAGAAGAAACTACTTGGACATGTAGTTGCCATTTGGGGCATAATGTCTGGGATTGAGGGTGATATTTATCAAATCTTGAAGAGAGATAAAAAGGAGAGAGATAAAGTACCAACCAATCAGCTTCTCTCATCTTTTTTAAAAACACAGCCTGTAAAATGACAGAAGCAGATTGATTGGTTGGTACTTTATCTCTCTACACTTTATTTCTCTGCAAGATTTGATAAATATAGCCCCCAAATACCTCTTTTCTACTGCCGCTAAAACCCGAGGTATTGCTATGTAAACCCAGGTCACGGCTCAGTGGAAAGGGCTCCTAGGAAAAATCCTGGGTCAACCCAGGTAAGGGTCAGTGGAAATAGGTATCCCGGGTCATCCGACCCGGCTCTTGTTCACAGCATAGGGAGAGCTGCATTGCCCGGCCCTTGGAGATGATGTAATCTCCAAGTCCCGGCAGAGGTAAGCCCCAACAACATCACAGGTCCAGCCTGCGGTGTAAACGAGGTTCAAGACGCTGTGACACCGCTTGAAACTCGTGTTCAGTGTCCTGGGCTGGCAGGGCTGTATCTAGGGGTCCGAGCGCCCCTGGGATTGTAATGGACTGGCGCACTCCGTCCCCCCATCATTTCCAAATAATTACACTAAACAATAAATAAGTACTTATAATGTCTCCCCAGCAAGTCCCACTTCTGTCTACCCAGCCAGCCCACGTTTCATCAGCCAGGACCTCCATCTGTCTCCACAGCCAGCTCCCCTTCTGTCTACCCAGCTAACCCCTTCTGAAAGCCCAGCTATCCCCCTTTTGTCTCCAAAGCCTGCCACCTTTTGTCTCTCCAGCACCTGGGCACTTGCGTACAGCCCCGCAACCCACACACATACTTATCAGGCATATCTTCTGGGTTGTTTATAGATCCCCTTCAGTCTGTGGCTGGCTCCTCAGTGAAGCATTGTGGCGTGTGTGACATCATGACGTCACGTGCGCCTAGTGTAGAAAAAGAACCAAAACTTAATTAATTGTACATGCCAGACAGCCACCAGCAAATGCCAGCGGCTACCCGGCCTTTGACATCTGGTATGGGTAGGAGCCAAGGGTGTACCTGGGACTGCAGTCCTGGCCTGATTCTACCCCTTGGCCGTGGGTGGCACCGCCGGATGGCGCCCCCCCCCTTGGCCAGTGCCCCTTGCGAGTGCCATCCTGGCTAATGGATAGATACGCCCCTGCGGGCTGGACCCTGGATTTTGGTGGAAAAGCGGTATAAATCACCTCTAGACTCCAGTAAAATGTTCAGGTTTCTGAACTGTCTGGTGCAAAACCAGAGTATTGGCAACCCTACTAGTATGGCACTCCACCCACCGAGCTTACTACAGTACATTTTTCAGGTACGCCATTCAATATTATGTAATTGTTAAAAATAACTTTTGTGACTGTGGGCCTGATTCAAACCCGCGAGCGCTTGCAAGCAGATCGATGGTGCCCTAGTGCGCATGCGCACAACGGAGGGAGCTCCGTCGTGCGCATGCGCGAGACCCAGATAGCGACAGCCAAGCTGTCGCTCCGTGTCTCGCACCAAAGGGGGGCGCGCTGTCGATGGTGAGTGACAGCACGCCCCCTTTGGTGGGTGTGCTGGGGGCGTGGCTGCCAGACGGAGGCGTTCCCATGGGAACGCCTACCGTCTGGGTCCGGCCCCACTGACATCACTAGTGATGTCAGTGGGAGTGATTTTGGCTCTGATAGAGCCAAAAGCACTCCAGAGCTTGCGGTCACCGAGACCCTACCGCAGGGTCTCGTCGCAAGCCCGATGGTCGCGATGGTCTTGAACATAGCGACCATCATCATGGACGCTCGCATAAGCTGTAGGTGGTAACCCACAGCTATGCGAGCGTCCTGGAGGACGCTCCAAAAAAACAAACAAAAACATCCTGATTCAGAGCGGGCGCTCGTTCAGAGCGTCCGGCTCTGAATCAGGCCCAGTGTTCCAATGCGTTCCTTCTGAAAAGTATCATTGGGAGAAAGTATATGGAGTGTATTCGTTGCCTGCATACAGTTAAGGGAACCAATTTGGTGACTGAACCGATGTTCCATGCAGACTGCCATTTCACTAGAAAGCAGTAACATCACACAGTATACAGTACATACTATTCATTTACTAGAAATAAGCCACATTACTATCCAAATAAACCTGGAGGCTTATTTATCAAATTATTAAGTGTCATTTTTATTTCTGCTGCTTTTTATCTAAATGTATAAAACAAAATATTGTTGAGGCAGTTGAGCGATGATGGCACAGAGCGATGATGGCACACAGCGATGATGGCACAGTTCTATTAAATTTAATAATGACACTTCTGATGAAGTTTGGTTAAATGAAACACACTGAGTGGCCTACCGCTGTGTGTCTTACATTTGGGGGTAAATTTACTAAGATGGGAGTTCTATTTAAGAAGTGATGCTGGCCATAGCAACTAATCAGATTCTAGCACCTTCTAGAAGATAATACCTGGAATCTGATTGGTTGCTATGGGCAACATCACTTCTTAAATAGAACTCCCATCTTAGTAAATTTACCCCTTGGAGTCTTAGGGGTATATTTACTAAAGGTCGATTTTAATAGATTAAAAATTAATCAAAATCGATTAACATCGATGTTGTGTTTCTCACATTTACTAATACTTAAAAAACGAAATAAAAAATTGTCTGTTAGTAAATGTGTGATTTAGCCCCAGAATCACATCGATGTTAATCGGTCTTGAATGATTTTAAATCAACCTTTAGTAAATATACCCCTTAGAACCTTATGTCGGGACTTATTGGATCCATTCTGTGATACTTATGGTTATATAGGAGAACATATTTGGAGATCCATCTTGATGTGGAGGAGAATACACATAGGGTCTCATTCAGACCCGCTCACAAGCGCAGATGAGCTCGCAAGCGAGTCGATGTAGAGGCCCTGCGCACGCGCAGCGGCCGCATTGCGCGTGCACAAGCTTACTACAAAAGGGGCGACTGTTGATTGTGATCGACAGCTCGCACCGTTTTGTGGGCGGGGCGGGGGGGCTTGCCAAACGAAGGTTTTCCCGACGGAACGCCTGCCGTTTGGAGACGGCCCCACTGACAGCTCACTGGGGGCTTGCGTTAGACGAGACCCTACCACAAGAGTCTCGTCGCAAGCCCCGATGGTAGCCATGGTCTTGACCATCAACCTGGCCGCTCGCTAAAGCTGTGGGTGGTCGCTCACAGCCTAGTGAGCGGCCAGGAGGCCGGCTCATTTTAGAGATGCAGCTGCCCGCATTCAGAGCGAGCACTCGCATTTTGCTCTGAATGAGGTCCATAATCCTATATCATTTTTTCTCTATATTATTTAGGGGCTCTCCTTTTTGAATAAAAAAAATATATTTATATTGTTTTATGGTGTTGGACTAGAATGCGTTTACATTTTCCGGTTTGATACCAAGATTTGGAAGTGTTATCAACGTACTTAACATATACATATATATCCCGATGTATGGACGGCACTCCCGGCTCACTGCAGTAAAGACGGAGGCGCTCACTCCAATATAGATGTCAACGTTTCAGAGATCTAACTCTGATAACAGACGTTGACATCTATATTGGAGTGAAGGTCTCCGTCTTTACTGCAGTGAGCCGAGAGTGCTATCCATACATCGGTACAGAGATATTATATATATACACATACACATACACACTCATACATACATACATACACACACACACACACACACAGGGATGCGGTCATAATACCGACTGCAGGGATTCTGGCGCTCAGAATGCTGGAGCCGGAATCGCAACACCAGCATCCTGAAGGTAAGTAGCTGGGTTAGGGGGAGGGTTAGGCACTATAGGGGGTGGGTAGATTTAGGCACTATAGGGAAGCCGGCGCACGTAAGCCCGACAGTCGGCTTCCCAACTGCATTATCCCGTCGAGGGTTAAATGTAGGGGTGTACACCAGCCACTTTTTGTGTTTTGGTTTTGGATCTGGATCTTTCTTCGTGTTTTGGATCTGGATTGGTTTTGCCAAAACCACCCTTCCGTGTTTTGGGTTTTGGATCTGTATTTTTTCTTAAAAAAACAAAAAAACTAAACGCTAAAATCACATAAAATGGGCCTTTTTTTGTTCCTACGTTATTAATAACCCCAATAACATTAATTTCCACTCATTTCCACTCTATTCTGGACACCTCACAATAGTGTTTTTAGGCCAAAAGGTTGCACCGAGGTAGCTGGATGACTATGCTAAGCGACACAAGTGGGCGGCACAAACACGTGGCCCATCTAGGAGTGGCACTGCAGTGGCAGACAGGAAGCCAATCAGCGTTATGGTGCCCATTTGCAAGTAGCACGGACCCGGGAGATCTGTGCTACATGCATCTGTGTGATTGGCACAGAGCAGTGACAGGTCCGTGAGACCCGTCTGTGCTTCTGTGGTAAAAAAAAAAAAAACCTGTGTAAAAAAAGAAAAATATGGAGTGCCCCCCCCCCCCCCACACACACACACACAAAAAAAGAGCAACCAGCCCCGGGCATTAGTGACCCAGTGCTGGGTGTGCTTAAATACAGGGGACAAACGACGTAGGCGTCCCCTGTACTTAAGCACAACCAGCACCGAGCTAGTCAGAGCCAGCGCTGGTTGCCAAAATACGGGGGACAAACGACGTAGGGGTCCCCCGTATTCTGCGCAACCACCTCTGGGCTCTGATCCGGTCCTGGTTCTGGAAATACAGGGGAAATACAGCCGCAAGGTTATTAAAGTTTACCCTGCGGTTCCCACCATTGACTACAATGGAGGGAGCCGTTCATTGGCTGAGAGTCGGGAGATGACCTCTCTCAGCCAATGAACGCTTAGCAGCGGGGTTACCATGGTGATAGCCCGCCACTAAGCTCTCATTCGGGAAGTACCGTTCTATAGTACGGTACTAAGTTCGTGGATCGGGTTTCAGGGGTTTTTTTTTGCCAAGGCCGGGGATGCCTACTTTGGAACAAAGAGGACAGAACCTCGCATAGGAGATGGTGAGTATGTTCTTTTTTCACAGGTCCCCTATGGATACTTTACCGGACAAGTGGACCGATGCTACAGGGTTAAATAGGTGAGTATGTGTACATGTGTGTGTGTGTGTATGTATGTTTAATAAACTTATACTGTCACGGTATGTGTGTCCTGTGTTTTCTATAAACATTTTTTTACAGGTGAACTACAGGTACTAGTGGGCCCTTAATGCCCTGCATGCTGGTACTTGTGGTTCTCCAAGTACCAGCATGCGGGGCAGGCTTGCTGGGACTTGCAGTTCTACTTCTAAAGACAATGTTTGATATTATTTATTTACACCACACCACACTATCAACCCGCCACCCGCCGCCAGCAGGGGTGGCAGGGATAGCCCCGGGCTATCAGCCTGGGCCTGGGGTGCCCTGGAGAGGGTGACCCCTTTATTGGGGGGGGTCCCCAGCTCTCCAGGGATCCCCGGCCTGGGCTGACTAGCGGTCAGGGCTGATGCTGCGGCTGGGGGGTCCGGTGAAAGGGCTCCCCTGGCTGTGGCATCAGCCCCCCGCTAGAAAAAGTCCAGTGCTGGTTCTGGAACATACAGGGGAACCCTACTCATTTTTTTCCCCTGTATTTCCAGAACCAGATCAGAGCCCAGAGCTGGTTTTGCAGAATATGGGGGACCCCTACATCGTTTGTCCCCCATATTTTGGCAACCAGCGCTGGTTCTGACTAGCCCGGTGCTGGTTGTGCTTAAGTACAGGGGACCCCTACGTCGTTTGTCCCCTGTATTTAAGCACACCCAGCACTGGGTCACTAATGCCCGGGGGCTGGTTGCTCTTTTTTGGGGGGGTGCACGCCATTTTTTTCTTTTTTTTTACACAGGTTTTTTTTTTTTTCACCACAGCAGCACAGACGGGTCTCACGGACCCGTCAGTGCTCTGTGTCAATCACACAGATGCATGTAGCACAAATCTCCTGGTCCGTGCGTGCATCTGTGTCATTGAAATACACAGCAGCACAGACGGATCTCACTGACCCATCTGTGTTCTGTGTCACTGTCAATCACACAGATGCATGTAGCACGGATCTCACGAGGCCGTGCTACATGCAAATGAGCACCATAATGCTTGTTGGCTGAGAGCCGTGACAGACGGCTCTGTCAGCCAATCAGCACTTTGCCCATTAAAGGGAAAGGCATTTTTTTTAAATGGCCCCTCGAGGCAAAACCTCGAGATCCGACAGCAGATCTCAAGGTTTTGCCTCGGGAGAGGGATCCACGGCAGACAGGGAGATCCGAGCTTGGGCTCGGATCGCCCTGGATCCCCGAAGTTCGTGTGGGTTCGGTTCTCAGGGAACCGAACCCGCTCATCCCTAGTTAAATAACAGGCGTCTAAATCTAGACGCCTCTCATTTTACCGACGCCGGGAGACCGGCATCCCGATTGAAGTGATGCCGGGCGCCGTTGCGGACAGACGCAGGGGGGGGGGCAAGGGTTAGGTTTAGGGCTCCTGGGGGGGACTTAGGGTTAGGGTTAGGCTAGGGGGAGTGAGGGTTAGGGTTAGGCACCCTCGGGGGGAGGTCAGAGTTAGGCACCCCCCAGGGGAAGTTTAGGCGGCAGGGAAGGGGGGGTTAGGTTTAGGCACTTGGGGTTAGGGTTAGGCACTATAGGGAGAGGGTTAGATTTAGGCACTATAGGGGGTGGTTAGGTTAAGGCACTATAGGGGGAGGGTTAGGGTTAGGCACTAGAGGGAGGGTTAGGCACTATAGGGGGAGGTTAGATTTAGGCACTATAGGGGGAGGGTTAGAGTTAGGCACTATAGGGAGAGGGTTAGAATTAGGCACTATAGGGGGTGGTTAGGTTTAGGCACTATAGGGGGAGGGTTAGGGTTAGGCACTATTTGGGGTAGTTAGGTTTAGGCACTATAGGGGGAGGGTTAGGTTTAGGCACTATAGGGGGTGGTTAGGTTTAGGCACTATAGGGGGAGGGTTAGGCACTATTTGGGGTAGTTAGGTTTAGGCACTATAGGGGGAAGTTAGGTTTAGGCACTATAGAGTAAGGGGTTAGATTTAGGCACTATAGGGGAAGGGTTAGGTTTAGGCACTATAGGGGGAGGTTAGGTTAAGACACCAGGAAGGGAGGGTTAGGATACCGATCGACAGGTGTCTGTATCCTAACCCTGTTGGGATGCCGGCGTCGAGATTCTGACCGCCGGAATCCCGAGCGCTGGCATCCCGTAGCCAACCGCACACACATATGTATACATACACACACTGAAAAATACATTATACATACTAAATACCTTCTATAAAATGATATTTTTTTTTTCCTATTAATAATTAAAAACTATAATATAGCTCAAGAATATATAATTTTTATACTTCTTTTGCGATAGGGCCATCATTCCAGAACAGGTATTTCGGTGGTACAAACTCCACCACGATACTTGATAAACTGTCTCCCCCATACAAATACCATGTTAGTACAGGTGGTAATATAACCAGTTTATAGGGAGAGGCAAAAACAAGACCTTTCACCTGCAAAAATACCCCAGGCCACTGCTTTCAGGGCAGCATGCTCTTGCCAAGATGCAAAATTGCACCTTCTAGCTGGACTTCCACCTACGCCAAAATGAAACATTAGCGGACGCTCATTGGCTGGGAACCACGTGGAGGAGCCGCTCATGGGCTAAGGCCACATGGGTCCCAGCCAATGAGTGGCCGCATAATGTTCTTGAACTAATGTTATGCCGCCCCTGATTGGCTCACGGCCCAGTAACTAATGACAGCTCAAACCCTGAGCTGTCATTAGTGTAACTGTAACAACATGCTGTAGTGTCTTGTTACAGTGTGTCCGGGGCCCTATTTGGATTACTGCGGAGAACATCGTGGTATAAAAGGTGAGTACTGGATCTTTTTTAAGAGGTACTTCCATTGGATACTTTACGTTGAGAAGGGGACGTGACCATCTGGAAGAAGGTGAGTATGTGCGAGTGTATAGATGTAATAAATCTTATTTTCACGGTGTGTGTGTGTCTTATGGTTTTTTTTTACACATTTCTTTACAGGTGAACTACATGGACCAGCAGGCCCTTAATGCCCCGCATGCTGGTACTTGTGGTTCTCCAAGTACCAGCATGCGGGGGAGGCTTGCTGGGACCTGCAGTTCTACTGTACAGACAATGTTGTCAATTCTATTTTTCACACTACACCTACACTAACAGCTCGCCACCCACTGCACAAGGGTGGCAGGGATAGCCCCAGGCTATCAGCCTAGGCCAGGGGTGCCCTGGAGAGGGGGACCCCTTTATTGGGAGGGTCCCAACTCCCCAGGGATCCCTGGCCTGGACTGACTAGCGGTCAGGACTGATGCTGCGGCTGGGGGGCTCCCCTGGCTGTGGCATAAGCCCCCCGCTAGGAAGGGTCCAATGCTGGTGTTAATTATAGGGGGACCCCTACGCAATTTTTTTCCCCCTATAATTAAAACCAGGACTGGCCCTGTAGCCAGGTGCTGGTTCCTAAATTACAGTGGAACCCTACTCATTTTTTCCCCCGGAACCAGGACTGGCTGGCAAGTCCGGGGCTGGTTATGCATTTGGGGGGGGGGGGGGGACCCTGTGTCATTTTTTTTTCTAACATTTAACTAATTTTATACAGGTTCAATACACTAGCAGCCTTCACATATTTCACTGATATGTGCAGGCTGCTTTCTTGGGTGAGTATTGCAGAGAGAAAACACTGCAATCTCGAGTAAGTAATCTCATCTAAACTCTCAATTTTGGGGAAAAAAAACTCATTCTGCTTCACCATCGGAAAACTCACTTTCAGCTAAACTCACTATTAAAAGGGAAAACTCACCTGAGTTTTGGTGAAGCTGAGTGAGTTCAAACACAACCAAGCTCGATTCTTAGTAAATTTACCCCCCAATCTCTGCCATCTATAAAATTAAAGTCCGTTTGCAACTTGGAAAGGACTGTGTAGACCACCACACAAGAGATAAGTGTGTATTTGAGCTGCAAAGCGGCCATTTTGCACTACAGGTGCTAAATTACCTCAAGTACGTTCTTGAGGTTTACTTTGAATATAATAGAGCAGGGGTTCCCAACCATGGTCCTCAAGGCACACTAACGGTCCAGGTTTTAAGGATAGCCATACTTGAGCACAGGTGATTTAATTAGTACCTTAGTTATTTTGATTTAACCATCTGTGCTTTAGAATGGATATCACTAAAACCAGGACTGTTAGTGTGTCTTAAGGTACTGTAGTTCTACTGAGAGATCCCCATTCAGCTATACATAGATTTCATGGTGGGTGGGCTGTTCCCCGACATAAGGTAGAAGACAGGATTGCAAAGTGAGCAAACCGCTGACGTTGCTAAAACAACTTGAACGCAGTCCTTTCTTCGTATGCAAAAATTCTCCCAGTCTACCGACAGGATTTGCAGTACACCAAGTGTGCCAAACTTCTTTTGGTGACATTAAAGAAAACTTAAAAATAACTCAGGCTGTCTCTGTACTTATGGAGGGTGAAATTACCCAGAACGCTCTGCTGTGGAGACCTAGAACAGATGTGGCAGCTGTCCCTGTTTATTAGATGTGATGCGCTTGAAATGCATTTACCACAGAATGAGGATTCCTGTACAGTTCACCACTTGGCAGCATAGAAGTAGTTAAAATATCTGTCATTACTTTTTTAATACTTTAATGCCCGGAGGCCTAACAGTTGCCCAGCACCGCATCTCACTCAGGGAAAACACAGGGTGACAAGAGTCGTCATTCAGTCAGCGCTGTTTGAGGTAATGCCCCCCATTAACTGTCACACTCAGAAAGCTGGTACACGCTGAGCCTCGTACCAACATACCAGGAGCTAGTGGACTGTGCATGGCATCACGCCATACAAGCAGATGGGCGTTAATGTAGGCAGTCAAGAGGCATTATGTGTACGAATGAGATGCATGAGATGCAGGCAGGGTTCCCAGTCATAAATGTTCCGCCAGCTGTTGGTCTTGTCATTTTTACCTTCTGCAAGGTTCCTACCACATGTCCTCATCACCGCTGAGGTACAAACATCCACATTGATGCCACGGGAAAAGAACAATGTGACAAGGAGATCTTCCTGCCGCTGGGCTAGTCAGATCAGATTTATTTTGCATGTGCTTATCATATATAATGCATTTAAGATCACCAGATAAAAAGCATGCATTATACATATGCTGTACAATGGAAACGATGTACTCCCTACTGTAAAATATAAGGTTATTAGGAATCCTGGAACGGTTGTGTCACCACAGAAAGGCCACAGGCTTTATACATGTTACAGAATTCTGAGATACCTTATAATATTCTTACATTTTACAGTGACAGAATATTTTACTCCTTATATAGTAAGATACAAGCTCTAGTTTTAGACAAAACGAGCTGCATGCATGAGGACCTTCAGGAGGTCAGATGGGGCCGGGTACTGGAGTGTGTGTTTGTGAGGGGGGGGGGGGGGGGGGAATACCAATTCCTGGCAGATGTGTATAACAGCGCAGTTGTACATCAGGCAGTGAGGGGAGACTGCTGCAGCCAGGCCCATTAAACCGGGCCAGGTAAATAGTACCCGACCCCTCCCTCCTATCGATGCCCCTGGCATGTACACGTTGACCCTCATATCCAGGTGTGTTTTGTCATCCCATAACACTTCCAAAATGAGTCATGTGACATGTTTCTGTGTTGCAGTAATACTAAAGGTGATGATATAGGCTGCCAACCCCTTATGGAGAGCTGCAAGTCTTACAGGAAAAGCTGCCACTTGAGCTGATAATATAGTTACAGCTGTCAGAAGTTAAGAGGGAGTCCAGGTCCATTCCAGGAATTCAGAGGAAGTCCAGGTCCAGCCCAAAGGAGTTCAAAGCCGGAGAGTTTCTTCTGAAATATCCTGATCTGTTGTTCCAGGGGGCTGATGTTGCTGCTGCCTATTTGGGTGAGCCACAGGATGCCCAACAAGGCTTTTAACACAGGTTTCAAAAACTGACCGGGTTCAGTGTCCTTGGCAAGTGTGAGTAACCAGCTGCATACATAGGGGTAACTGGCTAGACAACAACACACATCATAACCTTCTTATGAAATAACATGTGAAGGGACTACTACCCACACCGTTGTTTACTTCCTATTAGTGATGGTTGCTATAATTGGGACTATATAAACCCCTTCAACATTATCTTTTTCAAATAAAGTCTTTTCATAAAGGGATTCTTGTTCTTCATTAATGTCTTCATCATCACAGTTGTTGCAAAGACTCCCGACGCGTCTCTACTGCAGTCAGAAACATGACGTTTTGCACAGTGTCTGCGGTAATGTATAGACAGTCAAGGATATGAGGTTATTATAGCCAGGGTTTCTACCTTGTGACCTCCGTCTCCCCCTTTCCATTACCATTCTCATTGAGGAATGTAGGAGAGGTTGTTGACACCAGCGCTTACACTTCCATCGCAGCCACCGACTTCTGTAGCTGGTTCAACTTTACGACCACATTTTAGCTCTTCTAATAATCTAATCATCATCTAAGCAGTGTGAACTGTACAGACCTCCTGGAGATCATCAATGTCTTCACACCCTGTGGGGGGGGGGGGGGATTCAAATAGCTGTGAGGATTACCCCGCAGCTAATCGATCGGACTGCATGATTCAACGAGCTGTGGGAACCCAGTGCACTAATTATCAGAGGCAGGAGCTGCGAGGAAAAATCGGCAATAAAATATAGATTCAGCATTTTAACTGGCAGGGAAAGCCATTCATTCCGCATTTTACGTAGAATCAATGGGTTATTGCATGTAAGTCCAGTGTTTACCACGCAGACAAAAGATTACGTTTATTGAATAGCTTTTTCCCATGCGGCGCAATCAATTAGCTGCAGAGTATATGCCGAGGCAAACTGAATTCCCCCCTTTATGTATCAAACCTTCTAGTGGAGAAGCTGACCTATAGCCACCAATCAGCTACTACCTATTATTCTATAACAGGGGTAGGCAACCTGTGTCACTCCAGCTACTGTGAAACTACATATCCAGCATGCCCTGCCATAAATTTGCTGTTAACACATGCTAAAACTGTGGCAAGGCATGATGGGAAGTGTAGTTATACAGCAGCTGGAGTGTCACAGGTTGCCCACCCCTGCTATAGAATAATAGGTAGTAGCTGATTGGTTGTTATGGACAACTTCTCTGCTTGACCACTTCACTCTTTAGACGTCTTTATCCATCATCAGTGAGCCACTAATGTCTCCTACAGGTGGAGCCAATGAACATGTGACTTTTCAGGGCAGACTTCAGCCTGCAATGACACGGGGCAGAGCCTTAACTAGATATTTTGGTGACCTGTGCCAGAAAGAGCATTGTCGCCCCCCCCATTTTTCAAAGGGACAAAATATACCCAAAAAAGGGCCTTGGCTTCATGGGGAAGGGCCAGGGAAGAGATAGGGGAGGCCAGGAGTTGCTGGGGATGAAATAAGAGGAAGCTACAAGCAAGAACGATAATAAACAGAAATTTTACAGGCCCAAACAGCGCCCCCTGACCTGTGGTGCCCTGTGCGATGGCAGCGGCCGCACTAACCTAGCTACGGCCCTGACACGGGGTATGAATACTTTTCGAATTAAAGAACTTCTGTGTTTTGATTTTTTTTTTTTTTTGCATTATTAATAATTTGTGGAAAAGTTCTGCAATACTGGTTTTGTGAATCAGCACCACAAATAAAGTCCCTGCTTCAATCAATTTTGAATTTCAGTATCTGCAGCAACAAAATGTAACAAATGTGTTGGGGGTTGAATACTTCACCCTTGGTCGTACACGGCCACTCCCAGCACCCTCCCAAACCCTTGGTCGTACACGGCCACTCCCAGCACCCTCCCACACCCTTGGTCGTACACGGCCACTCCCAGCACCCTCCCACACCCTTGGTCGTACACGGCCACTCCCAGCACCCTCCCACGCCCATGGTCGTACACGGCCACTCCCAGCACCCTCCCACGCCCATGGTCGTACACGGCCACTCCCAGCACCCTCCCACGCCCATGGTCGTACACGGCCACTCCCAGCACCCTCCCACGCCCATGGTCGTACACGGCCACTCCCAGAACCCTCCCACACCCTTGGTCGTACACGGCCACTCCCAGCACCCTCCCACACCCTTGGTCGTACACGGCCACGCCCAGCACCCTCCAACACCCTTGGTCGTACACGGCCACTCCCAGCACCCTCCCACACCCTTAGTCATACACGGCCACTCCCAGCACCCTCCCAGACCCTTAGTCGTACACGGCCACTCCCAGCACCCTCCCACACCCTTAGTCGTACACGGCCACTCCCGCACCCTCCCACACCCTTAGTCATACACGGCCACTCCCAGCACCCTCCCACACCCTTAGTCGTACACGGCCACTCCCGCACCCTCCCACACCCTTAGTCATACACGGCCACTCCCAGCACCCTCCCACACCCTTAGTCATACACGACCACTCCCAGCACCGTCCCACACCCTTAGTCGTACACGGCCACTCCCGCACCCTTAGTCATACACGGCCACTCCCAGCACCCTCCCACACCCTTAGTCATACACGGCCACTCCCAGCACCCTCCCAAACCCTTAGTCATACACGGCCACTCCCAGCACCCTCCCACACCCTTAGTTGTACACGGCCACTCCCGCACCCTCCCACACCCTTAGTCATACACGGCCACTCCCAGCACCCTCCCACACCCTTAGTCATACACGACCACTCCCAGCACCCTCCCACACCCTTAGTCATACACGGCCACTCCCAGCACCCTCCCACACCCTTAGTCATACACGGCCACTCCCAGCACCCTCCCACACCCTTAGTCATACACGGCCACTCCCACATCCTTAGTCATATACGGCCACTCCTAGCACCCTCCCACACCCTTAGTCATACACGGCCACTCCCACACCCTTAGTCATACACGGCCACTCCCAGCACCCTCCCACACCCTTAGTCATACATGGCCACTCCCACACCCTTAGTCATACACGGCCACTCCTAGCACCCTCCCACACCCTTAGTCATACATGGCCACTCCCACACCAATAAGCCCATTGACTCGGCAGCAGCCAGTGCCCATAAAGGACTATAACTGCACCACCAATATGCCAGTGCCCATCAATGACTATATGCCAGTAGCTTGTGTATAAATACAGTGCATCTGTTTACTACCTTGTATATTCTATGCATCAATATACATTGCAATGATTTAGTGTTGTTTTACTATGCCATCTTTTATCATAAGGCCAGTTTGGGCCATTATTTTAAGCTAAGGGTATAGGAGGCAGCAAGTAACAAGTGTCCAATCACACAGGGGTGAATTGCGCTGAGGTGCGAGGCATGTCAGGCCTGCAGCTTTCTTGCCAGAACTCCACTATCAGTGACAGCCGCAGGTTCCAGTATACTGCCCAGGAACCGCTATTTACAGTTCCCGGCCACCCTATAGCTGCACATAACAATGGTACCTCACAGGCGTTTTCTTTAGCGTAGGGAGGTCCTGGGAGCTGCAATTACTGAGGCCTGTCAGCACTGATGGATGCAGCTGCATGTAAAGTCAGAGGTAAGAGAAAGAGAAGCACGACGCAAGGAGCAGGGCGGTGAGGGGCTGCTCAGCTCAGGACTGATCGGCCATGGCTCATGACAATGGCTGGTCCCTGGGGAGGAACGAGCAACACAGATGTAAGCCAATGTGCAGTGACGGCCTGGAATAGGCCAGGATCAGCCATGATGAGCTCAGGTGCCCAGACCAGGGCGCATAATAAAAATAAACAGATGCATTTATTTAATTTAAAAAAAAAAAAACTTGTATCTATCGGCCCCCCTAAGCCATCGTCCAAGAGGAAAAAATCCCATTGCAGGCTATGGACAATCTGACCCTGCTGAAATGTGTTCGAGCACCTGTCCTTCATATAATTTGTCGAGTCAAATAATTGGATATGATCGCTTGCAATTATTATCTGACGAACTAGTCAGTCAGTCAGTGTTCTGATGAAGATTAAATTGGATGCTACTCGGCGTCAGCGCAATCCGATGCGCACAAATGCGAATCCACCACACACATACACTGATGCATATAACGCACACACATAAACATATATGCGTACACATAGATGCTCACATGCATATTCACATACAAACATTTCCTATTTCAATGCACAGACGCACATATGCGAACGCATATGTATAAAATGGTTCCCAGTCACAATAGCTAATAATCAGAGTTATTAAAGGTATTTTATAACTAATAATTATGATGTAATATGTACTAAAATGAGATCTAAGGTTTAGAACATAGTGGACATGTCATGTTTGGTATCATACTAAAGCCCTATTTATTTGCAGATATCCGTTTCTATGGGCAAGGAAATCGCATCATGCGTCCACTAGTTATAGATGATAGGGAGTTATTGAATAGAATGTTATTTCTTGTCTGTAGTGTTTAAACCAGTTCTACGGCGGGAAAGATACACAAAGGAACTGTTGGAGAACTGAGACATACCCATGATGACACCGTATGAACTGACCAATGACCAGATTATCCAGAAGCAAGAACCAATGGTTCCTTTGTTAACTCTGAAATCTGTAAGGTATATAAGCTGTGTCCCGATCTCAGTGTTCAGCCATTCTCTTTGATGACCACAGATGTCTGGATTGATGACTGTATACTGGGAAAAGTGCGCACGTGTATGTATCGGCTTGTACTATTTTATTGCTTTTTACTCTAGTTAAATCTTTCATCGTGTTAGTTTTTCTCTACATAAATAACTTTTTGTGCTTTGGAACCACATGATTGGACTGGAAAGCAATTCTTTCTTAAGCGACTTGCAGCGCTAAATAGCGACTAGAGACTATTGGGAATCAATAAATTGCTTGTAGGACAGGGTCCTGGAGAGGAAACCATGAAAGTTTTCCCGGTGGCCCTAGGTTAGGAATTAATACCAGATATTCATAAGTATCAATTAATACGGGATATTCATATGTATTGATTAATATGGGATATTCATATGTGTATACAGAAATTTATCGTGGTAATAATTTCAATGTTCTCAGAAATCAATATTGATACTACGCATGCCCAGTTGCAGAATGCACCATGTCTGGAGTTTCTCTGAATGATATATCGTGTGAATTACATTGGGGAAAAATATTGCAATGTATCAACTAAAATGTTGTTTTTTGGGTTTTTTTTAAATATCAAATATTGAAGCCAAACAAAAATAACAATCTCTACCCTGGGCATGTGAGCTGTGGTTTACCATTACATACTTGGCCCCAGATATGACTCAACATACTATAGCTACCAAAAGACATAGTTTAGCTTATGGCTGCCTATGTTACTGAGCTGGCTACTTATTTTTCCACACTTTACACCAGCTGGCACTGTATGCACAACCAAAGCCTTCCCTGCTAGCACTTCGCTAAACTGGAGAAGAAGCAGGAGGTCCTGTGTAGCCTGCCCGGGTTCAGTGAGCACACAGGAAGCCAGGCTCTGCCAGCAGGGCCAGATTAACAATGGGGCGGATGGAGCTCCAGCTCCAGGCCTCCACATAAAAATAGGCCCATTGTCATGACAACATGATGTTGACTGGCCATCTGCTCTCCACACGGTCAGCCATAAATCATAAGTAGTAAAATTGTATTTCTATTTACCACACAAAATGAAGCATTTTTTTTTCTTTTACCTATTAAGGGAGACATTGGGGCGGAGAGTATAGGGGGGTACACGCCCACATGGCACTGGCCACACCCACACAGCACTGGTCACGCCTCCTCTGCTTCTCATAATAGGCCCTTGGTCATTTTCAGCTCCAGGCACATGTGGCCCTCAATCCAGCCCTGTCTGCCAGGCACTAATGGAAATTGGGGGATATGATGCAGAGCCTAACAGTGTTGTACTAGGACATGTGAGGCTCTGGGGAATTCAGGAGGCCCTACGTGAAATACTAGTTTGACAGTCTGTTGTGCCCTCCATTTGTTTAAAAGAAAACTTACACAAAAATGGGTTGTGTTGGGTGTTTCCACGGCCTTGATTTATGGCCAAAGACCCAATTTGTCTAAAGTCATCTTTTTATTTCCCATGGTGGGAATTTACAGATAAGTGTGATATCGTACCCCGTTACTGGCCCTCGGAGATGCTTTCACAAGATTACTGGGAAAGTGATATGAAAATAAGTCATTTCTGCTGGAGAGGAGAAATATCATAGACTGGGTAAAATACAGGGCAAGGATGTGCAGTATTTACCATCATAAGGTGACCTGACCTCCATAGCTTTCCACATTGTTACCTGTACAACATTTCCCTGCTGTATCTGCACGGAATCGGTATGAAATACCGCCGGATATTAGCCCAGCGGATGTTATACCGACGCCGGATAGCAGAACAGCAGGATCCCGACTAAGATAAGTTTCTAACTATCCCTAAACCTCTCCCCCCCCCCCCTAACCCTCCCTTAGGGCTGCCTAACCCTAACCTCTCCCCTCTTCCCGCAACCTAACCCTCCGGGTGAAAAGGGGAGGTGCCTAACCCTAACCTCCCCCCGGGGGTGCCTAACCCTAACCTCCCTTCCCTTAGCCTAACCTTAGGCCCCCCCCCCCCCCCCCTCCGCGGCTGTCCGCACCCAGCATGCCAGGCGTCGGGCTCCCTGCGTTAAGATTTCGACACCTGTCATTAGTTCCCTGCCGGGATTTGACAGTCAGGAAGCCGGCGGTCGGCATTGCGACCGCTGGCTTCTTGACTGCTTCCCATCTGCATGACACCTGTTGTTCTGTTATCAATCCTGCCTGTCCAGGGTCACCTATTTATTTTGTACACCTGTCCTGGTGCACAGGATCCGGAGATGGGAGAGACTGAGCTACAAAAGGGTGGTGGGACAGAGGTAGGTGTTAAGCCCCTACCCACCCACAAAAAACAAGCACTGGTTCCGGCTCCAGTGTGAACAAGGTGTATAAACACTTTGTATGCGGTAAGCCTGAACATGATATATGCTGAGATGTCCCTGCTACTAAATGGTGGTATGAGGGTAAGTTACTGAAAAACAAAGATTATTTCTTAGTTTATTATAAGTGAATTATTTACTGATGACCCTGGCTCGTGGCTCCCCGGGATAAATTATTAAATATCCGATCTGTCAGAAATCTCTCATAAATAAATAATTTGGTGCCATCTTTAAGGAGTGCAGTAAATTACTTGTTCATGTTCCCATCTAAATGCTCTCTTGGGTAAATTACGTCTTGCCCCGATGACTTATGAATGAAGATTGGGCAAGCGCGTCATGCTGAGGATTTATAGCCCATGTTGGCAGTGTTGCCACGTCCTTTAAACCTCTGCTGCCTTATGACACTGTGTACGACACACAGACTGCACACTGGGTACAGGCGTTGGCAGCGGCCTGGCTTTTCAGATCGTGCCTCAGGCAGTGGAAGAAATACAGGACAGAGGAGAGGAGATGTTTTATGATGCATCAGGTCATTAATACGTTATATCGCTAGGGTCGCGGCACTGCATTACAGGCTCAAACAAAATGCCAAGGAAGATTACGCTGTCACCAGTAAAATAAAGTGCATCTATACAAAGCAGGTTCAATTACTGCATTTACCAGTGTAATATATTGAGTTCATTTGGATGCAGGACATTTTGAGGCTATTTGTTAAAAGGCCTCTTTATTAAAATACATTGATTAATGATTCTTTCTATATCGCACCAAATTCTCAGGAAATTATCGCCAGCTGAGCGATAGTGGCCCCACACGGAGATGATGAACCTACTGTTTAGCCGTGCCAGCCTCCAGCTACCCAGCGCGCAAGTGCACAGTGAAACTGAAAACCCAGATTCAGGCCTTCAATGACATAAGAAAAAAAAATGGTAAAAAAATTAAGAAAAACCTTTTAAAACAATGAGAAAAAAAAAATCATTTAAAATAATAAAACAATTTTTTTTTTTAAGTGACTTTTCAGCTCAGGATAACTAAAGGTTTTTGTCGACCTGGGCAAAATGAAAAATGGCGTCCACTAAATAAATAAAAAAATTCCATAAAAGCATGATAGAAATCCGATATAGATACATAAACTGGTTAATTGCTATAAAATAGCTTACAGAAGTAAATACAAAAAAAACATGATTTACAAATATAAAACTTATTGTTGCGTGTTTTTTTTTTTAAGAAAGATCTGGGGCTTTTAGTAAAAGCCCCTTCTATAGTGCCCCTTATAACACACAGTAGTAGTGCCCATTATACACAATATGCAACTCAGTAGTAGTGCACCTAATACACAATGCCACACAGTAGTAGTGCACCTAATATACAATGTCACACAGTAGTAGTGCACCTAATACACAATGCCACACAGTAGTAGTGCACCTAATATACAATGTCACACAGTAGTAGTGCACCTAATACACAATGCCACACAGTAGTAGTGCACCTAATATACAATGTCACACAGTAGTAGTGCACCTAGTATACAATGTCACACAGTAGTAGTGCACCTAATATACAATGTCACACAGTGGTAGTGCCCCTAATACATAATACCACACAGTAGTAGTGCCCCTAATACACATAATGCCACACAGTAGTAGTGCCCTTTATACACATTATGCCACAGTAGTAGTGTCCCTTATATACATTATGTCACACAGTAGTAGTGTCCCAATACACAATACCACATATTAGTACCCCTTTCTATACATAATGCCACACAGTAGTACTGCCCCTTAAACACAATGCCACACAGTAGTACCCCCCATACACATAATGCCACACAGTAGTAGTGCCCCTTATACACATTATTCCACACAGTAGTGCCCTTTATACACATTATGCCACAGTAGTAGTGTCCCTTATATACATTATGTCACACAGTAGTAGTGCCCCAATACACAATGCCACATAGTAGTACCCCTAATACACATAATGCCATACAGTAGTGCCCCAATACACAATGCCACATAGTAGTACCCCTAATACACATAATGCCATACAGTAGTAGTGCCCCTTAAACACAATGCCACACAGTAGTGCCCCTTATACACATTATGCCACACAGTAGTAGTGTCCCTTATAAACATTATGTGACACAATAGTGCCTGCTTAATAATGCAATCGGTGATGTCCACATCTAGGGGCGGATTGGCATAGAAGACCAACCTGGAAAATTTCTAGAAGCAGTCCTAATGGGGGCTGTGTGTAACATGTTGAGGGGGCAGGGTCTATGGAGGGGGTCACCATCGGTTGCACCATGCACAGAAGATTTGAACTCTGCCTGATCTGAGCTCCGATCAAGCCAGCTGGCAGCTAGTGTGAACCTGCCTGGCAGGGTAGAGCCAGTGCTGTGGTAAGTCACTAAGGGGAGCAGAGCTGGCAACAGAAATCTTGGGGCTAGGTACACATTTTTTTTGCCTCCTCCAATACATATCAGGTACAGACCAGTCAGTTTGAGAGTTTTTCTTACCTATATGGAGGTTCTTTGCAGCAGGGAACCTCTGAAGAATTTGAACCTCCCTGTGCAGACGGCATCTTCAATCTCCATATTTTAGATCATGTGTCAAGACGATGCCTGTGTGCGTAGAAATATAACCAATGTCATTATCATATAACTGAGGTTCAACCAGATAATGCCTAGTAACAGAAGTTTTTGTGCAGGGCAAAAAGTAACAATTGTATATTATTACACTATTTACTAATTTGGTACCATTTGTATCAGTACATTTATTTTTTTGTTGTCGTTATGAATTGCTGTCTCCCAACCTTTTCTTCTAATCTTGCCAATTGTGGATAATCTCCGGGGCCACCCTTGTCACTAGTGATGTCAGTGGGAGTGCTTTTGGCTCTGATAGAGCCAAAAGCACTCCAGGGCTTGCGGCAACGAGACTCTACCACAAGGGTCTCGTCGCAAGCCCGATGGTCGCGATAGTCTTGACCATCGCGACCATCATCATGGACGCTCGCATAAGCTGTGGGTGGTAACCCACAGCTATGCGAGCGTCCAAGAGGCCGCTACCAAAAAAAAAAAAAACGCCCTGATTCAGAGCGGGCGCTCGTTCAGAGCATCCGGCTCTGAATCAGGCCCTCTATCCCTTATTTTTGTTTTGATTGTTGCCTTTATTTGCAGGCATAAGTGGTAGCAGTCCCTGTCTGCCTTAGGTTTTGAGGTGCTCTCCTCGCCACTACATAGGTTAGGCTGATTCTACCCTGCTGGGGTCAGCAGCACCACTGGTCCGGTTGAACCTTGTTGTTATGTAATTGGCATTGGTGCATCTATAATGGGCACACCCTGCACACATATAATTATACACACCTCTAAGGAATCCTGCGTCAGCATTGCAGAGGGGGTGGCAATTTTCCCAGAGATTAGTACATGCGTAGTAGAGAAGTCAATACCAGAGTCTACTTGGGCTGCAGAGAGGAGGGAGCCAACACAAAGAGACTGTACACGAGCCCCTCCCACTCCATAACCAACCCTAGTCAATGGAAGGGGATGTGTGGGTGTGGCCAGCAATGTGTGGGTGTGGCCAGTGATGTGTGGGTGTGGCCAGTGATGTGTGGGTGTGCACACCACCTACACCAGGGGTTTCAAACCACGGTCCTCAAGGCACACTAACAGTCCAGGTTTTGAGGATAGCCATACTGGAGCACAGGTGACTTAATTAGTACCTCAGTTATTTTGATTTAACCATCTGTGCTCAAGCCTGGATATTACCAAAACCAGGACTGTTAGTGTGCCTTGAGGACAGAGGTTGGGAATCACTGACCTACAACCAGTGCCAGATTAATGTCCACATGGGCCTGGAGCTGAAATTCATGAAGGGCCTATTGTGTGCCGCTGCAGGGTGTGTGACAAGTGCCGCAGTAGTGTGACTGGTGATGTGGGGTCGTGACCAGTGCGGTGTAGGTGTGGTTTACATAAGGATGTGGCCTGTGCTGTGGATGTGTTTAGTTCCATGGAGGGCATAGCTGGCGCCTACCTTCAACCTTGTGAAAGGATGTAAGCTGTATGGTCTGCCTTACCTTGTGTGCTAGAATAGTGTAGATTTATAAAACAAAAAAAGAAATCCAAAACTATTGGCATATTTTTTCTATAAGTGTTATAAAAATGTAATTATATAGACAGACAGACAGATAGATAGTAAATTGGGAGGGTACACACTTAAGGGAACCCAAGCGGGTATAGGGCCTGATTCAGACCCACTCGCAAGCGGCTGTCCGCTCGCAAGTGGGTCGATGGTGTGCACTGCGCATGCGCACGACAGAGGGAGCTCCGTCGTGCGCATGCGCCAGACGCGACGAGCGAAGGAAAGTCCTTCGCTCGTTGTGTCTGATCAAAGGGGGCGTGCTGTCGATGTTGATTGACAGCACGCCCCCTTTGGTGGGCGTGCCGGGGCGTGTCTCCCAGACGGGGGCGCTCCCAAGGGAACGCCTACCGTCAGAAGCCGGCCCACTGACATCACTAGTGATGTCAGTGGGAGTGATTTTGGCTCTGATAGAGCCAAAATCACTCCGGGCCTTGCGGTTGAGAAACTCAACCGCAGGCTCCGGCTCGCAGTGGCGATGGTCGCGATGGTCAAGACCATCGCAGCCATCAACCTGCACGCTCGTATAGGCTGTGGGTGGTGACCCACAGCTATACGAGCGTCCAGGAGGACGCTCCATAATTATGGAGGACGGCCCTCATTCAGAGCGTGCGCTCTGCTCAGAGCGTCCAGCTCTGAATGAGGGCCATAGTGTGGTATGTTGAAGGGAAGGTTAGGGTTAGGCTGTGAGGGGAGGAGGATAGTGTTAGGCACTAGGGAAGGCTAGGGTTAGGCTGTTGGGGGAGGATAGAGTTAGGCACTGCAGGGAGGGTTAGGAGCTAGGGAGAGGTTACAGTTAGACTGCGGGGGGGAGAAGGTTAGGCACTACAGAGAAGGTTAGGACAGGGGTGCACCTCTCCAGAGTCCCGTGTCCGCTGCAGTAGGGCTGCATAAATCACCTAGAAAATGGGAAAATGGTCACCAGCCATTTTCACGGTGTTTTGCGTATGCGCAGTAGTGAAATCACCAGGAAAATGGCAACTGTGCCATTTCCCCAGTGACATGCACAGTAGACTCTGGGCACAGACTAGTGCCCAGAGTCTACTGCTGCGCTCAGTGCGCTGCCAGCTGCTGGGGAGAGAGGAGGGGACCTGTCGCCCTTTCAACTCTTAATACGCCCCTGGGTTAGGTAAAGTGTGTGTGTGCTGTATGTATGCAAATATAATGTGTGTGTGTGTGTGCTGTATGTATGCAAATATAATGCGTGTGTGTGTGTGCTGTATGTATGCAAATATAATGCGCGTGTGCTGTATGTATGCAAATATAATGTGCGCGTGTGTGTGCTGTATGTATGCAAATATAATGTGTGTGTGAGTGCTGTATGTATGCAAATATAATGCGTGTGTGTGTGTGCTGTATGTATGCAAATATAATGCGCGCGTGTGTGTGCTGTATGTATGCAAATATAATGCGTATGTGCTGTATGTATGCAAATATAATGCGTGTGTGTGTGTGCTGTATGTATGCAAATATAATGTGTGTGTGCTGTATGTATGCAAATATAATGCGTGTGTGTGCTGTATGTATGCAAATATGTGTGTGTGCTGTATGTATGCAAATATAATGCGTGTGTGTGCTGTATGTATGCAAATATAATGCATGTGTGTGCTGTATGTATGCAAATATAATGCATGTGTGTGTGCTGTATGTATGCAAATATAATGCGTGTGTGTGTGCTGTATGTATGCAAATATAATGCGTTTATGTGTGCTGTATGTATGCAAATATAATGTGTGTGTGTGTGCTGTATGTATGCAAATATAATGCGTTTATGTGTGCTGTATGTATGCAAATATAATGTGTGTGTGTGCTGTATGTATGCAAATATAATGCATGTGTGTGCTGTATGTATGCAAATATAATGCATGTGTGTGTGCTGTATGTATGCAAATATAATGCATGTGTGTGCTGTATGTATGCAAATATAATGCATGTGTGTGTGCTGTATGTATGCAAATATAATGCGTGTGTGTGTGCTGTATGTATGGAAATATAATGCGTTTATGTGTGCTGTATGTATGCAAATATAATGTGTGTGTCCTGTATGTATGCAAATATAATGCACGTGTGTGTGTGTGTGTGTGTGTGTGCTGTATGTATGCAAATATAATGTGTGTGTGTGTGCTGTATGTATGCAAATATAATGTGTGAGTTTGTGCTGTATGTATGCAACTATAATGTGTGTGTGTGTGTGCTGTATGTATGCAAATATAATGCGTGTGTGTGTGCTGTATGTATGCAAATATAATGCGTGTGTGTGTGCTATATGTATGCAAATATAATGCGTGTGTGTGTGCTATATGTATGCAAATATAATGTGTGTGTGTGTGCTGTATGTATGCAAATATAATGCGTGTGTGTGTGCTATATGTATGCAAATATAATGTGTGTGTGTGTGCTGTATGTATGCAAATATAATGCATCTGTGTGTGCTGTATGTATGCAAATATAATGCGTGTGTGTGTGCTATATGTATGCAAATATAATTTGTGTGTGTGCTGTATGTTTGCAAATATAATGTGTGTGTGTGTGCTGTATATGTATGCAAATATAATGCGCATGTGCTATATGTATGCAAATATAATGCGCGCGTGTGTGTGTGTGCTGTATGTATGCAAATATGTATGTGTGCTGTATGTATGCAAATATAATGCGTGTGTGTGTGCTGTATGTATGCAAATATAATGTGTGTGTGTGTGTGTGTGCTGTATGTATGCAAATATAATGCGTGTGTGTGTGCTGTATGTATAAAAATATAATGTGTGTGTGTGCTGTATGTATGCAAATATAATGCGTGTGTGTGTGCTGTATGTATGCAAATATAATGCGTGTGTGTGCTGTATGTATGCAAATATGTATGTTTGCTGTATGTATGCAAATATAATGCGTGTGTGTGCTGTATGTATGCAAATATAATGCGTGTGTGTGTGTGTGTGTGCTGTATGTATGCAAATATAATGCGTGTGTGTGTGCTGTATGTATAAAAATATAATGTGTGTGTGTGCTGTATGTATGCAAATATAATGCGTGTGTGTGTGCTGTATGTATGCAAATGCGCAGTGCCAGATTAATGTCCACATGGGCCTGGAGCTGAAATTTATGATGAGCCTATTGTATGTCACTGCAGGGGAGGTGACAAGTGCCGTTGCAGTGTGACTGGTAATGTGGGGTCATGACCAGTGCGGTGTGGTGTTGGTTTACAATTTTACATAGGTGTGAGGCCAGTGCAGCGTTCTCCCAGGACACTCCGGGCAGTGCTGCATTTTCAGGTGCCGGTGGCCTCAACACATCTATGCAATGGCATGACGTTACACACTTAAGGGGAACGAGGTCAGCACAGGGCGCTCTGGAGTTAGCCCTGCTATGCCGCTGACTGTGCATGTGTAGGCCAGCACTCCTGTGCAAAGGATAGTGCTATGGCGTCTGGTGCCCTCCTAATTACCACTGCCTGTGAAGGGAGGGAACTATGTAGCAGTGGAATGGACGGCACTCTGGATAGCTTGTATAAAACACATTAAAATCCATTTAAGTTATCAACATTTCAGAACTTGTATTCGTCCCTTCAGTAATCCTGACAAAAGAATGAATACAAGTTCTGAAGCGTTGATAACTTAAACTGAGTATTAGTGTGTTTTATACAGGCCGTCCAGAGTGCCGCCCATTTGACTGCTATATATATGTGTATGTGGGTGTGTACATACATTACACACCCACATACACACCCACATATACATGTAAATTGTGATGGTACAGGGGCTTGAGGCACACTTAAGGGGACCGAAGCAGGTGTGGTGTGATATGTTGACAGTCATGAAAATGTTGACATTAGGGTTAGGCTACATGGGGGGTTAGGTACTAGGGGAAGGTTACGGTTATGCTAAAGGGGGAGGAGGATAGGGTTGGGCACTAGGGGAAGGATAGGGTTAGGCTACATGGGGGGGTTAGGCACTAGGGGAAGGTTAGGGTTAGGCTACATGGGGGGGTTAGGCACTAGGGGGAGGGTTAGGGTTAAGCTACATGGGGGGGTTAGGCACTAGGGGGAGGGTTAGGGTTAGGCTACATGGGGGGGTTAGGCACTAGGGGAAGGTTAGGGTTAGGCTACGGGGAGAGGAGGATAGGGTTAGGCACTAGGGGAAGGTTAGGGTTAGGCTACGGGGGGAGGAGGATAGGGTTAGGCACTAGGGGAAGGTTACGGTTATGCTAAAGGGGGAGGAGGATAGGGTTGGGCACTAGGGGAAGGTTAGGGTTAGGCTACATGGGGGGTTAGGCACTAGGGAGAGGGTTAGGCTACATGGGGGGGTTAGGCACTAGGGGGAGGGTTAGGGTTAGGCTACATGGGGGGGGTTAGGCACTAGGGGAAGGTTAGGGTTAGGCTACGGGGGGAAGAGGATAGGTTTAGGCACTAGGGGAAGGTTAGGGTTAGTCTACGGGGGGAGGAGGATAGGGTTAGGCACTAGGGGAAGGTTACGGTTATGCTAAAGGGGGAGGAGGATAGGGTTGGGCACTAGGGGAAGGTTAGGGTTAGGCTACATGGGGGGTTAGGCACTAGGGGAAGGTTAGGGTTAGGCTACATGGGGGGGTTAGGCACTAGGGGAAGGTTAGGGTTAGGCACTAGGGGGAGGGTTAGGGTTAGGCTACGGGGGGAGGAGGATAGGGTTAGGCACTAGGGAAAGGTTAGGGTTAGACTACGGGGGGAGGAGGATAGGGTTAGGCATTAGGGGGAGGTTACAGTTAAACTGCGCGGGAGGAGGTTAGGGAAAGGTACTATAAGTTAGGGGTAGGCATTAGGGTTAGGGGGGGATACTCACTGGAAGACTGGAGCCGCAGAGGTCATGACCGCTGGGACCCGGAAGCCGTGCTGGAGTCACTGCAGCCATCAGGAGCAGGTCAGTGAGCGCTGGGCCAACAGGGATGATATGTCGACATTCCATCACTGTCTACATGAATGTCGACACGGACAACTTCAACATTATGACCATGTTGACATTCTCCTATCAACATGATGAATGTTTACATATCATTCCACACCTGCCACAGTCCCCTTAAATGTGCCTGAAGCTCCTGTACATCCCTATTTACCACTGTGTGTGTGTATGTATATATACATATACACACACACATATATATATATATATATACACACACACACGTACGTGTATATATATATATATATATACACACGTGTGTGTGTATATATATATATATATATAAATGCACGTACATTTGTATATATATATATGTGTGTTTATGTATGTATATAAACACAAGTGTGTGTGTGTATATACATATACACACACACATATATATATATATTTATATACTGTATATATACACACACAAGTACGTACATACATATACGCGTGTGTGTATACATACAGTACATATACAAACATACACACACGTGTGTGTGTATATATATATATACACATACATATACACAAATGTACGTGCATATATACACACATTTATAAACAGATTAGGTGGGTATAAGAGCTTATACACATAAGCTGTTATACCCACCTAATTTGATTGATAGATAGGTAGTAGATATATATTTACATGCATATATAGACAGGGGCCAGACATTACACTGACCTGAGTAAAAATCCTGACATGCTGGGCTGAGCTGCCTTTAGAGTAGAACGGTTCAGGGGCGTAGCCTCGGTATAATGGGGCGGAGCTTCAGCGGGTCTGTGGTGGGCGGGACATCAGAGGTGGGCTTGGCTTCAGCGGTCCGAGGGTGAGCGGGGCTTTGGCCTGGCCTATCGATCCACTTCAAGTGGAGTAGAACGGTTCAGGGGCGGAGCCTCGGTATAATGGGGCGGAGCTTCGACGGGTCTGTGGTGGGCGGGGCATCGGAGGTGGGCGGGGCTTCATCGGTCCGAGGGTGAGTGGGCCTTTGGCCTGGCCTATCGATCCGCTTCAAGTGGAGGGGAACAGGTGGGGAGGTCAGAATTCACTAAGCTGATTTTGGCAGCCATTGGGTGAGAGAGCTGACTGACAGGAAAAAAAAAAAAAAACTTTTTTTTTTCCTGTATGCACTGCTGTCTGTGAGGGCCTATTTTCAATGGGAGGCCTGGAGCTGTAGCTCCACCCGCCCCATTGTTAATCCGGCCCTGCCTACAACAGCACCACTCCCTAAGGGTAAAATATAAATACTGCATAATTTTGTGAGGAAACTAGAAATGCAATTTTAATAACTAATGATTTATGATCAACCATTTGCAAACCATTTGGCCAACTGGGTGACTGGTCATGATCATGCTGTCATGACGAGGGGCTTATTGTTATGTGGAGGCCTGGAACTGTAGTCCCATTTGCCCTATTGTTAATCTGGCCCTGCAATAAGACCCTGATAACATGAAAATAGTCCATACTTGCCGACAATCTAGCTGCTCCCTCCGGGAGGGAGCAGCCAGATCGGCAGAACAGGGGGCGTGGCCGGCAAAAGGGGGCGGACCAAACGAGCTGAGGTCGGTTTGCGGGCGTGACAGGGGCGGGGCCACGCGATCGCATAATTTTAGCCCCGCCCCCGCTACACAATGCAGGAAAAAAGGCATTGCGAAGCAGGGGGCGGGGCCAAAATGACGCGAATCACGTCAGCGCCCCCCCCCCCGCTGCGGGGGTTTATCAGGTAATGCGGAGGGGGGGGTCGGGGGATCGGCGGCGGGCGGGAGGCCCGAATCGGGAGGGTAGGCAACCCTGAAATAGTCTATCCCAGTAGAACGCATTATAGATTCATTGTCAATTGACTTTTTTTTTCTATAAATTGTAATATGTACAACTCATTCAATTTGTGTCATATTTTTAAATGTTCTTTATAGCACATTTATTGCTTGTATGCCTAAACATTTTATCCAATAGCAATTGTATTTGTTACAGATGCATTGCTTTGCAAATGTTGAGGTACAAATCATGCAAATGGCCTAAATGGGAGTCCCCAATTGTAAAATGATAGAGCAAGCAAAGCCATGGAAGGCTGCGTATTACTGATATAAATAATATACTTATAATAGCGATTGCGTTTCCTAAGCTAAATGGTCACTTTCATTCTTCTGTAGCGAGGTGCCATGTAAGAACAGAGGTGCATCACTACCTGAGCAGGTAGATTATGAGTGACAGACTGCGCAAACTTTCTTTGCTGTGTGGGGTAGTGGATAAATACTGGCATGCCCAGTGATGTCACACTAACTCAACTTACTGCTATTTCAGCTTTTTGACCTGTCCTCAACATGTGGGAAGGGAATACAGCTGTCTGTATTGGTCTTTGGGAGTAATACTTTGCTTTGTAACACAGATTCAGTGGCATGTTGGGTTACCACCGAAAAATGCATTTTGTTTTCATGGTTCATATTGGATCTGGGGGATTTGTGGTCCTGTAACAGAGATCAGCAACAAAAGATATATGCAACTTCTCTCTATATAAAACTTTTTATAAATGTAACGTTTGGGCAATATCGCGTGTTCAGGTTTCCAGCTAGAGAAAGTTTGCATCAAGTAAGATTTGCGAGGCCATGTACACATGTACCTACATTCTTTCTGAATTGACCATTATTTGCTAACCCGTCCCATCTATGTTTTCATTGTGATAGTCGAGGAATTATTCTCCTAATATGAATAACAATTTGCAACCAAAGGTTATTCGATAAATGGCGGGGGAAAAAAAAAAAAAAAGGACTCTGCAAATGTAATCAACGCTGTTCCTCTTAAAGCTCTGGGAAACAATCACACATAAAATCATGTAAGCGCAATAAAAAGTAATTAGGAGGTTAACATTTAATATATGCACCTCTGAGACACCATGCGTGGCGATGCAGATTTTAATATTGCACTGTTCCCTATAGGCTATAAGAGGTGACGTCCTCTTAATTACAGCTATTAGTCATACTGATAACATACGTATGAGAAAGTGCTGGTAACATCACGGTGCAGTTGTTAGGAAGCACTCTAGGATATGTGGCAGTCACTAATATTTATGACTGGATGTCTCAGAACATGTTTCCAGGCCCTGAAATGAAATCTGGACTTATACGGCAAGTAAAGCCACCATTTGTCCTTAATATATAGCCAAATCTGTAATGGTTGCACTTATCTATATTAGGGGTGTGCACCGGCCACTTTTCGTGTTTTGTGTTTTGGTTTTGGATCTGGATCTTTCTTCGTGTTTTGGATCTGGATTGGTTTTGCCAAAACCACCCTTCCGTGTTTTGGGTTCTGGGTTTTGTGTTTTGGATCTGTATTTTTTTGAAAAAAAGCATAAAAACAGCTAAAATCACAGAATTTGTGGGTTTTTCTGCTCCTATCCAATTATTAACCTCAATAACCTTCATTTCCAGTCTATTCTGAACACCTCACAATATTGTTTTAATGGCCAAAAGATTGCACCGAGGTAGCTGGATGACTATGCTAAGCGACACAAGTGGGCGGCACAAACACGTGGCCCATCTAGGAGTGGCACTGCAGTGGCAGACAGGATGGCAGTTTGAAAAACTAGGCCCCAAACAGTACATACTGCAAAGAAAAAAAAGAGGTGCAAGATGGAATTGTCCTTGGGCCCTCCCACCCACCCTTATGGTTGTATAAATAGGACATGCACACTTTAACAAACCAATCATTTCAGCGCCAGGGTCTGCCACATGACGGTGGCTGAAATGATTGGTTCGTTTGGACTCCCACAAAACAAGCTGGCAATTAATGTGTCCCTGCACAAACTGGCTCTACGGAGGCAAGATGTCGTCCTCATCCTCCTCATCCACCGATTCCTTGGATAAAACAGGAAAAAGGGATTTAGGTGTCCCTGGACTGCTTACGGTCTTAGCCAAAGTTTCTGAACTTGACAGTAACTTTTTATGAACGCGCTGCAGGTGCCGTATAAGGGAGGATGTTCCTAGGTGGTTATCGTCCCTACCCCTACTTATTTCACCTTTACATATGGTACATATGGCAAGACAGTTGTTGTCCGGATTTGAATAGAAATATTGCCAGACCAAAGAGGTGGAATGTTTGGTCTTCTGCCCAGGCATGACCGTGATGGGCTTTTTCATCCCACGGACAACAACTCTCTCCCCCGGAGCCTGATTTAAACAAACCACATCACCATCAGAATCCTCCTCGCCAACTTCCTCCTCAGTGCCAGCTACACCAGTATCCTCATCCTGTTGTACTTCAACAGTGACATCTTCAATTTGCATATCAGCAAGTGGACTGTGGGTGCTCCTTTCAGCACTTGTAGGGGGCATGCAAATGGTGGAAAGAGCCACCTCTTCCCGTCCAGTGCTGGGAAGGTCAGGCATCGCAACCGCCACCACACTTGGACTCTCCTTGGGGATTTGTGATATCTTCTTAGAACGCACAGTTCTTCGCTGTGCTTTTGCCAGCTTAACTCGTTTGATTGTTTTAGCGGGAGGAGGGCTTCCATCGTCATGTGAAGCTGAACCACTAGTCATGAACATAGGGAAAGACCTTAGCCGTTCCTTGCCACTCCGTGTCATAAATGGCATATTGGCAAGTTTACGTTTCTCTTCAGATGATTTAAAAAAAATTTAAGGTCATTTTCCTGAACTTTGTCATTTGGGATTGTATGTGCCCTCTACTATGACATTGGGCATCGGCCTTGGCAGACGACGTTGATGGCATGTTATCGTCTATGTCATGGCTAGTGGCAGCAGCTTCAGCACTAGGAGGAAGTGGTTCTTGATCTTTCCCTATTTTATTTTTATCGGAGAAAGTTTGGTCCTCCATTTATCCATGTTATATTGATTTGATATATACGTGCGGCTAAGGCGCACACAAAAACAGAAAATATTTTTTTATTTTTGCTGGAGAGTAGTGCACTCTGTGGGTTACACCACCCTTTAAGAAATGATCCAGCCGGCTCTTTACTTATGGGACACAGGCGCACGCTTGGCGCTGCTCCTTTGTTGATGCACGTGCAGCCACAGTGCACACAATTCACAAACACAGAAATTTTTTTTTTATTTTGTTTGGAGTGCCCTTTGGGGATTACAGCACCCTTTAACGGACAAGCCAGCCGGCCTTTTACTTATGGGACACAGGCGCACGCTTGGCACTACTTTGTTGATGCACGTGCGGCTACTGCGCACACAATTCACAAACACAAAAAAATATATATTTTTATTTTGTTTGGAGTGCCCTTTGGGGGTTACAGCACCCTTTAACGGTCAAGCCAGCCGGCCTTTTACTTATGGGACACAGGCGCACGCTTTGCGCTGCTCCTTTGTTGATGCACGTGCAGCCACAGTGCACACAATTCACAAACACAGAATTTTTTTATTTTTTTTTTGCACTTGGGGGGAACACCCCTGATGGACAGAGCACCCCCTGGACAACACTACAGCACCCCTTTAGGACTGGGACACTGAACAGGACTTTGGAGTGGACACAGCCCCTATGGACAACTGACTGCACAACACAGTCCAGCCAGCCCCTATGGACAACAGCAGCACAGCACAACACTACACTGCACTACACTACACTACACTACACTACACAGCCCAGCCAGCCCTAACTCCCACCCTCCCTCTTCACTGTCCACAGCCGAGTGAGAAAATGGCGCCGACGCGGGTACCTTATATAGGATTCAAAACCCGCGAGACCCGGAAGGCGGGATGATGACGTTTTGCCTCGATTTCAGATCAGAGTCAGGCGGGCCTGATTCGGTATGCAGTGTACTCCCCAGAAAAATTTTCAAGCCGGGTGGCATCTTGAAGTAGCCGGGTGGGGACCTTAATAATAGCAATAATAAAATGTTTTAAAGCCTGACCTTATAATGATTTAAACTTGAAATAATATTGTATATATTAATTCTCCTCTTCTTATTAGAGGCCCAGTCATCTGATAATGAAAAAGCTGCAAAGTCTGCAGGATCTGGTCCTTTTAATACAGCTCCCAGATACTGTCCCCACTTGCAGGCTCCCAAAGTGGCGGGTGGTAAGCGGTTTCTTGCCGGGTAGTGCACCCACACAAAACAGCCTGGGGAGAACACTGGGTATGGATCACTATTGCGATCGCAGCTCCGTAAGCTCCGAGGTCTGCTGCGAAAATATGCTAATGAATGCAATCGCAAAGCCGTCGCACAGCCAGCATAGAGACGCCCACTACCGCTATCTCACAGCCATAATACCTTGCAGTCCTGCGTATACATTGGGAACATAGAGTAACATCGGCCTCTCACGCACAATTACAGCAGCCCTGACCTGCCACGGAAACTGCAAGTCTTGTTGAACGCAGTGAGTACTCAGGCCCGCCATCAGGGGGGGACTGCCAGGACTATAGTCCCGGGCAGAGAATGGGGCCCGCCTGTCTGCTCGGCACCGCCGCCACCCCCGCACCTGCTGCCCGCTGTACTGCAAAGCCTGCAAAAATGATTTTCTTTGTTTGGACTTTGGAGAAACCCGGCAGCCGGCGTGATGTGACGGTAGAGAAGCCGCGGATGAGGTCTGGGGAGCAACAGGCATCGAGTGAGTGTGGGGCTAGGGCTAGCTATCTGAGGCTGGGGCCGTCTGTCTGGGTCAGAAGCAGGCTGGCTGTCTGGGACAGGGAATAGCTATCTGGGGCAGGGGCTGTCTGGGGCCGAGGCTGAAATATATATATATATATATATATATATATATCTATATCTCAGTGTTCTCCCCAGGCTGTTTTTGGCGGGTGCACCACCCAGCAAGAAACCACCTTCCACCCGGCACTTTGGGATCCTGCAAGTGGGGACAGTATCTGGGAGCTGTATAAAAAGGACCAGATCCTACAGACTTTGCAGCTTTTTCATAATCAGACGACTGGACCCCTAACAAGAAGAGGAGAATTAATGTTATTTCAAGTTTAAGGGGTCTATTTACTAAGCAGTGTTAGGAGACAGAGTGAAAAGTGATAAGTGATTGATAAGGTACCAGCCAATCAGCTCCCAACTGTCATCTCACAGGCTGTGTTTGAAAAATGACAGTTAGGAACTGATTGGCTGGCACATTATCACAGACATCACTTTTCACTCTGTCTCATAACACTGCTTAGTAAATAGACCCCTGAATCAAAATTTTATTGCGAAGGCCCCCATCTGGCTACATCTTGATGCCACCCGGCCGGGAAAAAATTCTGGGGAGAGCACTATATATACATACATACACACATATATATATATATATATATATATATATATATATACATATATATATATATATATATATATACACACACGACAGGCTCAATCCACGGCACTCGACCATCTGGGGTGCCCTTGGTATGTGACCACACCATCACATACCAAGGGCACCCCAGATGGTCGAGTGCCGTGGATTGAGCCTGTCGTTTATTTAAATTTTGTGGTCACACTTGCTAGGGCACCCTGTTTTTCAAATGTAAGACAAACTTTTTTTCTTTTTCCAGGTGCTTATTAACTGATAGCCCTGGGTGCGGTCCTGTCTCTTTAAGGCAGGACCCAGTTTTCTGTTTAAAATGTATGCAAGCTTGAGGCCAAGATGGCAGATCAAGTTCATTTATCTGAGAATCAGTGTAGGGACTGGCTAGATGGGAATGACCGTGAAGCGGTGGCCAGCTTAACAAATTATTGCAATATTTTGGAACCAACATTCCCTATGTTCAAAGGAGTTGCAGTTTGAAAAGCATGTGAGTGCCGAGTTTGTATGATATTTTTTATATATATATTCTTATTTTTTTTATATATATATATATATATATATATATATATATATATAAATAAAAAATAAGAATCTTTATAACTAAAATTCTGAAAATTGGCGTGTGCATATGTAATCATCCCCTTTGCTATGAAGCCTCTCAAAAGTTCTTCACAAGTCACATAATTAGTGAAATTAATCCACCTGTGTGAAATCTAAGAGTCACATGATCTGTCAGTATAAACACACCTTTTCTGAAAGGCCCCAGAGGCTGCAACACCACTAAGCAAGAGGCATCACACCATGAAGACCAAGGAGCTCTCCAAGTCAGGGACAAAGTTGTTGTGAAGTGCAAAACTGGGTTGGGTTATAAAAAAATATCCAAATCTTTGATGATCCCCCGAAACACCATCAAATGGAAAGAACATGGTACCACAACAAACCTGCCAAGAGAGGGCCGCCCGCCAAAACTGACTGACCGGGCAAGGAGGACATTAATCAGAGACGCAGCACAGAGACCAAAGGTAACCCTGAAGGAGCTGCAGAGTTCCACAGCAGAGACTGGTGTATCTGTGCATGTGACCACAATAAGCCGTACACTCCATAGAGCTGGGCCTCATGGAAGAGTGACCAGAAAAAAGCCATTACTTAGTGATAAAAATAAGACAACACAATTTGAGTTTGCCAAAAGGCATGTGGGCGACTCCCCAATTGTATGGAGGAAGGTGCTCTGGTTAGATGAGACTAAAATGTAACTTTTCGGCCACCAAGGAAAACGCTATGTCTGGTGCAAACCCAACACATGCCATCACCCCAAGAACACCATCCACACAGTGAAACATGGTGGTGGCAGCATCATGCTGTGGGGATGTATTTCAGCAGCAGGGACTGGGAAACGGATTTGAGTTGAGGGAAAGATGGATAGTGCTAAATACAGGGATATTCTTGAGCAAAACCTGTTTCAGTCTGCCTGTGATTTGAGACTGGGACGGAGGTTCACCTTCCAGCAGGACAATGACCCGAAGCATACTGCTAAAGCAACACTCCAGTGGTTTAAGGGGAAACATTTAAATGTGTTGGAATGACCTAGTCAAAGCCCAGATCTCAATCCAATTGAGAATATGTGGTCAGACTTGAAGATTGCTGTTCACAAGCGGAAACCATTCAACATGAAGGAGCTGGAGCAGTTTTGCCTTGAGGAATGGGCAAAAATCCCAGGGGCAAGATTTGGCAAGCTCATAGACTTATCCAAAGCGACTTGCAGCTGTAATTGCCGAAAAAGGTGGCTCGACAAAGTACTGACTTAGGGGGGTGAATAGTTATGCACGCTGAAGTTTTCTGTTATGTTCTCATATATGTTGTTTGATTCACAATATAAAAAAAAAAAAAAAAAACACAGTCACAGGTGTAGGCATGTTCTGTGAATGAAATGATGCACACCTTCAAACAATACATTTTAATTCCTGGTTGTGAGGCAACAAAACATGAAATATGCAAAGGGGATGAATACTGTAGCAAGGCACTGTATATTCGATATGTAGTCATAAAAAAGAGTGCAACATCATAACCCATTATGATCGTCCATATATGAAATAAATAAGAGTATGATCTGTAGAAACCTCTCCCACGAAGAAGGAAGAATGAAGAATATCTTTCAATGACTTCCCCCAGTTCATAACAAATGCCAGCATGTAGAAAAGGGAACATCATCTAGTACAACACCGCCAGTATAATCTCTTCATAATACATCAACTCACATACAAAATGTACAAAATCAACATATAAAACAAGCATAGATCACCCTGAAAGGATCTGTGCCGTCAAACAATGGGAAGAGAGACTGTAACAAGTATTGATGTCTATCTGGATTATTAATGTAGACGGATCTCCATGGATTCTAATTCACTCCTTCTATTCAGTGTTAAAGAGACCTATCTAGTCATAAATGCATTTTGGTATCACTATGGTCCTCATTTAGACCCGGTCGCAAGCGCTGAGCGCTCGCAACCGGGTCGATGTTTAGGCCCTGCGCACGCGCAGCGGCCGCACTGTACGTGTACAAGCCCCGGAGCGAGAGAGAAATTCTCTCGCTCTGGAGCTCACTACAAAAGGGACGGCTGTCGATGGTGATTGACAGTTCGACCCGTTTTGTAGGCGTGGCGGGGGGGTGGTATCACAAACGGAGGCGTTCCTTAAGGAATGCCTGCCGTTGTGTGGGCGGCTGCACTGACATCAGCAGTGATGTCAGTGTGGAGCTTCCTGCTCGATCAGATCAGGAAGCTCCCTGGGGCTTGCGGTTGCCGAGACCCAACCTTAGGGTCTCGTCGCAAACCCCGATGGTCGCGATGGTCTTGACCATCGCAACCATCAACCTGGTCGGTCGCTAAAGCTGTGGGTGGTAACCCACAGCTTAGCTAGCGACCAGGAGGCCGCATTTGAAAAGTCAAATGGCCGCCCTCATTCAGAGCGAGCGCTCGCTTTTTGCGACCGCCTCTGAATGAGGGCCTATGTCTTTTTCAACAGCAAGGACTTCCTTTTGAAAACAGTACAGCGATACCAAAACGCGCAGTGGAGGCAGAACCCAACAAAGCTGGTTCCTACTCCTCACAACTCTGCCCTCTTAGGGCATGATTCAGAACCGCTCGCTCTGACAGAGCGTTCGCTCTGAATCAGGATCGGCCTTTTTTTTTTTTAGAACTGCCTCCTGGCCGCTCGCATAGCTGTGGGTACAGCGAGCGGCCATGATGATGTTCGCGATGGTCAAGACCATCGGGCTTGCGACGAGACCCTTGTGCTAGGGTCTCGTGGCCGCAAGCCCCAGAGAGCTTTCGGCTCTAACAGAGCCAAAAGCTCTCCCACTGACATCACTTGTGATGTCAGTGGGGCCGCTCCGAGACGGTAGGCGTTCTCATGGGAACGCATCCGTTTGGGCAGCCACCCCCCCGGTCCGCCCACCAAAGAGGGCGTGCTGTCACAACATCGACAGCACGCCCCCTTTGGTGCGAGACCCGAAGCGACGGATTGCCCATCGCTATCCGGGTCTCGCGCATGCGCACGACGGAGCCGGCTCCGTCATGCGCATGCTCTCTGGGCCGCTATCGACCCGGTTGTGAGTGCTCAGCGCTTGCGACCGGGTCTGAATCAGGCCCTTAGAGCCCGTTTTATCCCCACCCGCCTCCCTTCAGTTTGTTCATGAAGCCCTGGGCAGTGACTTTATAGCCATGCCAGAGTCTTCTGCTATCACTAACACTGAAGAGGAGCAGCAGGTAAGTAGCTGCTTCCCCACTAACAGCAGCCAGCGCTCCCTGTGTGGGCACTGAATGAGTCTTCAGCTGACGTTAATGTACTGTGCGATTGCCATTACACAGTGACGATTCTGTTAAAGCTGTGTAGCAATACCAGGAATTGCGACGTTCATTTATTACAGACAAATAAACCCATCTGATTTATGCTCACATAGTCCCGTTATCCTGCAGAACTATTTGAACTCTAAGTAATCCAGAAAATTACCATTTTGATCATACTGTCTGCCTCTGGGCGCCCTATTGTTGCAGAACAATGCATATTTCTTAGCCCTGACTCATCGTGAACAAACCTCCTCATACCAATATGTCTTATTCTGATACAGCCTTGTTCTGTCCTGAGAAATGCCTGATGCACACTAGGCTGGATTCTCTACACAGATGGAATTTCTTTTTTTTTTTTTCCAGGAACAAACATGAGATTGATTGGATAAAAAACAAATGCTATCGATTCCAGCAACAACTTCATTATTTAGAAACCATTGTAGCATAATAACAAGTTCTCTTGCACAAACGTGTTTAAGAAATACTAAATATTACGGGCTGAGAGAGTCGCACACAGGTCTCAGGAGCAAACGCAGGATTTGCTGCGGAGATATCTATATCTATCTATCGCGAAAGGTGAACTCAATTCACAGCGCCAAAAGTGCTTAATTGCATTTAAAATTAAGAAAAAATAAATAAGAATGACAATTATATATATATATATATATATATACACACATACACATACATACATACATACATACATACATACATATACACACATACATACATACATACTCATACATGCAGTGGGGGAAAAAAGTATTTGGACAGCAACCGATTGTGCAAGTTGTTGCACTTTAAAAGATGAGAGAGGTCTGTAATTTCCATTATAGGTACACTTCCACTATGAGAGACAGAATCTGAACAAAAAATTCAGGAAATCATATTATATGATTTTTAAACAATTTATTTGTATATTCTTGCGGAAAATAAATATTTGGACACGTACCAACCAGCAAGAATGCTGGCTTTCACAGACCGGTTACTTCTTCTTTAGGAAGCTCATCTAGCCTCCACTCGTTACCTGTATTTATGGCACCTATTTGAACTGGTTAACTGTATAAAAGACACCTTTCCACACCCTCAAACAGTCAGACTGCAACCTCTCCACCATGGCCAAGACGAGAGAGCTGTCTAAGGACACCAGGGACAAAATTGTAGACCTGCACAAGGCTGGGATGAGCTACTCGACAATAGGCAAGCAGTTTGGTGAGAAGAGATCAACTGTTGACGCAATTATTAAAAAATGGAAGAAATACAAGATCACTGACAATCTCCATCGACCAGGGGCTCTATGCAAGATCTCACCTCGTGGGGTATCAATGACCTTGAGAACGGTGAGGGATCAGCCCAGAACTACAGGGGGGGACCTGGTCAATGACCTCAAGAGAGCTGGGACCAGAGTCACAAAGGTTACCATTAGTAACACACTACGTCGTCATGGATTCAAATCCTGCAGCACCCGAAAATGTCCCCCTGCTTAAGCCAGCACATGTCCAGGCCCGTCTAAAGTTTGCCTGTAACCATCTGGATGATCCAGAGGAGGATTGGGAGAATGTCATGTGGTCAGATGAGAACAAAATAGAAATTTTTGGTATAAACTCCACACGCCGTGTTTGGAGGGAGAAGAATGATGAGTGGCATCCCAAAACACCATACCCACTGTGAAGCATGGGGGTGGAAACATCATGCTTTGGGGATGCTTTTCTGCAAAGGGGACAGGACGACTGATCCGTATTACGGAGAAGATGAATGGGGACATGTATCGTGACATACACCGCCCGGGCAACTAAGGAGTGGCTCCGTAAGAAGCATTTCAAGGTCCCGGATTGGCCTAGCCAGTCTCCAGACCTCAACCCAATAGAAAATCTGTGGAGGGAGTTGAAAGTCTGTGTTGCCCGGCTACAGCACCAAAACATGACACATCTAGAGAAGATCTGCATTGAAGAGTGGGACAAAATACCTGCTGCAGTGTGTGCAAACCTGGTCAAGAACTACAGGAAACGTTTGACCTCTGTAGTTGCCAACCGAGGTTACTTTACAAAGTATTGAGTTAAACTTTTTGATTGTCCAAATATTTATTTTCCGCAAGAATATACAAATTGTTTAAAAATCATACAATGTGATTTCCAGAATTTTTTATTCAGATTCTGTCTCTCACAGTGGAAGTGTACCTATAATGGAAAGACCTCTCTCATCTTTTAAAGTGCAACAACTTGCACAATTGGTGGCTGTCCAAATACTTTTTTGCCCCACTGTATATACTGTATATATTACACATACTTACATACACATACATACATAGTGCATAAAAGTGTCAGTGCAAAATTTGTGCAAATTGCAAGATGAATGCCCTTAGTGCAAATCAACAGATTCCGTAGCCACTGTGGCACGACCCTTCAAAAAACATGTATATCATATAATAGAACCAAGTAATGATTCCGATACCGTTTCTGGCAAACACCACAATAGCAACTTGTTAAAAGATTTTTTATTTTAATTATTTAAACATTAGCAAGACTAAAAAACATTAGCAATGGAAACAATAAGCATATAGAGAATTAAAAAAAATAAAAAAAAATTTCATAACAAGGAATCCAAAAGTGTACAGTTGGTATTGGAGTGTGCTACTGCGCAGTCTCCAACAAAATGGCTCTTCAAGGGACACTTCTGTGCAGCACAATCTTGTTTACGGTGTAATAGTGATTCAGTGAAGGTGGGCTGTCCTCCCCTTTGTCCAAGAGACCTGAAACATCTACCTACATATGACTGCTGTTCCAGCGCCTGTACCCAGAGACAGTCACCGGCTAGTGAGCTGCCTAACCTAGCTCCGCTACACAACCTGGTTATGTTCCACTGGACCAATCGCCTTTATATATCATATAATAAATAAATTATATATATATATATATATATATACATACACATATATATACATATATATACACACACACACACACACAAACATAAAAATGCTAGTGTGTCCACACACTTCCAACTCGTTAAGTTATCAGAACCGGTGTTGACAATAACTATTATATGGTTTCGCCTATAGCTACTCCTGTTCCCGTGGAACTTAGTCGGTTCACTGGTACATTACACTTTCAAGGATTTAAAATCTCAAGAAGAGATAATTTAAAAGGTGTAGTTTGGCATAACTAATCACCAGCAGGGGTGGCAGACTGACATGAGGGTACAGTGTCTAGATACCATGAGGGCAAGGGACAGATGGTGCAGCAATAGGACACGACAGAATGCAGAAGGACCACAGGAGCAGCACTTATAGCTGCTGGTACAGAGTGAAGGAGATGTGGCCATTATTGCTCGTCCACTGCGTGTACAGAACTAAAAGACATTCTCCCAAATGCTGAGTAGTAGTACGTGGCTCTGCGGATGATTCTCATCTATTGGTTTCACAGTCTCATCATCCTCTGTGCGTGCACGCTTGCACAAGCTCTATCCTTGGTTCAAAAGAGCCGCCTGCAAACAGGCGTATCTACACTTCGGCACAAATCTGCCTGGCCGGCGGTTTTGTTGACACAGCCTCTCTGAACTCACAGCTCAGTTACGCCCCCATTCAGCCATAAGTAGAGATGCAACTGAGATGAGTAGCTGACTACTGGATCTCCACAAAGGGAATTATGTCCAACCCTCAATTAGTCCCAAAGTCTTGAAGAAGGTGGATGTAGCACTCAAGTTCCACCATTACTGCAACGTTGCTGTCCTATGGCTGCAGGGTGCTCTAGTTCAACACCCTGCAAGCCAGTAAAGCTGCTGCACCCAGCATCCTGTAGAGCCGCTAAAAGCATTCTTAAGACATTTCTGACAGTACTCTTCTTCTTGGTGCACAAAAGCCCCATACTGCCCCCCACCCCCCTGCGGGCTCAGGCTGACATTGTGGCATAACATGTTTAGGAGCAGGGCTAACACAGGTTGGGAAGTTGCCCCTGTTACGGCACTAGTCAACTTGTTGTGCAAGTGTGAAAAATAAAGTACTGCATGACTGAGTGAATAGGAAGGCGGAATGGGATTGATATACCGGTGGCTCAACAGCCGCTGGTTCAAAGCAGACAGTGACAGTTCCGACAGATTGAGATCCCAACGGGCGTTGGTAAGTACCCTAACCCTCCCCTCGGGGTGCCTAACCCTAACCTCCCCTCCTAGTGCCTAACAATAACCTCCCCCCAGGGGTGCCTTAACCTAACCACCACTCCCCGTACCCTAAACCTAACCCTCGGGGGGGGGGTCTAACCCTAACCTCCTCCCCTAGTGCCTAACCCTAACCCCCCCTTCACCTAGCCTAACCTTCCCCCCAGGGTGGGATGCCTAACCCTAAGTCCCCCCGGGGGGTCCCAAACCTAACCTCCCCATCCCCGGGCTAAGTGTTATACTTACCCGGCAGAGGACGATCGGGATGGCAGGGGTCGGTCTTCCGGTGTCAGGATTAAGATAGGCATCAGCATTTCGGTGCGTATCTTAAGTCCCTTGACGGGATTTAGACCGGTGGCATTGCGTCCCCCGGTCAATTAACTACATCCCGGACAGGCAGTAGATAGAGTAGAGATCACAGTCCTGTGCTGTTGGAAGAGAAGAGGGGGTTGAACAAGGAGGTGCCAGTCGCAATGGGACACGCCGACAATGCGACTGTACAGCTCTCTGCCTTTCAGCGTTGCAGCCATCAATGACGTTGCAATGCCGTATGTGATTAGCTGGAGGAGCCAACGC